>CM043112.1:54983009-55372157 GCA_023701765.1 Hylyphantes graminicola | reverse complement strand
AAAAAAAGACAAATTAAAATTTAATTAAAAAAAAAAAAAAAGAAAAATAAAAAAGAAAAAAAACGCTAAAGGATTCAGAAAGCACGACAAAACTGTCTTACGCATAATGGTGCAAGACATGCGCTGTAGAAATGGTTGCGTCACTTAGTGACAGTATAGCTTTATCGCTAAATGACGCGATAAAGTTCGATAAAACGTTATTAAATTCGCAATAACTCTTTAAGTTTCAAAGGAGCCAAGTAGCGGTCCCAGGTGACCTTATATTGGCCACGTTTACGTGGCCAAATAAAAGGTCACCTGGGACCGGTACTTGGCTCCTTTTGAAACTTTAAAGAGTTTTTGGCGAATTTTATAACGTTTTTTCGAACTTTATCGCCGTCATTTAGCGATAAAGCTATACATGTCACTAAGTGACGCAACAATTTGCTACAGCGCATGTCTGCACCATTTTGCGTAAGACAGTTTTGGTCGTGCTTTCTGAGATCCTTTAGCGTTGGGAGCAGCTTTTTCAGTATATATTATAGATCGTTTATTAAAACGCATCTTTCTTTATAAATTAAATTTTTAATTTGTCTTTTTTTAAACTTTAATATACAATTTGTATCAGTAATTTTATTCTCTTTCAGTAGGATTACATTGTTTTAAAAAAATAAGAAAAAAATCATGTAAAAATAAGTAACGCGCGAAACAGAGAAAAAGGTTGAAAGCAGACGAATTACGCATTCAAACTTCTAGGAGGAACTCTCCAGAAAACTATATTTTATAATTTCTTTTTTCTATTTTTCTACAATTTAATCTTTCTTTTTCTAATATTCAATATGAAATTTTCTTCAGTAATTTTCAGTAAATGTTCAGAAAGATATTGTAAATAATAAGAAGTAAAAACTTAAAAAGCGGTATTTTGACAATTTTTGGATTCGAATACCCTTAAGGGCGACTCGAAACGAGCACTCCCTTTTATGCACTGCATTTTGACAATTTTTGGATTGTCTCAATTTCAGCCTTTAATTTTTGGATTCGAAATGAACCTTCGAGGGCGGACACTCCGAAAGTTTTCACTCCCTTTAGCCACTTGGGTGCCTTTAGGCACTGCAAAAAAGCTGTGTCTCAAGTGTCTCAATTTCAGCAAAAATATGACTGAAGTTTTGAGTTTTCAGACACTTTGGTGCCTTAATTTGAACACTTCTTTGAAATATTCTCTCATGCATTTTTAGAAAAATATACACTCTTAAAACAAAAAGAGTGAGTGAACTTCCACTCAGCTTGGAGATTTGTTAGAAGTGCATTTTTCTGCGACACTGGTTCCCCTCCAGTGGAGAATGCATTTCGCACTGGGGGAAGTTGGAGGAAATGGATATTGGGAAGGTGCATTTTCGACTCGGACTGTGTTCAGTAATCACTCGTTTGGAGATCACTCGATTGGAGTGATCCTGGGTCGGGATCCTGTCGGAGGGTTTAACTCAGACTGAGTTCAAATCACTCCTCGTTTGGAGTGATCTGTCGGAAAGTTTAACACACAAGGGATCCACTCCAAAAGGATATTAGAATTAAGTGCATTTTTCACACACTGGTGTGGAGGAGTAGCCGGTCCAGTTAATTAATCAGACTGCGGTTTAAAATCGCTCGTTCGTTTTAAGAATGTAGTGTCTTAAATATGCTTCAGACACTGTAGAGTCTGACTTTTGAAGAAAATGTCTGAAATTTTGACACTTTCAAATTCAGACATTTTAAATCAGACACTTCATGCCATGCAATTAAGACACTTGAACTTAGAATTTTTTGAGATGAAGCACAATTTAATTTATAAGCAAAACAATCTTTTTCACTTGAAATTTGTTAATTATAATTATATTATTCATTAAAAATTAAAAATTCAATTTACATGATAAATAATTTGATATGCCACTAAAAATATCATTATTTTTTTATATTTTTTTCATTTAATAATTACCTGAATTAAATCGAAAAACTAAGAATATATTTCATTTATTTGGTTACAATGTTTAATTTATCTATTTTTAAAATGTTTCTTAACGTTACTATCCAAGCGCTCAAGTGCGACTCTAATTAAATTAAACTTAGTTGGAAACGCGAACTTATTTAAAAAAAAATCATAAAAAATTAATCAAACCAAATTTAATAATTAAAAGTTGGTTTGTAATTGTGTATGTGTATTGCGATTTCAAGCGAAATAAGATTTTGTCATTTCGTGGCATGTGTGCAGCCGCTTTTTTGTCTGAAATCAAGACATTTCTGTTTGCAGTGTGCGGAGTAAAATGCGTCTGATATTTTTTGGTTGTACCGATCGTTTCAAGAACTATATATATATATATATATCTCAAACAAGATGTAACTCAAGCATAGCCTTTTATATTACACGAATTTTAAATACGAGATTCAGTTAGAAACATTCATAAAGATTACTACTGGTGACAAATGTCATTAGTCGGTTTTTCTTTTCAAAGCTGCTTACGAGGGTCAGATTAACCCCGTGCACGTTAAATATCCTTCAAAGTCCTGCGTAAGGTTAATGTTAATTAACTATCCTTATATAAATAGTCAAATGATAATAAATGTTCGTCAGAATTGTTGTTTATCAATTCCCATCAATATTTTAGGAATGTGCAAAATGTTTTAGGTATTTTCTCATCAGACATAGGCGCCTGGGGAGCTCAGTCGGTTAAGGCGTTCGCCTTGCAAGCGGAAGGTCCCAGGTTCGAGTCCGGGTATATCTAAAATAACTGCTGACTTATAAACGGCCCGTGCAGCCAAAAATGCCCTATTAATAAGACCCAGTGTTGAGGAAGGGCACGTTAAATATCCTCCAACGCTGCGAGTGATGTTGCACTCAATGGTTGCGTTGGGTGCCTATTCAGGTGTCGGCTCGTCACTTGACTGTGGTTCTAAAATAAAACGCCCGTCGCCAAAAGATCTTGTGTAGCTCTAGTGCAACGATATTTCAAACATAACCATAGCCACAATCAAAACTGCTTATAATCAAAGGAAATTTGAATTTTATTTCTTTTATTTTACCAGGAAATTGTTTTTTAAAAATTGTTTATTAAAATTTAAGAAAAGTATGAATTGGGGACTCCAAACGAATCACTTCAAATATAAAAATTGGAAATGATTGCCAAATATTTTCAATGCTTAGTGGAAAAAAAGAACTGCTCTAGTTTGACTTATGACTTTCTTGGTGGGGGGGGCGGGGTGGGGGGGGGGGGGGGCAAGATCGCCAAGCACTGCGACGATAAGTCGATTGTACTAAACCCCAGAAAAGACACAAGCACAAGAAAGAGACGACAGAAACACATAGAAAAATAACGACATTTATTGACAAACACAAATATATATGCCTGACCGGGATTCGAACCCGACCCCACCAGCTCCAAAGGCTAGCATCCTTACGATTGCGCCCCGGTGCGCCAACGGAGCGGCTACCGGAGCGGCCCTAAAAACTTGCTGCCTCTGTTAGTTACTTGCTGTGCTCACATGCTAGGTTTGTATAGAACACTGTCATTTAGAACTACTTCCAACCCCAATTCCAACCCCAATGCATGCGTAAAAAAAGTAGTTAAACAAAGCACCTAGTTCTGTATTAATTGTTCAAATATCAAAATTAAACCATTTTTCATCTAATAATTATTGTCAGCAAAAAAGCTAGAAAAAAATAATTAGCAAAAATGCTGAATAGAAATTTTTGAAAGTTGTCCACATTAAAGTTGAATTTTATTTGTTTTATAATACCAGTTATTTGAATTCTAAAAGTTATTTATTATAATTTAAAAAACGAAGGTAGTAATTGAATCGCCAGAAATTGCAAATTTAAAGTTGAAGAAGGTTGCCCACCATTTTCAATATTTAGTAAATAAAAGAAACTACTCAAGATTAATCAAGAAGGTTTTTACCAAAAAACTGTCACTTAGAGCCACTTCCAAGCATAATCCATGCGTCTAAAAAAAGCGGACTAATCATCATGTTATTTTAAACGCTAAGATAATCAGTTTTTTAAAATAAGCATTGGAAATGGTTGCCAACCAAACTATCTTTTGCCTGCGAACTATAACTACACGAAGTGGTTTTAAAGTACCATGTTAAAAACTTAAAGAAAAAGGTTAAATTATATGGAATAATTTGTGTGTGAAGAAATCATTTATAAACGAGATAAATGGGAAGTGACATTTACTTTATCTTTAAAAGATATAGAAAGCTTTGTGCATCTGTTTGAGCGAATACTGCTAACTCTAGAGTTTGGGGAGCCCAGTCGGTTGAGCACTCGCCTAGCATGCGAAAGGCCCTAGGTTCGGATCCGGACATCGTCAAAATAACTGCCGAACTATAAACAGCCCGTGCAGCCAAAATGTCCGACGAATAATACCCCGTGTAAGGGAGTGCACGTTAAATATCCTTCAAAGTCCTGACGCTGCGTACGATGTCGCCCTTTAACCGGTTGCTTTGGGTGTCTATTCAGGTGTCAGCTCGTCACTTGACTGTAGTTCTAATATACGACACCCGTCGCCAATAGCCCTCGTGTAACTCTAGTGCGACGATAATTCAAACCTAACCTAATTAAATTATTCTATGTACATGTGTCAGGTCTTTTGTGGCCGCAAAAATGCTGAATAGAAATTTTGAAAATTATCCACATCAAAGTTTAGTTTTATTTGTTTTACAGTACCAGTTATTTGGTTTCTAAAAGATGTTTATAAGAATTTGAAAGATGAAGTTAGTAAACGGCATTGGCGTAGCAAGAAATTTAAAAATGATTATGGTAATCACACAACCATTTTCAATGTTGAGTGAAAAAACTATTCAAGTAGGTTTTTACCAAAAACTGTCACTTAGAGCCACTTCCGCGCAAAATCTATGCGGCTAAAAACGGACTAATCCTCATGTTACTTTGAACGCTAAGTTCAGAAATGAAGTTGAAAAACAATTTATCATCACTTATGTTTTTCAGAAATGATCCAATCTGAAATTGAAATTCTTCATTTTTTTTAACATTTGCAATCTTATGTATTGTAAACTTAATATGAGAAATTAAGGTATTTTTATTTTTCGTAAAAAAAGACTATGGGCCATTTTAAGTTATTTTGTATTTCAATCAATATAATGTGGGGTGGGGAGCTCATTCGGTTAGGCACTCGCCTATCATGCGGAAGGCCCCAGGTTCGGAGCCGGGCATTGCCAAAATAGCTGCTGACCTATAAACGGCCCGTGCAGCCAAAAATGTCCGACGAATAATACCCCGTGTAAGGGAGTGCACATTAAATATCCTTCAAAGTCCTAACACTGCGTACGATGTCGCCCTTAACGGTTGCGTTGGTTGCCTATTCAGGTGTTGGCTCGTCACCTGACTGTGGTTCTTAAATACGACGGCCCGTCGTCAATAGCCCTAGTGTAGCTTTAGTGCGACGATAACTTAAACCTAACCTCAATATAATATTTATATGTATACCGTTTGACAAAACAATACTTCTAGATAAGTAATGTTTCTATAACTAAAAGCTAGCTAATTATCTTGATTTTATATATATATCTTTCCAAGAGACACATTTTTCCTATCATTAAAAACAACCTACTAGTTTAACCTACTAAACTAGTTAACCTACTAAAAACAACCTACTACCTAGTTTCTTTGAAATAATGGCATAACCTTACATACTTAGCCAAAAACTCTAAATTCACGATACAATGCACCCCAAATAACAGCTTTAGCAAATCTTAATTAAAATAAAATAAACCTAAAATAAACTAAAAAGCAACCGCCATAAAATAGAAGTGATTAAAATTACAAAAGAACATACCAGTCAAAAAATACCGCAACTTTATTGTTTATAAAAACCTCCACTATTTACTTAAGATTTAAAACTCGCATTTATCATTCTGAGTTAAATTACTTTGTTTAAAAAATGTTGTTTACTTTGAGGCAAGAAGCAGATGTAAATGAAATAGCAGTAGCACAAAAGCGTTTTATTTTTACCCAAAACATTACTTTTTTTTTTGGTTTAGAAATCTTTGAAAGTTTACTTTTGAACTATTTCACATACAAAAGTTTATTATGTTTTAAAGGTTCTTTCTTTCTGTAACTGAATTTTGGTATTTTAGTATTTTTTTTATTGGGGTGTTGGAAAAGGATAGCTTGTAGTGGTGTTTTTGATAGATGACCATTCGTAGAATTTCATAATTTTTTTGTGTGAAAGTATAGTAATTATGCTTAAAAAATGAAACTTTTCTTGTGTAAAATGTTTTATTATGAATCCAAAAAGATTCTTTAATATAAGATATTAATCTATAGATATGATTAAAATACGAGAAATGTAGCAAAGATAAAAAAATGTACTAAAAAAAGTATTCTTGCTTTCAATTACCATTTTTTTTTCTCGAATGGGGCTGCAACATAGGTGGTCAGGCCTTTGCAGACTCGGCATATTCCTCAGAACAGAGAGAAACAGAACAAAGCTGTGGGGTCGAAAATCCAAATGGGGATTTGTTCATTTCACGTTTTTTTTTAGGGTGCTGATTCTAAAAAAGGTTTTTGATCATTCGAACGTCTATCTGTATAAAATCAATCCGGTCTACTAGGTAGCAAAGCTCCCTGCTCGCTACCGCTCGCCAACCCCCATGAATTGCTACGCAATTCCTATTTGTTTGCTCCGCAAACAAACATGCAAGACTAATATGAAGATATTGCCAATGCAGGAATGCTCATCTATACTCTCTGGCTAGTTTTTTTGGTGGACGGCTCCAGGACATCACGTAGCTCTAGCGCTAAGCAACGATCTCTACCAAAGCCACGGGACGCAACCTGAAGCAGAAAACAAAACAAGCACACCGCCACACTTACTTTCAGCGTTCTGATTAGCTGAAGCCGCGTAAGTCACGTGGCTTTTAAGCGTGCGACAATTACAATTTTATATTATATAGAGATAGAGATTTTAATATAACATGGAATAATTGACAGGTTTCTAACATAAATTCCTGCTCACTCCTGTCTGAATTAGTTATAATCTTTAAAAATGCATTAATTGTAAAATATATAGAGTTAATTCCTTATCAAAAATAAATTGTATTCAAAAATTCCATAGTCTTCATCGATAAAAAAATCCTCATAACTGGCATTAGAACAGGTTTCTCACAGAAATTCCTGCTCACTTCTGTCCGACTTTTACGATGGTAGTCAAATCAAATATTAAATATTGTTTAAAGACATATATTTTATTTAAATTACTTAGTCATTGACCCGATATTATCGGAAAAATAACCAATTATTATTGTTTTACTTAATCCCTAATCCAGGGGTTCCCAATCGCTGGTACGCGTACCACTGGTTTGCAGGAATATTTCTGGTGGTACACGTGAGTGATGCGAGCAACATGATGCTCTATAGCTTTTGAACGCATGAGCAGTGAGCGCGCAAACATATTACTCAATATTTTAGACATTAACATTATTTTAAAGAAAAATGTAATTAACTTCTGCATCGGATTTTGCTGAGTTTGTACTATTTTTTATTTGTATGTTTTTAGCCCTCGTGTAGCTCTAGTGCGACGATAATTTAAAAAAATGTATGTTTTTATATGTAATAACGAAAATTGTAAATTAATACCATTTTAATCTTTTTATTTCTGCTTCATTATAAGCATGTTATAAATAAACAAATATCTAACCATTAAATACGAAGTTTTCTCAGAAGTTTTACTTAAAATTTTTTTAACACTTTTAAAAGAGTAAATATTATACATTTTATTAAAATATTTAGGTCTGGTGGTACCCCAAAATTTCTCAAAAAGTCAAGTGGTACGCTGGTGTAAAAATGTTGGGAACCTCTGCGCCTAACCCATTTAACAACGCTTCTTTTCAACAAAGATGTAATTCCCCCCCAAAAAAGCTCATGCAACTTTTTTTAAAAATAGAGGAAATAAATTTATAACCTCTCTGAAGAGTTTAATCTGAAATGTTGAAATATTATCCACTGGAAAATAAACGTATTTTATATAATAAACATATTTATTTAAAAAAAAAATAATCTATAATAATAAAAGAAAGAGTCTGTCTGTCTGTCTGTCTGTCTGTGTGTATGTCTGTGGATCGCAAAAGACCTACTTAGATTGCTCCAAAAATTCGAAATTTTTTATATAGGTGCCTTTTTATACCTAAGTGTTCACCTGAGGCTTAGTTTTTTCATATTTGATTGTGATTTTTAATTAATATAATTAGTTTAAAAAAACGTCATCCACGTGGAATTGCGGGACCATAACAGGGCTTGAAAATACATGGACCGGGCCGAAACAAAGACTTGACGCAATCCTCTATTAGTTTGATTGATTGAGTTTGGTTGAGATATGCGTTCGCCCTAAGGCTGCTTCATCCTCCATTAGTGTTTGCTTTTTTAAGTGTGCATGCGCCAACACGAATTTAATTTAGATATTGAGTGTATTGAGTGGGGGGGGGGGGGGCAAGATCGCCAAGCACTGCGACTATAAGTCTATTGTACTAAACCCCAGAAATGACACAAGCACAAGAGACACACAGAGAAAGAGACGACACAAACACATAGACAAATAACGACATTTACTGACAAATACAAATATCCATGCCTGACCGGGATTCGAACCCGACCCCACCAGCTCCAAAGGCTAGCATCCTAACGATTGCGCCACCGGAGCGGCTAAAAACTGCTCTAGTTACTTGCTCATGTAGGTTTGTATAGAAAACTGTCATTTAGAACTACTTCCAACCACAATTCATGCGTAAAAAAGTAGTTAAACAAAGCACCTAGTTCTGTATTAATTGTTCAAATATTAAAATTAAACCATTTTTCATCTAATAATTATTGTAAACAAAAAAGCTAGAAAAAAAATAATAAGCAAAAATGCTGAATAGAAATTTTTGAAAGTTGTCCACATTAAAGTTGAATTTTATTTGTTTTATAATACCAGTTATTTGAATTCTAAAAGATATTTATTATAATTTAAAAAACGAAGGTAGTAATTGAATCGCCAGAAATTGCAAATTTAAAGTTGAAGATGGTTGCCCACCATTTTCAATATTTAGTAAATAAAAGAAACTACTCAAGATTAATCAATAAGGTTTTTACCAAAAACTGTCACTTAGAGCCACTTCCACGCATAATCCATGCGTCTAAAACAAGCGGACTAATCATCATGTTATTTTAAACGCTAAGATAATTTTTCTTTTCCATAAAAATTGGAAATGGTTGCTAACCATTTCCAATGCTTTTTTTTAAAAAAACTGATCTTATTGCTTGCCCGTGTATTTTTGTCACGAAAACTGTCATTTAGAACCACTTCCATGCACTATTCATGCTTAAAAAGGTCGTTAACCAAAGCACCTAGTTCTATATTAATCGTTCAAATAACAAAATTAAACCATTTTTCATCGAATATTAATAATTAGTAAGATATCGTTTGCTAAATTTGTCTTCCGAAGAATAAATATGTAATGTTATTTTGTTCTCAAATAAGCGAAACATTTTATATCAACAGAAAAAACTATATTTTGACTACACGAAGAGGTTTTAAAGTTCAATGTAAAAAACACAGAAAAAGCTTTAATTATATGGAATAATTTGTATGGAAGATATCATTTATAAACGAGGGGATAAATGTGAAGTGAAATTTACTTTATCTTTTTTTAAAAAAAAGATATAGAAAGCTTTGTGCATCTTTTTGAACGAATAATGCTAACATTAAATAATTCTATGTATATGTGTCAGGTCTTTTGTGGCAGCAAAAATGCTGAATAGAAATTTTGAAAATTATCCACATCAAAGTTTAATTTAATTTGTTTTATTGTACCAGTTATTTGGTTTCTAAAAGATGTTTATAATAATTTGAAAGACGAAGTAAGGAAACTGCATTTGCATAGCAAGACATTTAAAAAATGATGATGGTTGTCACATACAACCATTTTCATTGTTTAATAAAAAAAAAACCCAAGTAGGTTTTTATCAAAAACTGTCTCTTAAAGCCACTATCGCGCAAAATCCCTGCGACTAAAAAAAAGGACTAATCCTCACGTTATTTTGAACGCTAAGTTCAGAAATAAGGGTGAAACACAATTTCATCACGTATGTTTTTCAGAAATGATCCAATCTGAAGTTGAAATTCTTCCTTTTTTTACATTTGCAATCTTATGTATTGTAACTTAATATGAGAAATTAAGGAATTTTTATTTTTCTTTAAAAAAAGACTATCGGCAATTTTAAGTTGTTATTTTGTATTTCCCTCAATATAATGTGGGCTGCGGGGAGCCCAGTCGGTTAGGCACTCGCCTATCATGCGAAAGGTCCCAGGTTCGGCTCCGGGCATCGCCAAAATAACTGCCGACCTATAAACGGCCCATGCTTCCAAAAATTTCAGGCGAATAATGCCCCGTGAAAGGGAGTGTGCGTATTCTCCAAAGTCCTAACGCTGCATACGGTGGCCCGTAACGTTTGCGTTGGGCGCCTACTCAGGTGTCGGCTCGTCACTTGACTGGGGTTCTAAAATACGACGCCCGTCGCCAATAGCCCTAGTGTAGCTCTAGTGTGACGATAATTTAAACCTAGCCTCAATATAATATTTATATGTATACCGTTTGACAAAATAAAAAAACACTTCTAAATAAGTAATGTTTCTATAACCAAAAGCTAGCTAATTATCTTGATTTTTTATATATATATCTTTCCAGGGGAGACACATTTTTCATATAATTGAAAAAAAAAACACCACAACCTAGTTTCTTTGAAATAATGGCATCATCTTATATACCTAGCCAAAAACTCCAAATTCACGATACAATGCGCCCCAAATAACAGCTTTAGCAAATCTTAATTAAAATAAAATTAACCTAAAATAAACTGAAAAAGCAGCCGCCATAAAATAGAAGTGATTAAAATTACAAAAGAACATACCAGACAAAAAATACCGTAACTTTATTGTTTATAAAAACCTCCACTATTTGCTTAAGATTTAAAACTCGCATTTATCATCCTGAGTTAAATTACTTTGTTTAAAAAATGTTGTTTACTTTGAGGCAAGAAGCAGATGTAAATGAAATAGCAGTAGCACAAAAGCGTTTTATTTTTACCCAAAACATTACTTTTTTTTTGTTTAGAAATCTTTGAAAGTTTACTTTTGAACTATTTCACATACAAAAGGTTATTATGTTTTAAAGTTTTTGTTTTTGTAACTGAAATTTGGTATTTTAGTATTTTTTTTATTGGGGGTGTTGGAAAAGGGATAGCTTGTAGTGGTGTTTTTGATAGATGACTATACGCAGAATTTCATAATAAAAACGTTTTTTTATGTGAAAGTATAGTAATTATATGCTTGAAAAATGTAACGTTTTTATGATGTGTAAAATCTGTTATTATAAATCGAAAAATATTATTTATTACAATATATTAATTTCTGGATATGATTAAAATACGAGACATAAAGCAAACATAAAATAAATGAAGCACTAAAAAAAATATTTTTGCTTCTCAATTGCCAAATGTGATTTATAAGGTATTGAATTTGCTATCGGGTTGAAAATCCAAAATGAGGATTTGTTCATTTTTAAGATGCTGATTCTAAGAAAGGGGTATTTGAACTTTTATTCGTCTACACTCTTAAAACAAAAGAGTGAAATCCACTCTAGTTGACGCTTATTTTTGACACTGGAAAGGAGTGAATATTATCTCAGGCTGAGTTAAAATCACTCGTTTGGAGTGATCCTGTTGGAGGTTTAACACACAAAGGATCCACTCCAAAAGAAGTGCATTTTCCAGACTGGAGAAGTGAAAATCAATCAGACTGAATTAGAATCGCTCGTTCCTTTTAAGAGTGTATCTGTTTGAAGCCACTCTGGTATATTTTAATATAACATGAATAATGCCTGAATTAGTTATAATCTTTAAAAATACATTTTAAAATATATTCTTGGAGGGTTCCTCCTCCCTGTGGTTGTCAATGATGTGAATAGTTTGACAATTAAACTTACTATTATTGGGATATTAGTTCCCATGTTAATTTATGCTTGTTGATTGTTGAACATAATAATGGTAAGATCTAACAATAGTGGAAGACATACGCTAAATTAATCTTATAGTGATAAGCAATAACCCATGTGGAATGAATCACTGGTCAATAGGATACAATCTATTTATTAATATAAATCTACGATTGATACATTATCTCATTCAGGAGATCTACAACAATTTAGATAAGGGAGTCCGAGGAATAACAAGGAAGGATTGACTTACCAATTAGAGTCAGTAGGATCTTCATGTTATAAAATGGACTTAGGGTCCTTAAGTTCTATGGTCAAGATTAGACCGCGGAGTCAAGTTAAGGTGCTCTTTTTAGCTCAGGATTCCGTCTGATTTCTTGAGTTCGGACCCTCTCTCATCAAGTTCCTGGGGCCTCCCATCCGATCAAATTCTCCAATCCTTAACTATCATATCCGCCCCTGTGTCCAGCCCCCAGGGGCTGTATGGTCGGTCACTTTGATAAAATTGTTACTCTAATTTTTATTATTGGCTCGGCTTAGCTTTTGATATCCTCCTGAACATCTGCTGTTTACTTCGAAAACATCCGACCTTCCTGGAAACCTTTACAATGATCCTGGTCAACCTATTGTGATGTAATGTCAAAAGTCCAGACACTCTGGCGCGGCGACTCTGACTTACAGCTTTACACAATGACCAAATATTTCCCCCCATCCTGTTTACGAGTTCTAGCAACTACCCCTGCCAGCGCTCCTTCTTAATTCCTTACTTTAATTATTTCCGATAATTAGCTCAAGAATATAAATTAAATTCCTTACCTGAAATACAATTCCATTTAAAATTCCATGACCTTTATTGAAAGAAAATCCTTATAACTGACATTAGCATTAGAACGGGTTTCCTACTAACTTCTGTCTGATTTCTATAACCGTTTACTACTAGAACAAAATCCTGCTCATATATTCTTAATCTAAACATACTTTTCATACAAATTTATGCTGAAAAGTATGTTTTTCAAACACATTTAAAATAAAAAAGTGTCCCTAAATAGCAGTTAAACATGCCTTTAATTTTAAAAATGCACATTTAGTAAGCTATAATTGCAACAAAAAAGGTCGTATTACTTATTTGTAGTTATAACAGATTATTTTAACATTGTTTTTAATGCAAAAGGTCTTTTAAAACTAAGTACTAAAAGAATTTTTTGAAAAGTTTGAAAAAAAATTAAAATATTTTTTAAAGAACTCAAATATTGCACTGAACCTCGTTCAACTTAATTTTTTATCAAAATAAATGACTGATACCTATATAAAAAGACTGAAAACCGATATTTGGTTCATCTTCTATGAGACCAGGTCAATTTCGGAACGAGTTATGTCAAGAAGTTATGTCATTGACCCGATATTATTGGAAAAATATCCAATAATTATTGTTTTATTTAATCCCTCATCTATTTTTATGTAACAACGCTTTTTTTTTCAACAAGGATGTAATTTCTGATAAAGCTCGTACAACTTCTTTTATAAATAGATGGAATAAATTGCTAACTGGGGAACTATTCATAGCAGTTAGCAGTTTTCCAAAGGAAAATAAATGTGTTTTATGTAATAAACATATTAAAAAAAACATAAATTGAAAAATCTTTTGAGGAAATATTTTAATCGATATAACAGCAACAAATTCGTTTCATTTTCCAATTTCTTGAAATCCATTAACCCTACACTCTTAAAACAAACACTCCTAATTTAACTCAGTCTGAGTGGATTTCACTCCTCCAGACTTGAAAATGCACTTCTCCTTTTGGAGCGGATCCTTTGTGTGTTAAACCTCCGACAGGATCACTCCAAACGAGTGATTTTAACTCAGTCTGAGTAAATATGCATGCCTTTACGGTGTCGAAAATGCACTTCTCCAACTGGAGTGGATTTCACTCTTTTGTTTTAAGAGTGTAACATTTATTTTTGAAGAAAAATGCCTAAAGCATGTATTTTCTAAAGAAATTTAAAATTTTATGTTTAGTTTCCTTTGAAATAGAGGCCGGTGAAAATAAAAGCTGCCCCAACGTGTTGATAAGAATACGAAAGAAC
Organism: Hylyphantes graminicola; assembly: GCA_023701765.1. Classification (NCBI taxonomy): domain Eukaryota; kingdom Metazoa; phylum Arthropoda; class Arachnida; order Araneae; family Linyphiidae; genus Hylyphantes; species Hylyphantes graminicola. The sequence continues at coordinate 55,358,072 of CM043112.1, read as the reverse complement.
TGTTGCCAAGTCAAGAACAAATACAGAAACAGGTTTGCTAACTGAAGCTATTGATCGCTTCAATATTAAGCCCAAACAAATGCTTGGCGAGTTATTTGCCGGCAACTGCGCAATGGTTTGAGAGCTAGTTGAAATGAAATATAAACAAGGTGTGTAGAGCTGATAAAAAAAGTTCCCACTAGTGATTATTTCGATCGTTATTTATCCTAGAGAATCGGACCTTTTTGTTTGTGTTAATACAAAACATGTTAAGTTGATTTCAAGACACAACGTTTGCATTATGGGAAGTCTTCATACAATGCGAACTAACATCAGAACTCGCCACTAGTTTTTGAGTACACTCTTAAAACAAAAAAGTGAAATCCACTCCAGTAGGAGAAGTGCATTTTCGGCTCTAGAAGTCTCTAAAGTAGTGAATTTTGACTCGGAACTGAGTTTAAATCACTCGTTTGGAGTGATAATGTAGGAGGTTTAACACACAAAGGATCCACTCCGTTCGGGGAAGTGCATTTTCTGGACAGGAGGAGTGAAAAATAACTCAGACTGAGTTAAAATCGCTCGTTCGTTTTAAGAGTGTAGCTCTAATATGAAGCTAATCTGATCCAACCAATGCAAAAACAGGTTTCATGCGGCTTCAGGAGTTTTTCTCGCCAAGCATTTCAAAATATTCCTATCTCTAGACCGGGGCCGCTTTTATTTGCACCACCATGTTTAACGCTCGTCTCATAAAAGGAAATATGCATCCGTACTCCGCTATGGAACGGTTTTCTTATAAGAAACCGATTCCTTCAGCGCTTTTAAAAATGTATTGATGAATTTAGTAATTTGAAAAAAGTGTCTGGTATGTTTTCTTAGCCCATCATACATTTGATGGATATTAGTAAGATACGGAGTTTAGGTTATTGAGAATGGATATTTATATTGAATACTTTGATGTTGGTCTTTGTATTTTCTTGTTATTGATTGAAAAATGACTGAATTTGTTCAACATTTTTATTGCATATATTTGTATTCAAAAGCGAATTTAAGAACTCAAAGTGTAAGGTAGATAATTCACTTGCATTTTGTTATGTGTTAACAGTTTTTCTACTCCAGTTTCGCGAAAATAAAATAAAAGTTTGCAAATGAAATCAATAAGCGAACCAATTAAAAAAATGTTTAATTTTAGATTAATAACTTTGTAATATTAGTTCTGTAATAATTGCTATTATTGTCATTATATTAGAAATGATGAGCAATTTCAATTATCGGTATAGATATATCCCCATCAGAAGTATAATAAATACTACACTCTTAAAAAAAAGAGTGGAATCCACTCCTATAGGAGAAGTTCATTTTCGACTCTGGAAAAAAATGCAAATTAATTCTTAAATCACTCGTATTTGCCATAAATCGCTCCTATTTGCCTTAAAATCGCTCGTTTGTTGTTAATTGCTGGAGGTTTAACAAATCAAGAGTGAAATTCACTCCTATAGGGGAAGTGTCTTTTCGACACAGAAAGAATTAACTCAGACTGATTTAAAATCACTTGTTTGTTTTAAGAGTGTATGTTACAAATTATACATTAAGAATTATTAATCCCTAAAAGCTATAGTTATCTTAATTTTTTTGCACTGCCCTTCATTATTTTCTCCATAGTAGTGCAATAAGTACCACAAACTAGCAAAACACATCTTGATAATATATCAAGACATCCGGAAACTATACTAATATCAGATATCGACAAAGCATCAGCGTTATCACTGTAATATTGGTAGCGATCAGCGGTGTCAATTATTATCGGTATAGATACTAAGATGCATTCGTATCAAATGGGAATAGTTACTGTAATACTAGGTTTCAAATTGTCATAGTGTATTAGATAGGAAGCGACTAGCTCTCTAAGATGATTCCAGTCTCATTAATATACGTAGAAATTATAGATATATATATTAAATTAAATTTTTATTAAACAGAAATAAATATTTCGTTTTATGCATCCTTACTTACTTATACCTCTTCCACTCTAACATGGTAATGTTAGAGTGGAAGACATGGTAAAGTTAAGTGCAGTGGCATTTTTGGTAATGTTATCATTTTTATGTACTTGTTATTTAATTTGATATTTTTTCCGATAGTTTCGAATTTTTACCTACTTTCTTTCTTATTTACTAGCACCTCTTTCACTCTAACATGAATCATAGGGCATTCGTCATCGTCCGCCACCTCACCATGTTGGCAGCAATGGTCTTAATCTCCCCCCATGAATTGTTGAGTTTTTTTTAACTTCCTTGTCTATGGTTCTACGCCACGTTGTTTTTGGCTTCTCTCTTTTTCTTTTGCCTTGCGAATCCCACTCCAAAGCTTCCTTTACTTTGGATTTTTAGGGCTTGCGTATCACATGCCCGATTCACCACCATTTTCGTTTTCAAATTTCATATTCTATTGGCATTTATGCATTCTAGAGTTAACATATTTTTTTGTATTGTTCAATTTACACTTAGAATCCTTTCTTATATACTTAAACCTCTCTCACTCCGGCTTGAGCAAAGGACCTCCGTCATGGTCCGCCACCTCACCCTGTTGGGAACAACGGTCTTAATCTCTCCCCTGGCTTAGAATCCTACACTGACAAAAGAAACTTTTGTTGGCTTACAAATAATGAAGATTTCCTGAGAACATACCATACCACGGAAGACTATTCCTATATTTGCATGCATTTAAAAGCAGTTTTTTAAGGTATCCGATCAAACTTCTTTAGCAAAAATCGACTTAAATATCAATCATTTGTTTTTTACATTTTAGAAGAAGAGCATTAAGTTAGAGCACTTTTCTTTGATTTTGTTGCATTTTTTTTCCAAAACGCATTAGTTCTTCAAAAATTTGGAAGCAATCGATAATACAATAGTTTTGTAACAGTATGAAGAAGGTTTTGCTCTAGAATCTTGTAAAACTATTAAGAATTGGTTATTGGTTATTTTACACATATTTATATGCTTGTTACTATCGTGTTTCTATGTGTTTTCGATATATTGCTACAAACTTTTGCCTATAAAAGGAATTTTGAGCACTGATATCTTTATGATTTTAGTTCACGACCTTTATTAATGTTTGTTAAGCATATTTAAATTTAAACGATGGAAAAAAATTAAAAATTATGTAAAGATATCATGTTTTGCGTAGGCGCAATTTTTGAAGCATATTCTACTATAATTTTTTTCACAGATACTGAAATTTTTTTTATATACGTTCTTAAAACTTCTTTTATATTCATAACTAATAATAAAATTGCTCAACGTCATGGTTGGAATGAGCTTTCAGAAACTTGCTGCCAAAGGTAATCGGCCACATTAAAAGTAATTTATAATTTTTATACCTTAGTCATTCATTAAAACAAAAGTCAACACAAGTTAACAATTAATAGATAAAATGCTAATTTTACCGAATAAATTATAATGACACCGAGTTTTTTTTTTTTTTTGAAAAACTAATTGTTTTCAATTAAACCCAACGTAAATACATGGTGCCATTACTTATATATTTTTAATCAATCTAATTCCAAGCAAAACACTGGAATTATTCATTAGAGAATATATGCGACTTAAAGATTCTTCTTTTACAGCGATAGAATATCTTTAACATAATCCTTCTAATCATTATAAGGAATAATTAAAATATCCGTGTAAAAATTTTAATGGATTACCGTGTTAAACGTATTTTAATATTAATCCTACTCTTCTAATGGAATACTTTTGAAAATGCTAACTTGGTTTGAAAAAAGTGTATGTACTAAAATGATTTGTTTAACATATCTTGATGATGCCGTGTCCATGGATATAGATTAAATGGGACCAAAGGTCTCATAGACTGCTTCAGCGATCTGCAGACAGTGGTCCTCATAAAGGTCTTCGTAGGGCGAGTTGGTGATTTGCTGCAATTTTGCCAGGATGGCAGGTAAAAAGTGGGATAACATAAAAAATTATTTTGCAAAAGTTGTGATTTCAAAACTAATGCATTAGCTCTATGGAACTGACAGTCCCTCTTTAAAGTTTTGAAAAATGGCGATTTACGTCATCTGAAGTAAATCAATTATATTTTTATAAAATAAGGTTTGTTTATCAAATATACCAAGAGCATAAATCTACAAATGTCACTAAAATGTTTAATTTCGCCCCATCTATATTATTCATACATCAGGTTTTGCCATTCTTGGAAACTAATTTATTATGTAATTGCGTCTGCAACTAAGTTCAAATTACCCCCCAAATCCAATTTGCGCACCTACAATTAGTTTTCTTCTTGAAATTACGACAATTGATAGAAATCAATATTATGCCGGTTATTAAAAGTTATTTGCAATTACTACAAAATGTTTCACCAATAAGAAAAACTGAAACCTTCTGCGCAGACTAGCATGATTTTATTTCTTTCGTACTCAAAAAAATCACAAAAGCACCTAATAAATTTTTAAATAATAAAATCTTTTTAAAGGGCTTATTGAAGAACGTTTTATTTGACAAAAAAAATTTAAATAGTTAAGAAAAAGCTTAAAAATTCAATTTCATCCATTATAAATGTTTTTGCCAAAAGGAAAAAAATATTAAATTAAAAGTTCATGAAAATTTGAAAAATTTCGTATTTAAATTTGGGGGAAACAGACTTATTGACTGAATGTAAATTTGTCAAAAAAAAAAAACTTCATTTAGAATGTTCTCCAACTAAGCTCTTTAATTGTGAGCTAATCTAATAGGCATGTTTCCCGTGACGTATATCTTTCCCGATTTCATTCCCGAATTTCCTTCGATAGGTGCTCTGTTCAAAATAAAGAGTTCTGAAGTAGGGTAGAGAAACGATTCGTACTGAGCTGCAATCGGCAGCCATTGTTCACAACGGAGCCCGAATAGAGTAACAAAAGTGCTAGTTAATTTATAATTTTAATATTGAGAAAGGAAGTACATCCAGGGCAAAGGCGAGAATCGAACTCGCATCCGTTACAGCTCGCGGACTGCTTGCATTATGGCCTGCGATCCAAACCACTCGGCCATCTGAACCCACATGGCACCCTATATTAGTTCCGTCTTGGTCCATGGTGCGGTTGGTAGGTTCAGTCTGTACCCTACTATATAACTCTTTGGTTCAAATGTAACATTTATTAACCCAATTGAGGCTCCAAAGATGATTCACTTCCTTTCAGTGTTTCTGAAGCTACTCCAAATCTAAAACATGCCCATTGTTCTAACTTTCAAACATAATTTTCAACATAACAATGTACGCTATGCGAGGAAAAAAATCTTGACTTTATTATCCATTACAGCAATGTCAAATCAACATACGGATCTGCTTTCTTCCACAATTATGGATCACTGCCCATCTGTTCGTTGCCAAACGACTGATAAAAATAATGTAATTAGAACCATTAAAATTTTTCAGAATTTATTGTCCTTCCTGCAACAGTTTACATCGACTGAGGAGGAATTTGTTTCTTATTTGTTTGATTTTTATTTGTGAGCTAGTGAGATCTTGATTTCGAAAACGTACTGAATAAAATTAGTTTTTTTTTGTGGATATAATAAATTAATTTAATAAGATATTATATTTAAGTGTTTTTAGTATGAAATGTTTATTATTCTCTCAAACGGATGTGTACTTTATGAACGAAAAATTACAGAAATTGAATTAAATTACAAAAACATAATAAAGATGTAAATTTTATGTGAAATTAAATAAGTAGGCAAGCAATTTTAGTGAGTAACAATGCTTTTTCATAATTTATATTAAATACTAGCAAATTTTTACCCGTACTTCGCACGGATTAAAAAAATATCAAATCTATCCAAGTATGTGTGCCGTGCAACCTGTTATAAGATCATAAACTTAAGTTATTTTATGAATGAAATGTATGAAATTATGTATGAAATGTATGAATTATGTATGAAATCCCGTTTCATTACTTTAAAATTCCAAAATCAAAAATACGGAGTAAAATGTACTCATAAATGCCATCACAATTCCCTCATAAATACATAAAACCTTTTAACTCTTTTGGCATGTTTTGGGAAATAATTTGGCGAGAAAATGGATATAGCTACAAACACACCCATTATACAGTTCTAACACAATGACCTTAGCACAACCAACCAGCTTATAAATTATTTTTAGCAAACATTTTCTCCATTTGGCTAGTTTTAATAAATAATTTGGCGAGATTGGCAACATATTTGGCGAAAAAATAAAGAATAAAACCCTGATATGCAGCTCTAGTGCGATGGTCTTCATTAACCATCATAGTTCAGTAACAGCTTAACAAACATTTTGCCCATTTGGCGAGTTTTAAATAATTTGGCGAGATTGGCAAAATAATTGGCGCAAAAGTAAGGCATAAAACCCTAATATGCGGCTCTAGTGTGATGGCCTTCATTAACCACATTTCAGAGCTTAACGATCATTTTGCCCATTTGGCGAGATCGGCAACGTATTTGGCGAAAAAATAAATACATAAAATCCTAATATGCAGCTGTAGTGCGATGGCCTTTATTAACCATCATATTTCAGTAATAGCTTAACAAACATTTTGCCCATTTGGCGTGTTTTAATTAATAATTTAGCGAGATTGGCAGCATATTTGGCGAAAAAATAAAGACATAAAACCCTTAAATGTAGCTCCAGTGCGACGGCCTTTATTAACCATCACATTTCAGTAATAGCTTAACCATACATTTATTATTTAAATCTGCATATTTGCATCAACAGAACCATCAATGAAGAAATCATCAACTAAACCCAAAATAATGAAGACTGGTAAGAAATATGTCACTTGAGACATATCAATTATTTTCTAATGATGAATTTAGTTTCTGAAAGTAATGGCAACACAAAAATAAACATTTTCCAATTTATTTATTTTCGTTGAAAGTTTATTTAATTTTTTCAGCAGATGGCATCAGGAAAGTAAAAAAATGATCGGATTTGAGCCAAAGTGGTGTAGTTTTTCCAGTTCCTCAAAAATGACGAAATTTGACCGAAATGAAGTAACTGAAGCTGAAAATTTGCCAGCGAACAATTTCGTCGAAAATGAAGAAAATATTGTTTATTTTGAGCATACATTTCTGAGATGATATAATTACATGTGGTTCAAAAGTGTATGAGTGGGTTATCTTTTATAAGATTTACTTTTTTTAAATTTAAATATTGGTTAACAGCCATAGTAGAATTTCTTACTTTAGATTTGAATTATGCATAAAAGTTCTGATAAAATTGTGTCCTAATACACTCAGTTTCATTTGAAATTACATATGGTTCACCTGTTTTGAAAAAGGAAAAAACAATTTAAAAAAGTCTTTATTAGCATGTATATTATTCAAACTTTCGTAAGCTTCTCTGACCGCAATTATTCAAATAACTGATTGTTTCGAAATATTTCGTTTTTTTAGAATAATTTTTTATTCCTCTTTTTATTGGGTTTTTTAGTGGATGACTTTCACAAGCTTCTCTGAACACAATTATTCAAATAACTTATAGTTTTGAAATATAGCACTGCTTTAGTTTTTTCTGGTATTTCCTCTTTTTTTATTGTTTTTGTAGAGTAACCTAATATTCTAATAAATATTTTATGAAATGTTGAGTTAGTGGAAGAACGTAATAAGTGACATTTTTGACAAAAAATTTAGATTTTTGTGTCTATAAACATGTTATTCACTCTTTTTAAAGATAATATTACCTATTTTTTTATAAAGTTAGATTTAGGTATATTTTTTATTTTTTGTAAGTTTGGTTTTTAACATATTCAATGCAAACGCAAGAGTATAAAGCTCATGTTTTCCAGCTTTTTTTCTCATTTTTGTCACTTTCACTGAGTTCTTCAAATGTTACAAAACGAAAATTTACTCAAAAACTATGTATTTATTCATAAAAAAACTATTGTTTTATGGATATTTGGTGAAAGTTTCTACTCATTTGTATTATTTGGCGAGACAGAATATGCATTATACAAAGATATATTACTATTCATAAGGTTTTAACAACGCTCGAACAGCCAAAAAATCGCCAATAACCCATTTTTTGCCACAATTTCTCGCACTCAACTTTTTTCTATGCTTTTTACCCAAAAAATGTCTGTGAATCGCAAAAAAACTCTTAAACTTTTACGATAAAAACTGTTTCTTTCTCAATATTTAAATCCAACAGAACACAAAGATTTATATATACAATTCGACCCTGAGGCATATAGCCCAAAACCATTGAATATAAAAGAACTTTTTGCGGTCGGAAATTTTTTTGCCAAACATCTGAAAGATTCTTCCGCCGTGTTAACTCTTGGCATTTTTTTATGTAAAAAGTTTTGTTTTTTTTTCAAAATAGAGGTCAGAATAAAATGGGTATGCTTGGCGACAAGAAAAAAAGTATAGCCATCTGATAAACGCCAAATCAATTTGCTATTCTCATTACTCACCCAAGCGGGCAGTTACCATTCTAGACGTATAAAAAGGGAAAAAAGGTGGCTACTATCCTTTCGAATACCCCATTTTAAGGGGCAGGGGGAAGTCTTATTTTTCTGAATAAGTCTCAACGTTGCATACGATGTCGCCCTTGAAGGTTGAGTTGGGTGCCTATTTGGTTGTCGGCTCGTCCTTTGAATGTGGTTGTAAATTATGACGACCGTCGCCAATATCCCTCGTGGTGTAGCTCTAGTGCGATGTTAATTCAAACTTTCCTCACCATTTCAAGAAAGCAAGTTTTTAATGACGTCGAATTACATTTAATATGGTAATATTTAACTATTCGTATGTTTGTTTAGAAAATGGCACAATTTTTTTCTAGCAAAAGCAGACGTATTTTTTATTAACATTTACCATAAATAACGAATATTGCCATTTGATGATACTGCGTTTTGCGCGTTTTTTTCCTGTTAAGCACAAATGTTGTGTGGAAGCGGGCTAAGTGACATATTATGTTACAAATTTGGATTTATTTTCATTAAATGCATCATAGCGCCAGGTAATTAAACAATAACTTTTTTTAGCGTATTTCAAAAGAGAACAATGACTTAAATTGCTAACCTGTTTCTGCATGTATTGAATCTTATTTTAGCTTCCTTGACAAAAAATACATATTCCAATAATCTCTCGTGTGTTACCATTGATCAAGAAACTTCTGTTTCTTGGATCTCCCTTAGGCCGATAGAATTTTTTTTCGGGTTTTAGAGTGCATATTTTTTTATCGAGAACAAAAGGTTTTTTGTTTTTCCCAACTGAAAGGAATTTTATAGAAGATTTGCCAACGTTGTAAGTAATCTTTAACTTATCCAAGGGATGCACAAAATATAGATCATTTTCAGAAATTACAACAAACATAATTTATAAAAATTAAAATGCTATTTACTAAAAAAAACTAGATAGATGTAGCACTACACTACTTGAAATTACCATTCATTAAATCACTGCATCTTAAAGTTAATATATGTCATACAAAGCAATTTCAATAACTTTACAGCCAAAACAGTTTTACAGATGCTACACTCTTAAAACAAACACTCCTAATTTAACTCAGTCTGAGTGGATTTCACTCCTCCAGACTGGAAAATGCACTTCTCCTCTTGGAGTGGATCCTTTGTGTGTTAAACCTCCGACAGGATCACTACAAACGAGTGATTTTAACTCAGTCTGAGTAAATATGCATGCCTTTACGGTGTCGAAAATGCACTTCTCCAACTGGAGTGGATTTCACTCTTTTGTTTTAGAGTGTACCATTTGCGCAGTTGCGATTTTTCCAGGAAAACTTATTATGGCATTCGACGAGCACTAGAAACTCGTGTAACATATTTAAAGTTCCTATCTGTGTTATTTTCAACTGTAAAGTGTTTTCAGACAAACATGATTGTGAATGTTTAAAAAAAACGGTTATTTAGTGTCAAAACCCTTCAAAACGTGTAGAAAGCACAACATATTCATTTCGGATTTTTGACACATCGCAAAACTTTCAATACATTATGCCAGCCTTATGTGCTTGGTCAAAGACTCGCTTATAAACCTTCGCCAAGTAAGACAGACACAACGCACACACGAGACAGATACTGCCATCTATCGCGCGCCACCTCCACAGTTTAGACATGTCCCTGAAGGGAAGCGAAGTAGTCTCCATGGACCTGTACCCGTGGGAAACTGCGCAATGACCGTCCACAGGACCCAACAGATTAACGAGCACGCACTCCGCATATACTCGACAAACACAAGCATACATGCCTTATCTGGATTTGAACCGAACCCAGAGGCTCCAAAGGCCCGCCGGATCGGATTTGACGACTTGGTACATTGCAATTACAATCTTCGAAAACCGTCAATGAATAAACCAGACACAATATATATATTATTCTTGATAATGTGAGTTCTCAACTTTGCGACATATTTTGGCTACGTTGCAATTTCCAAAAAATGTGTTTGACACCAATTTGTTTTTTTTTAACCTTTTTTTATATTATGTATTGAAACACAAGAAAGCTATTAAAAACTAAAAGCGTTTTTAATTGTACTCTAAAAAATGTTTTTAACAGTTTGAAAATCTCGTCATCTTTTCATGAATTTTAAAACATGTGTAAATGCAAACTTTACCTAATTTTACGTTAGTTCTGATATTTTAAGTTAATGGTGTATAGGATGTTACTTGGTTGAAAACCTTGTTACTTCAAAACAAATAATTTTACCTTATCATTTTTTCAGTTAAAGCATTAACAAACTAACAACACAAAATCTCCGAACAAGGTTTAAAGGCGAACTCTCTCTAAATCTTTCCACCGTGGCCATAAATTTCCCTTTTTTTAGGGTGATTTTATTTGGTTGAGTCCACACTCTTTATTTCAAGATATTTGTTAGAAAAAAAAACATGTTTCTTATTTGTAAACAGTGTTGGCTGAATTCCTTTATGGTACCTTGGCTGAATATTTTACCTCCTGTCTACAAGTGATATTGGTAACAAAGATTTATTAACTTTCGTGACGAATTATTCTCAGTATAAGCAACGTTTTTTTATTTGCATAGGGTAAATATATTAACAATAATAAAATTGTTATTGGTATTAATTATAGTTAAAAAGAACACACTTTTTTTAGTTTTGGTAGACTTTTAGTTTCTTTATGTATCCAAGTTAGATACAATTGTGGTATTGAATTTCGTTTGAAATTATTTGAGTAGCGTAGACTGACCAGTGAGTGAACAGGCCCCAGTGAATGAAAAGTTGGTAAATGCATTTAAAAAATAAGGATTGAAAATCATTCCACTAGATGGATTAGCAACTATGACTTCCTCCCATCTAGTAGGAAGCAATCTGACATATGGTTGGTTGTACTGGTCATTATGTCCTGGTGTTTATTCACTGGCGAACACAGCTTCTTAAACGTTCATTCACTGGTTAGTCTTATAAGAAATAATGTTTTTTTTTTTTTAGTTAGACCCGATAACTTAAGTATTACAGTTTTAGTTTATGGTAATGGATATAGGTTGTTACTATAGTTTACATATGGTGGGTATTTTACAGTCTGTCCTTTACCGGTATTTTAGACTTTTCATTGTTTTGAATATTTTTTTTGGAAAGTGATGTTTTTTTCTTGTATTTAATATAAATATCATTTACTGGTATCATTTTATTTTTGATGAAATTAAAAATTAATCTTTTTTTGCAGGTAAGCATCGTATATTTTCAACACTTGCTTGTAATCTCAATTTATCTTCAGTAAGGTAAGCTTTATAAATAATATATTATTACCAAAAACAATAAATTTTAGATTTGGTCTATGATAATATGCGCTTAAACGTTTCTTCGAAATAAGAAACTTTAATCCCTTAAAAATAAATGCAATATATGCAGTATGATAGACTATCTTGTACTTATATATGAAACACTGAGATACAATATAAAGCTAAAAGATCAAGCTTTTCAAAATAGATGAGCTTTATGCACTTCTTCCTATAATGTGTCCTGAAACATTCCATTAATAAAAACATGAATAAAATCTTTAAAAGAGCAAAAAAAGAATTTCATGTCGTCTGATAAAATCAATTCTTTTAAGCAGAGTTACACGTTTCATTAATAAAAGATTTTTCTTTATTTAATGAATTTTAAAAAAAATAAAAAAGTACACTCTTAAAACAAACGAGCAATTTTAACTCAGTCTGAATTAATTTCACTCTTCCAGTCTATAAAATGCACTTACCCGGAAGGAGTGGATTCTTTGTGTGTTAAGCCTCCGACAGGATCACTCCAAACGAGTGATTTTAACTCAGTCTGAGTTAATATTCAATCCTTTCCAGTGTCGAAAATGCACTACTCCAACTGGAGTGGATTTCACTCTTTTGTTTTAAGAGTGTAGTTATTGACATGCTGCCGATGTCCGTCTGTCCATCCATCAATATCGCCCTTCTCAATCGGGTTGTATCCGTTTTGTCTTAAAAATTAGTTTTATGCATAGAGTTAGGAAGGAGGTGTAGAGGGGTCTATCGGTTCAAATGGTTTGAAGCGGGACTGTCAGTTTTTTTTGAGCTACCATGCCTATTGAGGTATCCCAAGATGCACCGCTTTAGAGTTTTTTGAGCAACTGTGCATAACATAGTAGCCGAAACTATGGAAACTGGCACTGAGGTATCCCAAGATGCACCGCTCTAGCCTGCTTCTTTTGTGCGTAACTGCGCACATGCATGGGTCGCTCTATTCTCTTTTCCAACTCTCTATGGTTTTATGTTAGAAAGGTAGGGTTTCTTGTCCATCTATCTGCTGTGTTTGGCGAATTCCTCATTGAATTAGCATTTCAATGTAGTTTCAAGTCGTTTAAATGGTTGTTTCCACATCAAAAACGGCATGATAGACTTTATTTATTTAAAATAACATTTGAAGCAAAATTTAATTTTGTCATAAATCAGCTTATACTGACGTCATTAAATGTAGCACATTGTTATTCCTTAATTTGTTTACTAAGATAATTAGGATAATTTGGTTCATAATAGAATAATTTGGTTCATAATAGAATAATTTGGTAATAATAGGATAATTTGGTTGTAAGATAATTTGGTTTATAATTTGTTTACTAAGATTTTGTCTACTTGTTATTTTTCGATGTTTGTTTGATAGGGAAAAAACATCGAATTGTTTTTTAGTTTAATATTTTCTTGTATTAAGGGTCATCGACGGAGTTTATATTTAAATAAATTAAACTAAAGTCCTTTTAAATATAAATCTTTTTAAAACATACGATTGTTAGACTAACATTTTTATGTTTAAAAGTAGGTAAGCCAAATATTTCAAGCTTTACTTTTATTCTGAATTTATAGCTTCTTGAAAAATATAAAAATGCGTAGACTTCGAAACGCAAAAAATAGTTTAAGCTGAGTTTTACTATCATAAAACATGTTCTCCCTTCAAATATTTATTTCACTATATTGATTTTGAAACTGCTGATGTAGTAAGAGAACTTATCCTAGAGAATGTTATCCCTAAAGAATAATAAATATCTAGGAAGAATAATAGATATCCAGGAAGTATTCTTGAAGGATGTATTCTTCATATTTATCCATCATTCTAAGAGTGATACGTAAAGATTTATCATTTTCTTATTAGAAGGTGAATGTTGAAACTATTGTTATTTCTGCTTCAATAAAAATGATAAAATATTGTCTTTGAATAAGAATGAGAAATAAATCACGTTAGATAAGTTACATTTTACATTCTTTTTTAATTTTGAAGTTGTCAGTGCAGTCAAAGAAGGTCCGAAGAATGATGTTACTTTACCTGCGTGCGATGTCGCCCTTAACGGTTGTTTTGGGTGCTAATTCATGTGTCGGCTCGTCACTTGATTGCGGTTCTAAAATACGACGCCCGTCTCCAATAGCCCTCGTAAAGCTCTAGTGCAACTATGATTATACTAAACCTAAACCAAAATAATAACACTGCGTATGGTTTCGTCTTTAAAAGTTGCATAAGGTGCCTTCTCCGGTCACGGCTCATTACTTGACTGTGTTCCAAACTTACTACGCATATGCATCTCTAGTTCGACGATAATTCAAACTAACTTTACAAATAAAATTATAATTTTTGAAAATTTTAAACAATTATCTTATTTCAAAACTAAACAAATTTCAAACACAAAAATTAGAGGGCTGGGAATCCCAGTCGGTTAGGCACACACCTAGCATGCGGTTCCAGGTTCGGGCCCGAGCATCTCCAAAATAACCGCCGACCTATAAACGGCCCGTGAAGCCAAAAATGTTCGATGAATAATGCCCCGTGTAAGGGAGTATATTTCTCCCAACGACGCGTATGATGTCGCCATTAACAGTTGCGTTGGGTGCTTTTTCAGGTTTTGGCTTGTGACTTGACTGTGGTTCTAAAATATGACACCCGTCGCCAATAGCCTTCGTGTAGCTCTAGTTCGACGATAATTCAAACTATCCCAACCTAACTAGCCAAAACTTATATCCTAATTCATTCAAATCCTGTAACCACACATCATGAACACAAAACTTTAAAAAAAAAACTATTTTTCCAGTACCACGCATAAGTAAATTAAAACAAATTAATTAATTATACCCCTCTCCCAGTAATCCTTCGCGATACTTAAAACCGTTGCCCAGCTTTCGGTTAGTATCATAACGGCTTAGTTTGTCCCTTTTAGAAAATTCCTGTTCAGTCCATTAGCGAATTTCATTAGTGCTCGTGAAACACATTAACGGTATTGGTCGAGTTTAATCCAATGGGAGACGATGTTTATGAAATTGAGAATTCTCTTAAAATCTCGGGGATATTTGCGAAACGGGATTGGTGCGCTTAAATTAGAATACTCGCTCGATTATGTTCTGTAGAATGTCGCACGCGGAGGTAACTAGTAAAATGAGTCGGATGTTTGTAATTTTAATTGAAATTAAGTAGTTTTAGTTTGGATTGGCACGGAGATTGATTTAGTAGTTGTAATTAAATGTAATGTAATTTTCTAATGAAAAATCATGATTATTAAGGCAGGTCGGTACGTTACATATACGGCTAATGCTAAATTTACCTTTTCCTCTGAAATTAACATGCAAAATCACACTAAAAATTGTGTGCTAAATATGAATTTTGAATACGCTGAAATGAGATTTTATCACTATATAAAACAGTTATTTTTAATTATTGTTTAAGGTAATGTTATTTTTTTTTTAAATATAATTCTTACATCACAAAATTATCCATATTTTTTGCAATTCAAATTTTGAGAAATGCTCAATTCAGTAAGCAAAACATCCTGAAATTATCATGTAAAAATTGTAGGTTTATACATAAAATAAATTTCAAGAAAAAGGTCTCTAAGCCTGAAAAAAAACATTCTGAGAAAAATGAGATTTAAAGTTAAAAACTTACATTATGAAAATACTGCTGAACTACATCCAAATTAAATTTAAACTAGGTTAAAGTTGTCTGAATGTCATACAACGGGCATCGTTGGAAAGCTCGTTGAAGTTATTTTACACAAAAACTAAAATTAAAAAAAAATCGATTTTTCTTTTGAAAATTCATATTACTGACATACCTTAAGGAGACTTAATAGGCTAGTTGGTATGCAATGTAAACTGAAGGTTTGTACAGATGTGCAAAAAAAATCCCATTAGTGATTACTTCGACCGTTATTTAGCCTAGAGATTTGGATCTTTTAGTTTTTGTTGATCCAAACATTCTAAATTGATTGCAAGACACAAAATTCTTTCCAAAACTAACCCTCACTACATAATGCAGACTAAACTAGGTTTGCATTACACTTGCAAGCGTAATAATTAAGCAGCGGCATTTATTCTAAGTGCGACTAGAATTCTCACTACATTGTCCATTCGTAAATTCCTAGCAAACAAGTTATGTTTAAAAGTTTAAAACTTGTACTTTGCAGTATCTGTTAAAACTCTTGGTATATCTTCGTTAAATATCGAAATATGTAGTTAGATAAACTAAGATTAAAAATGACGTGTTTATAATAATTTTCTTTTGACTTTACTTGGTCCAATGGAAAACAAATATTTTTTGAAAACAATATCTTTAAAAATATTAGTATTACTCTTTTTAATGAAAAAAAAAGACAAATGTTACATTTTCAGTAGATTTTACACAATTTTTGTTTTTAATTATTATTTAAAAATATATATTTATTCTTCTATTGAAACATAAATTTTATATTTTTAGCATTTGGCGTCCTCTATCGAATGATATGTAGGTTTTTCGTATCATTCATATCACATTTTGATTTATATAGGAAGGTACATCTTTGAAATTACTTTCAAAAACTTATGATATACCTTTGGGATAGATATATTTCTGGAAAAGTTTTTATACTTACACCATCGAACGAAATCGATATAGTTAAGCAAGTATAAATTGAAAATGAATACAAACAACAATTCAGTGTTTATATACAAAGGACATAATTTTAAATGTAGCCATTAAAAACAGAAAACTGTTTAAATCGTCATTCTAACGTTGTTAAATATTTCCTTGAAAAAAAGAGTTTTAGCAGTATAACATATCCTGACTAAATTCTCATGTGTAATACTTGTTTCAACCGACTTACACTCTTAAAACAAAAGAGTGAAATCCACTCCAGTTGGAGAAGTGCATTTTAGACACTGGAAATGAGTGAATATTAACTCAGACTGAGTTAAAATCACTCGTTTGGAGTGATCCTTTCGGAGGTTTAACACACAAGGGATCCTCTGCAAAAGGAGAAGTGCATTTTCAAGACTGGAGGAGTGAAGAGCAATCAGACTGAGTTAAAATCACTCGTTCGTTTTAAGAGTGTAAGAGAAGTTATATAGTAATACAATTGTGAAAATAGAAATATTTAAGTAACAAGATTTTGTTAATGGTAAGACAACTACGCTAATTTAATTTCTTAAAACAGCGATGAAAATTTCCCTAGATTTTTAGAAAGACAATTTTTAACATCAATTGCAAAATTTCCCCAACCATTAATTTTTCTTAACATGTACATACAAAAGGGATGGTAGGAAGTCAACAAAATATTGTTTTTGAAATAAAACGTTTATTTGGGAGAAACGTACATTACTTTTAATTGCAGTTTAGTGTGTTCCAGAATTCTTACTACTGAACATTTAATCCTAACTAAAACCGAGTAAGGGTGCGACAGTTATTTACGATTATAGCCATTAAATACCTTTTTATTATTTTTCCGTCACCATTTTGGCATAAAGCTGGCGCAATTTATTCGTCTAGTTAGGCTTAATGATGTATTAAATCAAAGGATAAAGTTGTCCGAAAGCTGACGCTTTTGAAGACGACAAAACAGAATAAACATCAAGAATGTAAATTTTTGAAGGTGCTTTCTTGTTTTAATAAATATAATTAGTATATAGATAATAAATTTATTGCAATGGGCCTAAACCCGTTTATAATGGTTGGCAGAATGTATACATAATACTAATACACACTGTTACACAATACTATTTCATAATGCTAACATAACTCTATTATAAGGATTATTATAAAAAATGAAATACAAACACTTAAATACATTAAAAAAAAACACAAGGAAGTAAACTAATTGTCAATTTCATCAAAGCCTAATAAGTATTGGCTTAATTTTAAAACTGGTTTTAAGTAGTTATAAATGTTATAAAAGTTATTGTTATGAAATTTTAGAAAAACTGAAAAATTGTTAGAATGAATAAAATATTTTTTTCTGGAAATAAGGCAAGTTAAAATAATGTATTTCCAGGTTTCATTTTTGGATGTATTGCAAATTTTACATGCAGTGTCAGGATAGTTATTTAAGCAACTAGTTCCGAAAATGATACTTTATTAAGCGAGTGGCTTTTTATTTCACGAGCGAGGTACGAGCGAGTGAAATTATGACACGAGCTTAATAAAGTATTATTCGGAACGTGCTTGCTTACAATATTTTTTATAATGACGTGCAAAAAAGTATTTCTACCAATGAGTGATTTTCATGACATCCTTTAGTTTCCATGGAGATATTCGAAAATGCAAAGTAGTGAAAGAAAAGTTGCAAAATACTTTTCTATTTTGAATCAAAATAGTATTTAGATTAATTAGTGCTACCGAACATAGGTGAAAATGAATTTGAAATGATGTTCGACCAACTTCCAGATTAAATTAACAAAGCAGCTAATCAAGTTTGAGCGAATCTTATTCCAGAAAAGTATTGCTTGGAGTGAAATTTGTGTTCTTACTTTTATCTTATTTCATTTCCTTTAATAATTTTTGTAATACTTTTAGTTTCCATGGAGATTAGAAAATGCAAAAGTAATGAACCAATAGAATTAACTGAGTTTCGTGACTATTTAGTTTCCATGGAGATATTCATGACATCATTTTGCTTTTCTACCAATCAGATACTCTTATTTACTTTACCAAACTGTACCGAAAATTAAACTTTCGCTCACTGTCTGTGACGCAAGCACGTAAAGTGTCATTTTCGCAACGATTTATGAATGAATATGATATAAAAAGTGAACTTTTCTGCACGTTGTTATAAAAAATATTTTATAAACAGATCCTTCAAAATACAAGTGTGTTTGATTACAACGTATTTGCATTAGAATTCGTTTTACTGATATATCAACATTTGAGGCTAGATATATTCCTCAATTAAATGTGAGCTTTTGATGAATTTGTTAAAAGAGTGATTGTTACTATTAGATATACAAGCAAGGTAATTTGGAATGTATTGATCATTGTATGAAAGGATAATTATTGGTAGATATTGTTCTGCTACTTTGTAATCTTGGGATACCAAAACCAAAATAAAAACCAAATCAAAATAAATATGATTATTATAAATAATTAGGCATTACATAATGTTTTAAAGTTCTTTAATTTTAGTAAAATACAGAAAGGGGTATTCGAGGTAATTACATCAATCTATCATACACTTTTATCAGAAAAAATACTGTAATTTAAAATTATTTTCTCAAAACTAGCATTAGAAAGCGAAGCTAAGAAATTATAGTTGAATAAAACAATTGTAGATAGTAAATGACCTTTTGAAAAACTTAATTAATAATTATATAATTTAGATTACCTTAATTCACTTTACTTTTAACACGTGTACATACATTTGAAGTTACCTAGGCCCAATCTAACAAACTTGCATTTCTAAATAACTTAAATACAGTTTTAATTGATGTTTATGACAATATCCTTCTACTGATAACAACTTCTAGGAATACGAGCAATATCTCCTAGAAAGATATTCCACGCAGTAATATTGCTAGACTCAACATTAATTTATTTTAAGGAATCGCATTTATTTTTAAGGCTATTAAAATCTACTAAATACAATACCGAACAATATCAGCAACAAATTCCAGCGACATCGATAAAATCCTCAAAATATCCTCATACGTGAAACTTTTATCCTCCGAAAAATTCAATTAAACTTTGCGTCTCGTCTTTAAAAGACTGGAAGACACTAAACGTCAGAACTGATTCCAGCGCTGAATTTTGTGACGTCTACTCTAATGAGTGGTGTCAGCTCCTTGGAGCAGAGAGAGTTCTTTGTTTCATGTTCTAGAGGTTGAAGGGCTTGAAATATGCTTGGTGAATTTTATAGTTCCGTCGTTGTTTTAAAGTAAGAAGTTGTTCCTATTATCATTATTAGAATATGAGCATAGGATGTCTTGTATTTTATCGAAAGTTAAAACTTATTTGTATATTCCTTCAACAAGAATTCGAAGTAGACATTTTTAGGAATAAATTGTCGGCGAAAACAAAAAAAAAATGATTAAAAATGTCCTAAGAGTTTTGTTTTACAACTATAATTGAGGCACGTACTGAAAATTATGTAATTTATGTTAATAGGGAATTGCATTTTTCACCTTTAATTAAAATGGATTGTTTTATTGTCCTAAATAGTAAATTATAATAATCGTTTTTAAATTTTTCGAACACTTCTTTAATTAAAATATAATAAATCGTTGGATAGCTCTAATGACTGGTGTCAGATCCTCTTGGAGCAGGAGTTTTTTTGTTTCATGTTCTAGTGGTTGAAGGGCTTGAAATATGCTTGGTGAATTTTATAGTTCCGTCGTTGTTTTAAAGCAAGAAGTTGTTCCTATTATCATTATTGGAATATGAATATTAGTCTCATATTTTATCGAAAGTTAAACTTATTTATATACTAATTCGGTAATTTAAGGTATTAAAGGAATAAATTGACGGCGAAAACAAAAAAAAATGAATAAAAATGTCCTAAGAGTTTTGTTTTACAACTACAATTGAGTCATGTATTGAAACATGTGCAATTCATTTTAATAAGGGAATTGCTTTCACCCCCTTTAATTTAAATGGATTGTTTATTGTCCTAAATAGTAAATAATAATTTTTTAATTTATCTAAGACTTCTTTTATTTAAATAAATAGCTCGTTGGCTAGCTCTAATGACTAATGTCAGGAGATTTCTCTGTTTCATGTTCTAGATGTTGAAGGGCTTAAAATATAGTTGGCGAATTTTAAAGTTTCGTCGCGCGTTGTTTTAAAGTAAAGAATATGCTAATGGTTTCAGGATTAGAGTTATAGTATAATAAGTAAAATTGAAACATAATAATTATTTATTGTATTATTACGGGCTAAGCTGCAGATGTGGCCAGTGCTATGCTCCACGCCTTTAGAACTATTTAATTGTTCTATCCCACCTGCCCCAAATACAAGTCTTTTTTATTGTTAATATTTTACTGGTTACACGACAACAAAAACAGCAACAATTATTTAGATATATTTATAATTTTACTGGTATGTTAAGACCAAAGTTTATATGGTTTTAAGGAAATAAATGCTCATCGAAAATAAAAATATGAATTAATACCTCCCAAATATATGTTTAAGTTCAAACTCGTATCATATACTAAATTTTTACTAGCTTGCACTAGTATCACACTTTTCTGAAATTTAAGAGCTTGTTAAAATTTATTTTGTTTATACATACTTAAATACAACCTGATACACTCATTTATTTGGTACTTTATTCTTTAAAAAACTTCTGTTCACATTTCGATATATTTTTATATATAAGTGCGACCTTACTGGAGTACAATCCAAAATCTATATCAGCTATAGGAGCATTCCAGCGTTCCGTGTGTTACATTCGGACCACATTTTCAGTATATTTGTTACATTTTTGGTTTGAAAGCAGTATAAAACAAATAAGATGACAACTTATATCTTTTCTCAGATGTTTAATGATCTTATTAAGCTAATCGGAATCTTTTTAAACTAAAAAGTTACGCAGATATAATTTTTTCATTTCGCGTCACGTGTGTTTCCATTTAACAGGGTTATTTTCTTTTCTTCTTCTATTATTTGCATAATTCTGCGAATTATGCAAATACTCATGAAAATAAAAAATATCAAACGAAAGCTAAGTAAATAAGCTTTAAAATAAGTGGTGTTAGAAATCTGAATTATAAATAGTCAGCCTAAAATAAAATAAATAACGCCGTCACGTGTGTTACACTCAACGTTCCGTGTGTTACAGCGTGCGAATTGACTTATAGTTCAGTTTTTAAAGTACTAATATTTTTAATAATAAACACTTTGGTTAGCAAATAAATAAATATAGGAATTTGGTTACATATTTAAATACACAATTATTTATTATTTAACTTTGGTAAAGCACATTTTTTGATATTTAATTTTTTTATAAAAATATAAAAGTTCAAATGCTAATTTTAAATATTACTCTTAAATTTTTAACTACACTAAAACCGACCTTAAGTTTGCAGCAGAGAAATGTACTGCTCGAAGGAAACTGGGTAAACAATGCAGCTGGCGCCGAAATTTCGCCGACTCCGATTGGCTCCTCCTTTGAATCTGATATTCGTGCTCCCTGTTACGTCAAAATCGAAGGAAAAGTTACCCTAGGAATTAAAATACCCTCTAACTGAAGCTAAACTAATAAAAATAATAAATTTATATCTTGAAATAACAAATAAAATTGTTTATTGAATGTGAAACACCTTTTTTTATTCGATTCTCGCACTCGAAAATGAGAACTATTTACCCTTTTTCTCGTAGAACATTTGTATACTGCAAACTTAATGTCGGTTTTATTGTAGTGAAAAATGATTCCTACCATATTACAAATTACAAAACAATAGCAAGCACAATTTTTATGTAACTGTATTGAACAGTTCAATGTGACTTCCAGAGTCACATTTAACATGGTGAATTTTTCGTATTCCTGGTACCGGAAACAAGGTCACTCAAGAGTTAATATCCGTTATTTTGGATGTTATATCCAATTGCCAAATATGAAGGACTTTGGTATTCGGAATTAAGTTTCTG
This sequence comes from Hylyphantes graminicola, assembly GCA_023701765.1. NCBI lineage: Eukaryota > Metazoa > Arthropoda > Arachnida > Araneae > Linyphiidae > Hylyphantes > Hylyphantes graminicola. Next base: position 55,335,773 of record CM043112.1, on the reverse strand, counting down.
ATAATATCCGCCAAATCCTTTGAATGCTGGACGAAGGTCGGATTTATTCTTTTACTCATAACTTCTCTCCGCACGAGAGATTTGGCATTGCTCTCAGTCAACTCCGTCGACAATGTCTTTCCTGGGAGACGTTGCGAAATACTTCCATTCAAATGTTTTTTTTTCTTTTTTAAAATTTTAAATGAAAGTTGTTAAAGTAAAACAATTCACTTTCGTTAAAATTAATTTTGTTAAAACATAACTGTTAATATCAATAAAATGCTTAATTTGAAATAATGAGTTTGCAACACATAACTTTTCTAAAGACAAATGGTCACAAGAAAACACAAAATAACGTCTGAAGCACTCTATATTTCAACTACTAATGATCTAAACTGTAAACATCCAATGCATCCTCAAATGTGTACATCTGCCAGAGCAGGTGGCTGAAACTTCTATAGCGTAAATGATAACGTTTTTAGTTTTGCAATTGTTTTTAATTTTTTTAAAGGATTTTTTTTTGTTTTATGGAGTTTTTTACATATATACATGCATGTTTCCATCAGCACGCATTTCAATAAATGAATTTCTCAGGATAAATCTAGTTTTTTATACTACACGTCAACTAGCTCCCACTCCCGTTTCCTTCATTATTGCCAAAATCGTTCCGTGTGTTTCAAGAAATAAATTGCCAAATGCTTGCTTAATTTTTAAAAAAACGTTTTGAAATTTTTTCTATATGTTCCCCATGTGTAACTAGCTTATAATTATTAAAATAAGCTTTGTTAAGCTTTTTTTACAGTTTTTATGTAAAAAGTTATAGGTTTTCGTTCCGTGTGTTACATTGAGCATCAAGTAATTCATATTTTACCGAGTATTTTTTTTTTAAAAAAGCAATTCACAAAATATCTGCCTAAGATACTCAGAAAAGATGCATTTGCAACAATATGCGTAAAAAAATTCATTTTACATGTTTTTTAGCCCTTAAACGCTTATCATACATCTGGCAATTATTTCACTTGAAAGATCTATTTCTAAATCGGTCTAGTTTATTGCATTTTTTCACACTAAAATTGAATTCAGATTCGAAAATCAGTATGATTTATTTGAAATATAAACCTTTAACTACGTGTGACAATTTTTTCATAATTTTATTTGCACTTTAATTTTTTGGCACTTCAGGACCACTTTCCTTGGAATGCTCCTATATATGTAAAAAAAAAAACTTATAAACTAGAAACTGTTCTCACGAAACAACACTTTTCAACATCCCCACGAGCAGCCGCTTATTTCATTCGTATTATTTATGCTTTCCAGAGTTAAACATCAAAGGTACATATATAATCTCCCATTATTAACAACAATGTATGTCGGAGAAAAATAAAACATTTGAATGGGACGGTGCTAATAACAAACCCAGGTTTCCGGTTGCTTCTATGGCGTGATACAATGGGTTAATTCATTGTTTATTTTATTGTTTTTGCAGTAGAGGTTTGATAATTAATTCAGTGTGTTAAAATATGGACCAGAGATATGTTTGGCATTTGTTTTGTTTATTGATAAATTTAGAGTGATAGGATTTAGAGAGATTGATATAGGGTTCAATTAAAGTGGATATTTTTGGTATTGGTGGCTTTAGAAGCTTAATCTAAGTTTAGAATAAGTAAGTTTAAAGTTCCCTCCAAGAAACGGACTCTCCATATGCATTGAAGTTATGTTGTTGCTAGGAAGGGCTGATGTAGGATGTGCCCAACATTACTATTTGGCTTATTCCTCAAATTTGTTCTGTTATTTGGATAGATTTTGAATGAGTTTCTAGTATCTGTCGGACGTTTTTGACATGTGGCAAAAATTTTAAAAATTGAAATTATCCAAACTCCAATGCAGTTAACTTTTTTCAGTATTTTTCCCATAATGTATGAGTATTAAAGATACAAATATATTTTTTCGGGATGGAAAAAAAATCATGCATTGCAGGGTTAATCTTGGATCATTTAAAATATAACCCAATACATTACTGCTGAATCGTATTCCATACAGGTTAACGCCCTTTCAACCAGAACGATCATTACTAAACTAAAGATCTTTTCAGCTTTCTCCGACTTACTTACGTAAAGTCACAGAACAATTTCTCACGAAACGAGGTAACAGTCCATTAACTTGCATTGATTAAAAATCGCCAAAAATCATTAAAACTTGACACATTTTAGAAGCTGAAAAGTTTGATTCGACTGTGAATTTGGCGAGTAATTAACGATGCTCAAAACGACTAACTTTCTTCTTGGCTTCGAACCAAATTAGTTGTGGTTTTCAATTGAGTTACTTACGGTAAGAAAGTAGAAAGGACTAACTTGAAGTTTTTGGTCGTGTAATGAAAAGTAGAGGTTAATGGTTCCTATTAAAGAAAGTTCGTTAACCTTATACCTTGCATAGTTAAAATATATCATACAAATATATTCCGCAAGTTTTTAAACTAGTATTTGTTTTCGCCTTCTATGTATAAACATAAGTTATTTTTTCATTTATTTGTTTTCTAAGTAAAAAAAATTGGTGATTTTTCACTTAGAATCACCAATTTTTTTTAAATTTAAATAATTTAGAATGTTTAATTCTATATTAATAAAAATTAAGTTATGTGTGTGTGTTTGTTCCATATAGACACTTAAAATAGACATTTATTTGACTCATAACTTGACACAAACGCGTAGTTCATTCTTAGATTATGATTTTTGAACTTTCAGGTTTCAAAATGTTCTATTTTATTAAAGGAAAAAATCGAATTTTCTTTAAAAAAAACTACAAAATTTTGACTTAAATCCTATCTTTTTTTACTTTCCTGATGTCATCCTCCGAAAAGATTAAATATTACTTTTAACGAAAAAAATTAAAATTGATTGGCTGGTATATGAAACAGTAGCAAATTAATGTCTTCTATGGAATTCCATAAAAAATAACTTTTGATTATGTACATTTTACTATCGCAAATCAGCTACAAATAGCTTAATATAATTTTTAAAATATTGCAATTTAAAGCATAAGCATATTTTTACTCCTACATAGTTCTTATTGTGTTGCTCTAGTGCGAGGACAATTCAAGCCTAACCTACATAGTGCTTAAATACACACCCTGAAAAAATTTATTTATTCAACATCATCATTTTCCCAACACAAGCATAATAATAAATTAATTCTAAGCAAAATATAAAATACCAATTTATTATCAAACTAAACCTCAATATAAATTTATCTCAAACCCTATACATTTAATTACAAAATTATTCGAAACTTTGCCTTTGTATAATCCTCCGCGATCCAAAGGCCAATCCATTACAAGGCACCAGGACGTGAAATTGAAGTAAATCAACTTCAAAATCGGATCAGGGTATCGGGCATGTTCGATCTGTGTCCCTTTGTTTGTGAAAGCGTCGGGGAAGGTTATGTAAATGGCAGTTCCACTTAAGGTAGGCGAATACCCAAAATTCTAAAATTTTTACTATTACTTTATTCTTTTCCAAATTTGGCATACTGATTTCAAATATAAGGAACAATGCTTTTTAGTCAATTTTTTTTATTTAAATATTATTGATTTATTTTAAACGGTGTTTTTCAACTAAAAAAAGGGGTTTACGCCAACAGTTCTAGTATAAAAAGTTTTGCATTATTTTACCTGAAATTTTTTACAGATGCTATTCCAATATATATCTGCGCCATGAACCTCTAATATCTGATGTAAATATATAAGTTTTCTTTAAAAAAATTTCCAAGTGTAAGTTAATCGAAAAAAATCCTTTTTTTGTGTGGCTAATTTATGATATTTTTCTTAATAACTTCTTTTCTTGTAATTTGTATGTAACTCTAGAGGGTCATTGCATGCATCAGTTCAAAACGAAGAATTTAAAACATAATTAATGTTTATAGGATGAAAATTCAATGTGGTAGACTTGTTAGCGTAAACCTCTTTTTTTAATAGAAAAACACCGTTTAAAATAAATAAATTATATTTAAATTTTTTAAAAAAATGCCTAAATAGTATTATTCATTATATTTGAAATCACTATACCAAATTTGGAAAAGATTAAAGTAATGGTAAAAATTTTAGAATTTTGGGGGAATTTTGGGTATTCGCCTACCTTAAGGATTTATTGGAGCCCATTGATTTCTATTTGCTGTGTAAATTTTAAAGTACATTTTCGAAAAGAGTGTAAGTGAATTTTGTCCCATTTCCTTAGATCCTCCTTTAAGGCAGATGAGTTCAGTATAATTTAAAAAAAAATTGGTTTTTTTTATTTTAGTACCTACGTAAAATACGTTTCAATAGCTTTCCAATGATGCCCTTTGTATGTCATTCATACAAGTTTTAACTTAGTTAACCCTCTAATGCATGAATTTTTATTTTCATCCCAAAAAATGTATATATGTATCTTTAATACTCGCACATTATGAGAAAAATACTTTTAAAAAAATTAAGTGCAATAGAATTTAAATAATTTCACTTTTTAAAAAATTTTCCATGTGACAAAAACCAACTGCAAAATTCCAATTTTGATAATAATGACTAGAAAACTACTAAAAATATTTCAAAATAACCCTTTTTAACTATGATTAATTTTTCAAAACAATTTATTAGTATTTAGTACTAATATTATTATTCTTTGAATACTGCCAAAAACGTAATTTCACAAAAGTTAATAACCTCACTCTTTAATTTTGAATACACTTTTACTACTGACATCTATGAGGATTATTAGGAACTAAAACTTTAAAATCAAATGTTATAGATGCAAAAACACAGATTTGTCTAGGAGGAGCTCTAATTTAATAGAATAAAGTGGATTATGTTACTTGTTACCAAACGGTAACAGTATGCATTAGAGGGTTAAATTTTAATTTGGATATGGATCAGCAGTATTTTCATTATGTAAGCTTTCAACATTAACTCTAAATATTTGGTGTTTTTTTCAGGTTTATGTACCTTTTTCTTAAAAACTATTTCATGTATAGACCTAAAATTTTTTACAGGACAATTGTTAGAGGTTGTTTTCCTTGCAGAAATGAGCATTACTCAAAATTTGAAGATATATTGTTTTTAGTTCTTTGTTTAATGGAGTTGATTCACTTAAGGAAAAGCAACAGATCCAGCCGTCTATTTTTAATTTTTTTTGTCTGGAATTATTTTTAGTATAAGAAAATAAGTTTTTCCAATAATATTTTACTTATTTAATATTTAAAGGGTTAACTTCTTGCTGTGATGTTGTTTGTTAAAAACATGCATTAAAGAACGCTTGAATCGAAAGAAAAAATTCTTTTCATATGTATCGGTCATTTTGAGCATAAAACTGAAGCAACCAATGAAATCGCAGTACAAAAAAAATGAAAACAAGAGCGTTACATCATCTGCAACATTCCCATTCCATTAAACACTCTCGTGGGATAGCCACATAATCAGACGAAAATATAACCAAACGACTCTTTCGACAATTCGAATCCGAAAGCAGATGTCGGCGACATGAGTTTGAGACTATTTCCGTTCGTTTGACTTTGGATTCGGTTTAAACTTAGCTTTGAATTTTTAAGAGTTTATACTCGGCTCGAATTCCAATTAGATTTGTCATTCGAATTGTCAAGGATGAATTTTGGGAAGACATTTATAGTTGGAATTATTGGGCATGAGTTCGTCTTTTATCGTTCTATTCATATTTTCTGTCACAAACAGACGATATTTATTTTTTTGAATATTTTTGATGCTTTTGAGTTCTTTAAAATTGAAATATTTGTTAAAGATTAAAAGGATACATTTTATTCTAAACATTTCACATTTATACTTAAAAAAACATTCGATATTTATTTTTTGAATATTTTTGATGGTTTTTAATTCTTAAAAAATTTAATATTTGTCAATGTTTAAAAGGATACATCTTATTCAAAACATTTCAAATTTATACTTTAAAAAACAGACAAAATTTATTTTTTGACACTTATGATATATTTATTTATATAAGGTATAGTAATGATTGTTTGAAAATATTCTTAACCATTATCTTTAATATGTATGAAGTAAAAAAGATATTTTTTTATGAAGAATAATCTCTGAAACTAACGTGACCGAATTTTTTTTGAAAAATTGCACTAATATTTAAAAATTGAACTACTATATATTTATGTTTTTCAATCACTAAAGAACATTCTTGGGCTACATCAATAAAGTTTATTCAAAGTGTTATTTTTATTGTTCACAAGTGCTTACTGTATATAAGTATGATTAAATGAAAATATCTTTAAATTCTTTATACATTTCTTAATTTAAGACTTTAAATTACTATCAAACCGTACGGATGAAACGTTCATTATATACAAATGCACCCATTTCCAGATATCTGATAGTATTATTTTGTAAATAAAATCACACTTGAGCGGTTTATAAATTTTTAGTTGTTTATTTAATTGAAATGCTTTTAAAACCATTTAGATTAAAAAAAATAGCTCGAATTTTTTTTCAATCTTTAATATTAAAACACTCCGTAATTTAAAGGTGCATAAAGTATTTTTAAGTAATGATTTAATTTTGTACATAAAATAAATTTCCAAATAAAAAATACTGAAAATTTAAAACCCGTGAGCTTAAATAAAAACCTACTTTAATAAATGCTAATCTTGATTTAACTTTTAAAGACTTTAAAATAAAAAATTACTATTTTTGCAATGTTAATTGTAAGATTTATAAAAGCTTCCACGAATAAGGTTTAGTTATGAAACTTTTAATGACATCATTTTCGCTTTTACATTCACTGATAAAAGCTCCCTTTTCCTTTCAACGTTTCATTTTAGAAGGAAAAAATTTTATTCATACATTTTACTTCGACCTTTAAATACGAAAAGTCATTTTCTACATTCTTTTAAACTTAATAAATGGAAAGATTTATTCTGACTAAACTCTCTTATGAAAAATTTGAAATTAGAAACATCTGTTAAAATGTCAGCATAAAATCGAAAAGTTTATGCTTTGTTGCTTTCGAAATATTTTATTATTAATGTTTATACATAGTTTTCATTATACCGATATATTAGTTTTACATTTGCATTAATTTTTCTACATTAATTTTTAAATATGCATACAATTCTTCATTTCTAATTAGCAATCCCAATTAAGAACACCATTAAGTATATATTCGTACAGTGTATATATGTTGATTACCTTTTTTACCCTATCTTATTAATATTCTAAAATTTTAATTTGCATGTAATTCAAATACGATGTGTTGTGATGTACGAAACATAAATCCGCAATGTAAATATTTATACTTCTTGCAGTAAAGTTGTTTGACATTCTTAAAAACTTCAACTTGCAATTCACTTTAATTATGCTAGTTTTTAGGCATTTTCAGGTTTTATTATTGTCCTTATGAAAATCAAATATACTTTGCTCCAATATACAAATATTAATATGTTTACTAATCACAAAAATTTTGTTTATTCGTCAAATAAATGATTGAATTTTATAAACAAAGAGTTATTAAAATTATTTTTTTCTATTTCAGTTTAAAAAAATTTAAAATTCTAAAAATAATGATAAATGTAGCACATTTTTTACGTTTATTCTAATTTAACATTTATAGCCATTTATTCAATAATCAGCATTTCTCAGAGTTTAAGTAGACACTGCAACTTTATTGTCCGAGATCATGGATCTTCTTTTCTGCGAAACTGGTCAATCTAAAGTCCATTTTCTTAAGGTTTGTTCGTTGTTTGGACAAGTTAAATGGGTCAATAGTAGGAAATGGCAGAAGCAAACAATGTCTTGGTATTGTTAGAGCTGGGTTTTTGTATCCACCAATTGGATAAAGGAAATCATAAGGTTATTAAGGGTTTTTAGTATTGTTGTTTGTTCAATTAGTATTAAATGTGATTATTTTAAAATCCCTTTGATTAAAAGATCACTATAAGATGATTTAACAGATTGTTAAGCTTTTGAATAATTAAAAAATACACTGCTGTAAAAATCCTTAAAAAGTTTCATAATTATTTCAAATTTTGCGTGTTGAAATATTAAAATATTAAGGTTTTAAAAAATATTTTTTTAAAGAAGACTTAAAAAAGCATACTGAATAGCATAATTTGAGATTGTATTTATTTTTAAATTTTATTGGTCGATTAACCCATAAAAAATTAATTGAAAATATAATTATTACCTTTCAACCGTACACAAATGTTGACGTTTAAAATACAATTTAATATGAATCTAATATGTCCTTTTTAAGGTAGGTCGGTACCATGTAACTTTCAAAAAATCAATTTTTTTATTTTAGTATTTGTGTAAAATATGTTTCAATAGCTTTCCAACGGTGCCATTTTTATGTCATTCAGACAACTTTAACCTAATTTAAATTTAATATGTATGTAGATCAGCTGTATTTTCTCATACGTAAGTTTTCAACTTTAAATCTCGTTTTTCTCAGAATGGTAATTTTTCATGTTTATGTAACGTTTTCTTGAAAACTATTTCATTTATAGAGCTGAAATTTTACAGGATAATTGTTTAAGGGTGTTTTGCTTACTGAAATGAGCTTTTCTCAAAATCTGAAGGAGAAAAACAAATATATGTAATTTTGTGATGTAAAAATGCTTTAAAAAATAACACATTACCTTAAATAATATTTTTAAAAAACCTACTTTATATATTGACAAAATCTCATTTCAGTGTATTTTTCAAAGTGTGTATAATGCACACAGTTTTTTTGTGTTGTTCTGTACTTATAGAAAAAAAACTAGGTTAGATTTTCTTCAATTTCGTGTTGTATTTGTTATATTTAGTATAAAATAAATTCCTGTAATATACCATTAAAACTCGGACATTCATTTACGGGCACCCTGTACTTTAAAATCAAATTTTTCAAAACCATTTTATGAGCGCAAACTCCATTATAACATGAAAGGACTTTGATTATCAAAACGTGGATAGGCATTTTAAACAGTTACTACAATAGCACATTACTAGTTAACAATCCAACTGAACAGTTTGCACGAAAACGACAAAACGTGAATGTATCACGTAAAACCGAAATTTCACGCTACCGAATCAATTATTTTGAAATGAACGGGCTTTTAAAAGTTAATGCGGGGGCGTTATGTGCTTGATGTTTGTGGACTCGCATTATCGATTGTGTAAGTAGAATTAATGCTTACATTCTGTTCCATCCTAACTTGGGTAAAAACAAATAGTAAAATGACAAAGAGAAAAGCGCGATTGGTCCATTAGTTAGAAACTCTAGTAAGATAATATTTACATACACTCTAAAAATGAATATTCAAAAACGACGAAATTTTCCTTAATTTTGACGATTCCGTTACTGGCAAATGCTCCGAGTTTTCGTTTCCTCAATGTGAGGAAATTTGAATCGTCATTTTTATGAGGATTTGAAAGTAGTCCAATCTAAAGAAATATTTCGTCATTTTTGAGCATGTGAGTACAACAATGAGATTCAGTTTCCTCAAAATCAAGATACAGAATCGTCAAATCACGATCGTAAAAGTGAGGATTCACGTTTACTCAAAAGTCACGTGATAGTTTGATGAAACATTCCTCAAAATTAACGAAATGAGGCATGATGATTCACGAATCGTCAAAAATGAAAGTGTTATTTCTGAGAGTGTACAAAATTATTTTAATACAATTTAACCAAAATAAACTTTTCATTCTGATAAAATTTCCAAATTTTCTCAAATAATATTCAAATCTGTTAGACCTTAATTGAAATTAATTTTTAAACATGTTTTCTGGATGGATTCACAAATAATTTATGGAACACTTTACATCCGCGGAAAGATCTTCTCCATAGCATATTTCTATTTACCCAAGTTAGGATTGGCAATGAGTGTAGTGCCTAGAATAGTGTACTTTACTGTATCGGAAAAATACCTTCTTGTATTAAATCATATATAGTTTGAACTTGAACCCAAACATAACAAACGTATATATTTTTTTTGCGAAATAAATCTTCACATAATAAAAATCATTTATATATATAATTTTTTATTGGTACGTCACGTGATCAGAAACACGTCGATTTGCCTGACGAATAATATCCCATGTAGCAGTAGTGCATGTAAACATGCTTTAAAGTACAAACACTGCGTACGATGTCGCAATTTAACTGTTGCGTTGGGTGCCTACTCAGGTGTCAGCTCCTCACTCGACTGTGGTTCTAAATTATGACGCCCGTCGCCCATAGCCCTCATGTAGCTCTAGTGCGACGATAATTCAAACCTATTTGCCTCATTTTATTAGATAGTATTGGAAGTATAAGTTCGAATCTGGTGGAGTGAAAAAAAGTTTATAAATTAACCATTTTCTTTTTCTTAAAGATGCAGCGATTAATTCTTATACAAATACATCGAAAACTGTTATGTTATAATCACAAAGCATGTTGTTTGTTTTAAAATAAATTGTTGAAAGGAATATTAATTTAACAACTATATCCATTTCAAGAAATATACCGAATCATAACTATACTCACCAATATAAAAATTCCCGTTTTCTTGTGAAGCAATAAATTTGAAAAGTATGCCGTAAAAACAAATTTTCACATCTGACCACTAAATTTTAGTAGGTCAAGTTCATTTTGGAATTAGTCTTCAGTCGATAACTAATCTTAAAAAATCTAAATAAAAAAGAGGTTGAGGAGATCTGTCGGTTAGGCACTCGCCTAGCATGCTAAAGGCCCTAGGTTTGGGTCTGGGCATCGCCAAAGTAACTGACGACCTATAAACGGCCTGTGCAGCCAAAAATGCCCTACGAATAATGTACCATGTAGGGGGTGTGCACGTTAAATATGCTCCATAGTCCTAACGCTGCGTACGATGTCGTCCTTAACGATTGTGTTGGGTGACTACTCAGGTGTCGGCTCGTCACTTGACTGGATTCTAAAATACCACGCTTGTCGCCTCGTGTAGCTCTAGTGCGACGATCATTCAAACTAAACTAAAAAATACCTAATACAAACATTAAAAAAATGAATTTGAATCTTAAGTATCTTTTGTAGTGAAACCAACTTTTCATCTCTAACGCCTAGCTTCTTCGTGGTTATTATCTTAAGGGGGTCTGGCACCTCCATAGAAGCCCATGTTAAATTGTCCAACTTTGGGGGCATCTCAAGAATTAACTAATTAATATATCCATTTCAAATTTTCACAGTTTCATCTATAGACATTTTTAAGTATTTTAACACAAGATTATTTTGAAAAACTAAAAACTAGATTAAATATGATTTTTTTTTAAATATCGTTGAAGAATGTCAATATTTTTAACCTAAAAGATTTTTTTTAAAAAAAAGTAAAAACTTTACAGACTATTCCCTGCGTTAAAATTTTTAAATATACTTGTGAATTACACATAAAAAAATTCAAGTATTTAAACGAATAACATTTTTAGTTATGTGCCCCCAAACATTCACATGATTCAAAAATTGTAAAACCGAGAAAAACCAATTTAAAGTTTTTATTGTTAACTCATTTCCTTACGAAGGATTTTTGCTTCCTCGTAATATTTGATTGGAATAACATTATCGGATCCTTAGTCGTTCGGCCGATCTGGGCAGTTTCACTAAAGAAAGGGTAAAATAAAATTGCCTTTAATGTCAAAAATATTTTTCCAATCGTCTTAAAACTTTGTGGCATTATTAATAAAGGTTGATATAGTATTTTAAGCCACTAATTTTTTTTTTAATTTTTTCAATGATTTTGGGGTGCCAGACCCCCTTAACCAAAAGGATAATTTCGAGAAAAAGAGCTACACTTTTTACATTTTGCTAATTTCTTATAAGAAAAAAAACTAAACCATTTGGGGCCTGAATGGCCGAGTGGTTTGGACCATTACGACAGCAGTCTGTGTGCTGTAACGGGTGCGGGTTTGATACCCGCCTTCACCCTAGGTGTATTTTCCTTTCTCGGTGACAGTAAAAATTCTTTATTTGTCTATCTTAACTGTTGAAGGCTTAAAAGCGGGTCTCTGATCAAGCACACAAGCCAGAATATATATGTACCTACACTCTTAAAACAAAAGAGTGAATTCCACTCCAGTTGTAGAAGTGCATTTTCGACACTGGAAATGAGTGAATATTATCTCAGACTGAGTTAAAATCACTCGTTTGGAGTGATTCTGTCGGAGGTTTAACACACAAAAGATCCACTCCAAAAGGAGAAGTGCATTTTCCAGACTGGAGGAGTGAAAATTACTCAGATTGAGTTAAATTTGCTCGTTTGTTTTAAGAGTGTTCCCCTACCAAATAAACAGTTAATTCTGATAAAAAAAAACCAATTATAGGAACTCTTAAAAAGAAAACATCAAATCTATCATAAAAACTAAATAAAACCAACCGAAATAAAAGACAAAAAAAAAGAAGAATCTAGTGGACAATCCAATCCTCCTATGTTCCTCCACACCCAAACCGATTCCTTTCTTCACCTGCACTGCTGGGATCGAGGCTACCCCCTCCCCCCCCCCCTCCGACGCTCCACCCCCATTTTCCCACTACCGTTCTCCAACCCGCTCATATCAGACGACAGTCGTGCCGCGGTGAGGTAGCATATCGTCTGCGCTTCTGTGAAAAAGCCCCCCAATTCGAATTCGGTGATGTTGAGTTCGCTGGTTCGAGTCCCGCTGGGGACATGAATGTGTGCGTTATGGTGTATAAGTTGGTTGTTGGTGATTAATTATTTATTTTTGTGGAATTGTGTTTGTAGAATAGTTTTGGTTGGTGGTTTTTGGATTCGGTTCTGGCTGAAGAAATTCGTGGATTTTGATGGTAATGTTTCATTGTCATAATTCATTAATCGTTTGCTAAAATTTGATTGGTTGCCGATTTTAAGATTTAAATATTGTTTGTTTGATAATATTTAATATTTAAACCTATATTTATACAGATTTTTATTTATCAAAAAAATTAGATTTTCTTTCATTATCATTTGGCAAAATTTGATTGGTTATAATAATTTAATTGGTCAGCATAAATGAAAGCATAAAATAATATAAATTTAATTTAATTGGTAAAACAAAATGACTTAAGATGGTTTTCAAAAAAATTTACAGCAGGAAAAGTTTTTAAGTGTTTGTTAACAATTAATATTTTACAAACTGAAGATAAAAATTATTTATGAAAAGTCTAAAAATTGTTTCTTATAAGAAATATATCCAAACTAATGTTCCAAAAAACGGTGCTAAAGTATTGATAAAATATTCGAGCTTTGCATTCAAAGTAGCGCTTAGAAAAAAAAATAAAGTACAGCGAAATACTACTTTAATACATCGAAAATCGTTATGCTAAAAGCACAAAGTACGTTGTTTGGTTTAAAATATATTGTTGAAAAGATTACATGAAGATTGATATTGTAAAAAAAGATAAATAGTTTGATATTGGACATAAAGAAGAATGTTATTGGGCCCAAAAGAGTCATTGAAAAAGTAGCTTTCAACACAAAGAAAGCACAGAAAATTTACAACGGAAAAGTAATTTTTGATGCGCTTTGAAAATAAAGTATTTTTAAATAGATAATTGCAGTAAGAAGTCAGATCAATAGGTAACATAATTATCGATTTAGCACTAAATATTTGATTATCAGTCATATCATAACTACTGAATCTAGATAAGGAAAATTTTGTCTAAAAAATTCATATCTTATACAAATATAAATTATCAAAAAAGTATCATAGTATATTGAGTGACAAATTCAATAAAGTATTTATTGCACCTTTAAAGAGCATTATACTTTTATCCGCTTGAACATTTGTTAATAAATCACTCATTATAGAATAAAACTTTATTCACTTGAGAAATAGATGTTTAAAGAAACTCATTTGATATCAATAATGTGTACTTAAGCTTATGAAAATAACTTCATAAATACTTCAAGCACCTTTTCAAAACTTCACAAAGTTACAAATGGTTTTTGAAAGTCTTATAAAGTACATTGTTATTTGAAGAATATGCTGTTGATTGTAGATTAAGATAATATTATGGCAGCTAAAGCAATGAAATGCGTAGGGTTTTGAAGTAATAACAATGAACGAAATTTTAAAATAATTAAATAAGACTAACTCGAAGGTTGTGAGAATAAATAGTATCTCGATTTGAAAAATGAAAATAGCTGACGTGATGCTTTCCGTTGCTTGTGAAACTAGTTCTAGCAATTGGAAGCTGAACTTTGAAAAGAAAAATATTTTGAAAGAAATTTAACTGAATTATACAAAGTGTTTTAGTTCAAATATACTTATAATCGCTGATAGATCTTCGATACTTATAGAAAGTGGTATGTGAAAATGACGCTTTTAAAAAAGATTTGTGTCAAGTACAAATATAAAATATATTGAACTTACGCAAGATTGTTTTCAAAAAATTAAGCTTCATTTACTACTTCGGATGTTGTTCACCATACAATTTAATTGAAGGAGCTTTAAACTCATTTCGTTGAATGTTATAAAGCAAATGTCGAAACAATTTTTGAAAATCAATCGTATATTTACAGTTATAGTCAAATAAATGCAAATAGGAAATAAAACTTTCGCAAAAATTCAGTTGAAAACTTTACATTAAACTTACCAGGTAACTAAATATAGTTACTGTATTCTACTTATTAGTTCGAAGTGTTTTTCGAGAAAACTGTGCTAATGTGCTAAACAACTACCACCGACATAGACATAAAATAAGTACGTCTTTAAATAACTTCTGATATCGTAACTAAACACAACATCGAATATAAATACTGTGCTTTTTAAATATCCATATCTAATCTTGATAACTAGAACCTTTGCAGTTTTAAAAACCTGCAGTTTCGAACGTACTCTAGTTTACAGAAAATCATAATGTGAAAAAAGACCATGTTATGTGAAACCAAGAGTGACTAATTCACTACGCAATAAACACGCTTATTTACAAATGATGATAGCCCAAGAACCAAATATTCATCAATATCACAAAGAAGGACTTCATCAATCATCTAGGTTAAAATGATAAAATAAAAACACAGGTTACGAAGTGTATAAAAGTACTATTATATAAAAGACTAGACAACTAGATATCTTACAAAGGCAAAACACAAATATTGAAGAAGACTTTATCATTATCGGACAAACATTGACAACTAAGCCAATAAAGAAAATTGTAAATGGTCAATCCAGCTCCTTGATATAATTTTCAATGTTGAAAAGACCTTTCATTGATGCATACTTCCATATATTTAAATTTTTCGACTGCTGAATCATATCATCGGACTGTACGAGCCATTCCACTCAAAATATTTAAATACCTACTTATCTAACAACTTGATATGATTTCTGGAGTTGAAACGACATGTAACAAGCTTGGTTCTTAAGACATATAACTTCATCAGCTCAAATACTTGATTAACCAACTCAATTAACTATATTTAATGCCGAATGTGAAAGTACACGTCAATCCAACAACCTAGTATAATCTCATACATTAAAATCTACCTCTTAAGTTCAGAAAACTTGGATCAATTTGAAATCAAAAACTTTATCAACTCAAATACTTTATCACCAAGTTTACAGAAATCAACAGAACCGTCAAACAAATAACAATCAGACAACTGGTTATTTAAAAACCATCACCAACCCAAACTCGACTGTAACTTATCAACTCATAACAACTAACTTCAACTCTAAGTCGACACTTCAAAATATCTTTCTTGAAGATCTAATGTGACGATTATTCAACTATATATATAAACTCAACTCACCACACCAAAAATACATCTACAACTTAATCAACTCAAACTTATCAACCATGCCTTGGTACAGAGGCCCAAGCGGTTCAGCCCAGGACCTAGTTGAGCTGCAGAAAGAAGAATCAACTCAACCAAATGAAGAGGTCAGCAAGTTGAGGAGAGTCCTCACCTCGCATGTGAAACGCAAGAAGAAACCGTCGCATGTTGGCGGGTTTTGCCTGCACTCTGTGTTGAAGGAACCGCTGTGCTTGGTCAACTCGGTGCCGCTCAACTTCGAGTTTGGAAGGTGAGGTGATTTTTTCATATTCATTTTTAAGAACGTTTTGCCTGTATATCAGTTGGATTTTTTTTTCCGTAATACATTCTGTAAACATTGGAAAAGTTATACTTTAGTTCAGTATTTCGCAATTACGACATATTTCAAGAGTTTCTTATATTTCCTTGACTACTTCCCCATTTTTATACTGGCTGAGAAAATTATTAAGTTTTAACATCTAGAACACATTGATAAATACGGAGGAGCTCATTTGGTTAAGGCCTTGCAAGTGAAAGTTCCCAGGTTCGAAAGCGGTCATTGCCAGAATAACTATAGAAATATAAACAGTTAGTGCAGTGAAAACATCCGGCGAATATTTCAGCTAATTTCCTTCGAATTTTCAGAGTGAATATATGTTAAATATTCTCCAACGGCTCGACGTAACGCACGATGCCGTCCTTATAGATGCGTTGGCGGCCTGCTCAAATGTCTTCATGTCACTTGACTGTCGATGTCGTTTGAAAATTCGACACCCGACACCTATAGCCCTCGTGTGCAGCTCTAATGGGACAAAAATGCAACTCGTTTCAAAATTACTACATAATTTAAACGATTCTTATATTTTCTTGAATACACGCGTATTTTATACCGGCAGAGAAAAAATTGTTTTTAACTTCTGAAAATAATAATCTCTAAGAAGTAAAAAACTTCACACAAATATAAATGTGTTTTGATATGAATTGTAAGTTTCACAGTGGGTTATGCACAAGCTTTACACACGTAAGGTGTAAGCACTATAACCTTCTGTGATATTTCTCTGTATTTATATATACGTGCAACAATTTATTTGTGCTATTTTCAAAGAAATCTTAATATCAAGCACCCTTAATAAATGTCAAATCATTAAAATATCCTGGCCTCAAAAGTCATTCGAATACTTCATTAAATCCGCAAAAACCATCATTATTGCAAAATCCTTGTTTCTTATATTCTTGACGAAAGGTATTGAATTTTTGATCAAAACCTCAGTAAATTATTTTAATGGTTTCTAGCAATGTCCCATTACTTTAATGATGTTTGATACAAGTATGAAAGAAAAGATACTAAGAATGTAGAAGGTATATAAAACATTTTTAATGACGTATTTTTTTTTACATGTTTCTCAGAAAAAACCCAGCGTACTATATTACCCTTCTACTGATTTATTGCTTGATAACTAAAACAGGAGCTTGTATTGAGGTTCATTATTAAGTTTAATATTTTCCAACAATTAATTTCTGATAATAAGTTTGAATTTTGTTTTGTTTAAATATTAACAAAAAAAAACTTTATTGCAATTGTATTTTAAAATTATTTATTTAATAGTTTTCGGTAACTTCCTAATAACTCATTTAAAATTATATCCTTATTAAATTTTAAAAAGAGTACAGAGAATTTTACACATTATATTTGAGGTATTTACTCACAAATTAAAATTATTTAAAATTTTATAAAATGTAGATGCTGTTATAAAACATTATCACATTACTTATTTGAAGAAAAAGACAATGTTCGCAGACATTTTGTTTTATTGTAGCTTAATTTAACAGATTTTGCCTACACAAAAGCTTGAATAAATATAAATTTAAAACATTCACACTAAAATCCTGTAAACCACATAACTTAACAAGTTTTGGTATCTTCCTCATTTTTATAAGAATTTTTTTTTAATATGTGTATACACACTGTAAAAAATTTGGCTTGAATTTACTAACGATTACTTAGTAACTTTACAGGAAAACACCATTTACTAGAAAATCATCTGTAACCTAAAGAAACTACTGTAGCAATACTAAGAAATACTAAGTAAATTGATGTAACGCTTACAGCGCCACCTGGCTATCTTTTTGAGATATGCGTTTTCCCTTGTTGCATTGTTTTGTTTCTCGAAATTTGTTCGATCGGCCATCGGATTTAGCAAAAACTAACCGGTGATCGCATCCGTAAATTGAAAATGTACGAGACTAAGAGATAAAAGTCTGATTCGATATCGGTCAAAGGTGAAAATTCAATCAATGTACGTTTCATCGAAAAATTATGACTAATCGATATCACAACGATGAGAAACCGAAAAACGTGAGTTTTTTTTTTATTTTAGCACATACATACAAATTGCGTTAAATTATTTCTAAAACTTCATATCCGAAAGCTTTATATCGATCAAGATTTTAACCTCATTATTTACAAGCAAAGAATCTACATGTCCCGATAACCGCGTGGACAAACGTGCTACTTCTCGTTGCAAGACGACCGAGCGGATCTTGAGGTTGCGAGATCTGTCCTCCGACCTGCTCCAGAAAAGTCGAAATAATACCTGACTAACAGAAAATTAGTGGCGCCCTCTTGATTAACATTTTTGAAACTGCTAGTTACTAAGGTTTTCCTAGTAAAGATACTACATAAGTGGATGTATTGATTACTAGAATATATCTTGTAACGTTTACTGAAGTTTTTATAGTATGCTTGCAATTTAAATGGTTGTATTGGATACTAAGCTTTAATTAGTAATATATACACATATTTCTTATGTAACATTACTAAAAAAACTTATGGAAGCTGAGTTTCCTAGAGAATTCTTAGTAACCTTACAGATTTTTTTTTAGAGTGCACTTGTTCAAATTAATTGGAATTTCATTAAATATGGATGCTGTTACAGAATATTATCAGTTCCTTTTAAGGAACAACAATATTCTAAGTCATAAATTTTTCTAATCGTTTACTTTAACCAAATTCATGAATAAGTAAAGTGTATCCTCTTAAAAACCGAGCAAACTCTTCCACGTATATCTTTAATCTAAACATACTTTTTATACAAATCTATGCTCAAAAGCACGTTTTGCATTTTTTTAAAGTTACATTATATTTACTTAGGGACACGCCTTAAACTCTAAAAATACACCTTTTTTGTGGCATAATTGCAACAAAAAAAACCGTATCGCTTATTGTAGTTGTTGGTGATTATTTTATCATTGTTTTTAATGCAAAATTCGTTTAAAATTAACTACTAAAGAACGATTTGAAAAGTTTGAAAAAAATTAAAAAAAAACTGTTATACCCTCTTTACACTCGGTCAACTACATTTTTTATAGAAATAAATTACTGATACCTTCAATAAAATGATTAAAACTGATATTTGAATCTTCTATCGAACAAGGTCAATTTCGGAACTTATTACCACGTTAATTGTTTGTGGGGAGTTTTTAAAAAATGCCCCCAAAAGGGGTCTCCAGGTATGATGTTAAAAACATCCACGATAAATCCTGGTTAAACACAACTTTGGCAGTCATTAACTAACAAAACTTTATATTATTTCTTTACGATCCATCTGAATATCTCATCTGCATCAAAGAATTACAAGATGTCGTCCAAATTAAAGTCATTAAAATCTTAAATTCACACATTTTAAAGCTAAAAATAAATTATCCCATTTCTAAAAATATATTTAATGCTAATCAACGGTCATTAGTATTGATTTTCATGCAACAAAAAATCGAGTTTCCTGATTTGTGAGACAGATTGCAAAGAACCTAATGATGCATGTTACGAGGTAGCAAAAGATTGCAGGATTGCACTTTCTACCGCTAATTAGCATAAGATAATAACCTTTTCTATAAATTCGTCATTAGTTTAGAATTGTTTTGTGATATAATTAGCTTCTAATGAGGGTTTTTGGGATTTTATGAGATATTTTTGATTTTTGAACGTCTTATGTTGCCTAGCGATATTTTGTCTTACATTAAATCTTGTAATTTCATGGGGGAACGTGTAATTTTTTTATGTATTGGGTTGCTTAGGAATAAAAAATGGTGATGTTTTAATGACTTTGTATATCTTTTCTAGTAAAGTTAATTTTTATATTTAAATGATCGCAGTGGTTACATTTTATTTTTCATATTCTTACATGTGTTTTTCCAAATTACAGCCCTTTTTTAAAGAGCTAATGCATAAAATATATTTGTTCATATTTTATATCGCTATAAAAATTTCTGTTCTACAAACACGAAATTTTACAGTCTAATTTTTTTGTTTCCCAAAAATATAATATTAAACTACATAAATATAAATTCAATTATAAATTTCAAATAAGTTTGAAATATCTCCATAAATAAAGTTATTCCCAGGAAGTATTACAAACTCAATACCAGAGGCAGATGCACACTTAAAAACTATCTCAGAAATTATGTTTTTCCAAAGATGTTATGTTTAACATTCAAAATTAGGATAAACCAAGTGTAATATCTTTCTTCAACAAATATTTTTTTAAGAAACACAGTATTTTTTATTAAAAATCCATGCAACTTCAATTATATATGTTTAATAAAAGAAAGCAATTCCCCTTAAACATTACAAACTCAATTACCTAGGCAGTTAAATACTTAAAAATTATCTTAGACGTTCTATTTTTTCAAATATTTTGTATACAACATTCAAAATAAAATTAAACCAAATATTCTTTCTTCTTTTAAATTGTTTTTTATTTTACGAACACATAACTTAACGCTTTGTACTTTTCATTAGTCAAAAGTATACTATTAAAATACACATGTTCATTCAATTATAAATTTTGAAATATCGCTTTTAAGAAAATAATTCCCCGGAAACATTAAAAACTCAAAACCCTGGGCAGATGCATACTTAAAAATTATCTCAGACGCTCATATCTCGAATTTAAACGGAAAGGTAAATTTTATGACTTATATAATCCTCTTTGTTAGTAGCATCTCTTAAATTTTATGACCTCTTATCTATTATGACAGTGTACACGTTTTTATGTGTTTGTGCAGATTTTAACTTGTTGGAGTAATGATATGTGTTTAAATAAATTAACTTTAAAATTTAACGAGATTCCGTTCCTTAAAATAAAGTTCATGTTTAAGGGGGAATGGGCGTGCAGGACCGGGGGTCTCCAAACTCAAGTGTCTCAATGTTAATCCAATGGGGAAAAAACTATTTTCTTTGCCACATTTCTCCGGCTGTATTGAATATTTTTACGAGCGGATTTTTATGTGATAAATGTAGCTGACTTACAGGTCTCTATCTTCCCACTTTTTGAAATTGCTTCGAATATTATGTGTAAAATAATGTATTGAATATTAAAAAAAATATTCGTACTAATTTTAAAAAAAGTGGGATTGTCGGGACCTGTAAGTCAGCTACATTTATAACAGAAAAAAATCCGCTTCTAAAAATATTCAATAGAGCCGGAGAAATGTGACAAAGAAAATAATTTTTCCCCATTGGATTAACATTGAGGCACTTGAGTTTGGAGACCCCCGGTCCTGCACGCCCATTCCCCCTTAAGTTTCTATCACATAAGTGTTATGTCCTTTTGTAGCCGTTATTGAATTATGATATGCATAAAATATCATAAATATTTTTCACTCAAATGTAACACAAATAATATTTTTAATTATGTAAAACAATATGATGTTTATAATGAATTTAAACGTTAAGCACTATTTGAAGTACCCATTAACGACAATGGCAAGAAAATTTAAGTACCCATTAACGACGAATGTCAAGAATATTTGTATTGGAAAATGTGATTCCTGCTTAAGGTTATCGATAGAAAAATATTATAAGAGAAATAAATACTATAGTACTGAACAGCTAATGAGAGACGAGTAAAGTAACACAAATAAAAGAATTAATTTCAATGCAAAACATTAACCAAATTTATTCGTGAATAAGTGCGTTAATGATAATCACAAAATTAAGCTGTCGTTATTCCCAGGAAATATTACTAACTCAAAACCATAGGCAGGTGCATACTTAAAAATTATCTCGGAAATTGTTTTTCTAAATATGTTGTGTACAGCATTCAAAATAAAGTTACACTTAATGTACTAACTTAATTTAACAAAAAAAACATTTAATGAGATTCTATTCTTTGAAATAAAGTATATTTTAAATATTCCATATCATAGTGATATGTTATTTTGGGTTTAAAATACCCATTAAGACTATCTATAAAAATTACCTTCCTCTAAATAAACAAAAGATAAGACAAATAAAGACTATAGTCCAACAATTTATGTAGGACACATTAAGTTACTAGAAAAATGAATACAAAATTACTTTTATTCGGAAATAGAGTTGTTAGTGATATTAACAAAATTGCCCTTCAATTGGTTAAGAAATTCATAGAATATATTAAATATTTTTCACTCAAATATAATATTTTTTTAATATTATTTTCAACATAATATTAATTTATAAATTTAAACGGTAAATCTTTCCTCATTATATAAAAAAATAATCTATAAATTTTACTCATTAAACTCAATGTAAATTTTCTCGTCAAACAAATTATTACATTTTTGCAATAAAACATTTATAGTCAGGTTTTCAATTTACCGTTCTATAGTATTTGAATATGTTTTAATTAATCTAAAGTTGCTAATGAGGAATAAAGTTTATAAAATATTTCAACATTAATAACGAATAATATACGCTAACGAATAACGAATTAATGTATTATTTTACGAATTATATACGTTACTCAGTTATACACGTTTTGGATTAAAAAAAATAAACACGAGTTATACAGTTATATTTATCTAGTACTGCGGATTAAATGAGACTTATGTAACATATATAAGTGTCTTCATTACTAAGTTGTTTTTTAACAAGCATCCTACGAATGATCCCCATTTCGTAACTTACTCTAAGCAAACCGAAATAGATAAATTTATTTCCAATTAGATATCTCTCTATCCACTTGCTAAAGCCAGTTAAATAAAAAATGGTTATTTATTATTGATTAAATAAATCCCAAAACTTGGTTGCATAAATATTTACTGTTACAATATATTTACAGTGGTGGCCAAAAGTGTGGGCACTTTTTGAAAGTTTCATGTGATTCAACTGTTACCTGTGTTCTTGCATCCTTTAAATTTCACTTAATTACAGACATTTAAATATTAAGTTGAAGGTAATTTAATGTAGAATTTTATTAAAAAAACGGAATCAAAATATCTGTATTACAAATAAGGTTATGCTCATTTTAGTTGAACAAACAAGCACAATCAATGGATTGTCTTATACTGAAATTGCAATACAAGTTGGTGGTTCAATGACTTGAAAAACTAAGACAGATCATACTATTACTTGCATAACTTATTCGTAATACATATATTGTAATACTGCATTTATTTTTAATTCTACATGAAATTACTTTGATGTTGATAATGATGTTATGTCCCTGGATATAGATTATATGGGACCAAAGGTGTCATAGACGGCTTCAGCGATCTGCACACAGTGGTCCTCATAAAGATTAAATCACTTTTAATTTGAGATACAATTGTTTAATTTGATATACAATTAATATATTCTGTAATCACACAAAGTTGAAAAATATGAAAATTTCAAAAAGTGTCCACACTTTTGGCCACCACTGTATGTTTTGATACAAAATACCATTTTCATAATTGCGCATTTAAATGCTTCATTTCCTTTTTACCTTCCTTGGAAGGGTCTGTAAGTTAATGAGCTTCTAAGTGGTAATTCTGTCCTTCTCTTTCCATTTGTAAGCTAAGAAGTAATTCAGATTAACAAAGTAACAGACTCGACATAAATACATGTTTAGTTTTCTTAATCATATTTTTTTAATGTTATCTGAGCATTTGGGACACTAACAACATACAGTACAAGCATTAAAATATTTAGTTGGAATTTTATGCATAAAATATTGAAAAGGAACTGAAAGAGTCATCTTTCCATTAGCAAAAGTCTAAATTTGAGCAGTAAATAAGACAAGAATATTAGACAAGAAAGTAATAGAGGCAATAACAATTAAGTTCTCCAATAAAACCTTCATTTTTTCATTAATTTCAAAGTTTAAAAATGGCCTAAACTAACTGATAATTTCTTAGGTTTTTATTGAATGACGAGATACCAATACCGAAAACATTATTTACTACTCCTAGGCGTAAAAGCCCATTACTGAACAAAGGCATGCCGCCACCCCCCCCCCCCCCCCCCCCTTTAAGCTTTTGTGACCTAGGGCTTTGGGGTACTAGGCATATGTCCCGGTTAGGTGGTCAGCCTCACGCGGAACCCACAGTTTTTAGTTCCCAAGCATGCTTGGTAACCATTTTATCGACCCACTCAAGGGATGAAAGGATGGGTCAACCTAGTCAATTCCGGGATTCAATCCCCGGACCTGTGGCATGGCAATGCGAAGCATTACCACTAAGCCACTCTGGCTGAAAACATTATTTAAAATATGATAAATGTAATGTATGTTACATAAAACATTGGAATGACAATCGTATCTAAAATGTATTTGCATCTGTACAATTGTTGCTGTACTGTCCAGGCATCAATAACAATCAACGTAGCTCCATTTCCGTATCATGTATAATAACTGATAATTCCTATTGTTTCGAGTTGTCGATTGCTTTGTGAATGAATACATAATTTACGGATTTACCTTTATATTATGGACTTATTGTTGAACAATAAATGAAGGTTAATTTATTTTATTTGCAATAGTTTTCTTTGAAGATGCTATCCTTGTTTGAAACTTGAATTAAACTTATAACGGTTAAATCGTTATTATAATTGTTAAACCGTTATTATAACGCTTAAATCGTTATTAATGTATAGTTTAAAAAAAAAAGAAAACTTGAAATCGTCAAAGTTTGCAGCTCATTTTATGTGTGTAAGGTAAAAAAGAGTTTTGAAACGTAAACTGCATAAATTTGGGGGTAGCCTTAATACATGTAGCTTTATTAATTAATATTTTGCTTAATATATGGAGCCCTGACACAAATCGGTTTATTCTCTTGTTGCGGTGTAGCGACATAAAACGTGACCAAACTTTATTCCAAGCAGGATCAACGAAAAAATCTTTTTTTTTTTAATTAAAATGTAGTTTCAATTGAAAAATAGAACATTGAGTTTTTTGACGTTTTCTTTCAATAAACCTAGTGATTTTTTTATTGTAAAATATTTTTTGCAAGAGTTTCCGTTGTTAAAAAAATATGCCAATATACTGAGAAAGCTAAAATAGTTATAAGCGCACGTCGTAAAATAAGATCAATAGCATTTCCAATAAATGGTTTGAAAATCACATTAACACTTTCTTAACTCACAAATGTAGATAAATTAAACATTAAACTAATTTTTATAGCACTTGTACAAACAAAAATCCAATGGATTCTTTGAAATACAGATATTTTATACTAAAATTCTAGTAAAATAAATAAGCAAACAAATAAACAATCATCAGGACTGAATCTAGATTCTAAAATATTCCATTGGGAGAAAGATTATTCTCTACAAAAACAAGAAACATGTAAAAGGTCTAGAGATTTCTGAATACATCATTTTTATCATTCTAAATATTTGTGTCTGTTTACGATGTAGACCCTGCTAGTTGTTCGAATATGTATGTATTCAAATGCGATGAAAAATTTTCAGAATAATTAAATTATTTCTTGAAATTGTGGTTGTTGTGAAATAATGTAAAGTGAATAAATAAGATTTTAATTTGATAAATAATGTAATCACTGTAAAACCATGCTGCACAACGTTTCTCCATGAAAACCTAGCTTCCTATAAGGTTTTTCGGAGTAACATTACATTACATTTACGAAGAAACGTTGCACCATCAAAACAATACATTTTTTAAATACATTGTTTATAATTATGTGTAATCTTTAAAACCCAGACAGCTTCTAGACGGTTTTATTCGACTACGTCAATATTTCTCAGATGCTTTGAAAATTACTTATATAATTTATCTAGCATCACTGCTTATAACGATCTTGTAACGTTAACTCTAGCTTTATGGAGTAACGCTATGGACGAAGAAGTAGTTTACTCCGTAAATTTGGTGATCGTGTACCTATTTCTTAAAACCAAAACTGTTCTAGGGCAACTTTTCTTTGCACCTGTGCAATTTTTCCGAATTTTTTTATGATGCTGGAAGAATTTTTAGGTGCAGGGAACTCGTGGCGAAATTTGTAGTTTGTAGTTTTTTTTAGATCGAACTGTAGAGTGGTTTCAAAACAGAATTATGTTTGAAAACCACTCTATTCAAGCAGCATCCGTATCTCAACGTATAGAAAACACAAAATCGCCATTTTCGATATCATCGTAATACTTTCAGTACCTTAAACAGGGTGTCCGTAAACGAATGTCCGAGTTTCAATTTTGTTAGTATCAACTGTAAACTTACGCCAGTTGTGGTTGAAAGTGACGAATAAATAATAACTCCAACAGAGCCCCATCCCTACCCCACGATTTACCAACCTTGAAAGGTAGGATTGCATAAAGCTGTTGCTTTCATTACTCCGGACTTCTTGCAGACAGTATGGGAAGAAGCATTTTTGTTTGGATGTGTGCCGTATCACTGAAGGCGCGCATATTGAGCACTTACAGAAAAATCTAGATTGGTTCTCTTCAATTTTTATCTATTAATTGTTATATTTAGTATAAAATAAACTCCTGAAGTATACCATTAATACTCGGATATTCTTTTACACACGCCCTGTATTTCACATTAGATAATCAAATGTAATATTAGAACCGCAGCTTGTTTTATCCAAAACTAGGGTTACTAGAATATCTGCGAATGAGGGTTGCGACATGATGCTCTCACCTGATTGGCTGGAGCATAGCCATGCTCCAGAGATACGGCGCTGTTATTTTTTCCCCTTTAGACATTTCACGGTGACTCAGCGAAGCTCTAATAAATCGCATCTAAACGATATAATCAAAGGAACGTAACCACTATTTGTTATTGATTTTGTTTTTAATGATCTATATTCTTCAATATTTATTCTTTTTTGGATTAAAATTCTTAACGGTAAAGCTGTTATCCATGTTTTAATACCGGCGTGTGTCATTGCTATGGAATACAAAAGTTGTTTAAACTCGGAAAAAGTGTATAAAGCTTTACTTTTTAATCTTTGTATTGTAAATTAAACATCATGTGGACTATTACATTTCTAAAAATAGTATTTTTTATCATTATACTACCAGAAAATGCCTTTTTTAATGTCGAAGCTAGCAGACGGTATTTGGCATGTCTTTGGCATGCGTTGGCGGAACAATAGTTAGCGGGGTAACGTAAACAAACCGCAAATCAAAGTCATTGCTTACTTGAAGATTGAAAACAGTCTTATTTCTTCCAAACTAAGCAGCAACAGAATGTTTATACGTGTAAAACCGGAAAAAATAACTAGTTTTATTTTATTGGTGAGGTTTGGCTGAGCGATAACGATTTTAGCATGGCACACCTGCTAAGCTCCTTGTCGTTACCCTGTACAGTACACAGTGTTTTGAAGGTTACCCTATCCAAAACCAATGGTGATTTAAACTTCAATACGAATTGAAAATTAAACGAAACAAAGAAAATTAAAGATAATGATTGTATTTCATGGTTTCAAAGGATAGAAAATAACAAAATATAAAATGCTTCCAAACTATTTTAATTATGGAAATGCATTAAAAAAGCTTTTAATTAATGTATACTTAACAACTACGATAAAACGTCAAAGCGATTGTTATAGAAATTTTTGGGTATTTACTTCCCCCTAAACATCAGACCCAGCGATTCCTTTAAGGGGTCATAGGAGTCTTAAAAATGTGCAAAGAAGGAACTACAAAGCATGGTTTGATCTTTCATGTAATTTTTTATCTACTCAATATATAAGTATAATTTTTAAATGTAATTCTACAAGATTTATTTAATATAAAAAAAATTTAAAATTTATGAAACTTTAGCCAAAACTAAAATAAATGATATTAAACATAAAGCTATTTGAACACATTGGGATTCGGCTTGCGCGGCAAATTTTGAAGTCAAAATTGAAAAAATGACCAGGAAAATGACTTTATATTGTACAGATATGTACAAACAAAGACTTATACCTAAATTCTCAGCTCAATTTTAATTAGAAATTATTTGTTTAAATGATTAAAATCAAAATTTAAAAAAAATTATTAATTTTTTTAGAAAAAGTTCTTAAAATAATTTCTAATTAAAATTGAGCTGAGAATTTAGGTATAAGTCTTTGTTTGTACATATTTGCATAATATAAAGTCATTTTCTTGGTCATTCATTCAATTTTGACCTCAAAATTTGCCGCGCAAGCCTAATCGCAATGTGTTCAAATAGCTTTATGTTTAATATCATTTATTTTAGTTTTGGCTAAAGTTTCATAAATTTTAAAATTTGTTTTATATTAAATAAATCTTGTAGAATTACATATAAAAAATTATACTTGTATATTGAGTAGTTAAAAAATTACCTGAAAGATCAAACTATACCAATTGTAGTTCCTTCTTTGCACATTTTTAAGACTCCTATGACCCGTTAAATATAAAGGCGGTATTTTACTACGTTAAAAGAAGATAATGGATTATATTTTACGGAAAAATAAAGTAGCTAATATGCTTGAAGTATTTGTTGAAATTCGATTAAAATTATACGAATATAAGTTGTTTGATGTTTATAAAAGTAATTATTTCAAATTTTAAGCTTTTGATGTCAAGTGTCTAATTATCGCCTTTTGTGTTATTAGCTTCATATTATCTTATCAAATGAAACAATTTGTTATACCTAATTTTTTTTATTTGGATTATTTAAACAAAATATAGTGTTGACACTGAATAGCAAATATCGAGTGTGGACATAACTAAGAACAACGATGCATCAACTTGTTCTAATGATAAAATTCGGCTTTAAAACGTTACATTCATTACTTGAACCTAAGTGTTTATTCTATGGTATTAGATTCATTTTGTTAATTCAAATGGAACGCTTAGTTCTTTTTTAACTTGGAATCTTTAACACAAACATAATGTTGCCATTGATTAACATATAGTGTGGCCAAAAATAAGATTAAAATATTAAACAACATGTTCAAAGAGAGAAAAATTTATGTTAGTTTGTAATTTTCTTTAAACTTGAATCAAGAACAAAGTGCTCATAATGTCCTAGTAAACAATATTTGAAAGGTTTATAGGTAATTATACATTATTCCATTTACCATTCCCTCCATAATATTGACCATTTTTTTTTCATATAAAATTTTAAAGACAAACACGATATAAAAATAAAACTTATATAATACTAATTAATACAATATAATAACACAATAATTCATAATATCCTACAAAAAAGTTATTAAAATGAAAACCCTTAGATAAAAATAAGTATTTATTACAAAAACATAATAATTAGCATAATTTTAATAATAATTTTAATGTAATATGAATAAGCATAATGTAAGTACATTTCATAATTTTTTAAATTGTTTCATGAGCAAGTTCTAGGGAATATGCTGAGTCTGCAATGACTTGACCTCCAATATTGCAGCCCTTTTTAAGAAAAAAAAGTATATTATATATTATTTAAAAACATATATATTTTTTCCATGGGGTTGCATTATTAGCGGCTTATCAGACTCGAAATATTCTCCAGAACTGAGAGCCGTTAAATAAATACTAATATACTATTACCCTCCACTACTGTATATTCAATTTGTCTACTATATTCAATTTAACTGTTCAAAGAAGTTAGAAATTATACGAATACATTCTGCTTAATCCTTAGAGGTTCAATATGCTAACTAAACGTCTATATTTGATCGAAGACTTTAGATGTTTGGCCAAGGAACATGACTGTATGCCCAATTCAGCAAATATCGGTTTAAATGTTTACTGTGCTGCTAGATCTATGATGCACTAAAATTGAGTTGACGTCAAATTGAATTCCCGAACTTCGGTCCAATAGTATGTTGGAATTTGGGCAATGAAATCGGATTACAAAACATATGTCTTGTTACATGTGTGGTATTGGAATATATCATTGGGCTTGGGTTTAAGCCATGGTTTGTAATAGTTTGGTTGAACTAATGACGCACATGTGATGTTATAGACAGGCTACGTCATTTAGAGATACACTCTTAAATCAAAAGAGTGAAATCCACTCCAGTTGGAGAAGTGCATTTTCGACACCCTAAAGGCATGCATATTTTCTCAGACTGAGTTAAAATCACTCGTTTGGAGTGATCCTGTCGGAGGTTTAACACACAAAGGATCCACTCCAAAGGAGAAGTGCATTTTCCAGTCTGGAGGAGTGAAATCCACTCAGACTGAGGTAAATTGGGAGTGTTTCTTTTAAGAGTGTAGGCGGGCGGAACGACCGTTCCATCTGATACTAATCCAAAGTTTCATTTGTATTTAGTTTTATCCATTCAGTTGAGATTCTAATTTTCTAACCATCCAAATATCAATGTTAATTATATTACGCTGTTCAGTTCTTTATGATCATAAGAAAAAAATTAAGTTTTTTAATAACTAAAAACCACGAAAATCCAAACGTGAAAACCGTAACACGAACATATGATCGAAACTGGCTAGTAATTTACGTTACCGTATTTGTAAAATTCCCTATAACCTGTACAATATCACAAAAATTAAACAGAAATATTTCCATTCAAAGGAATCACACGAAACTTACGATAATCGAATTTCTTCCACCTCTATTACCCCCAAAATGGCTGGAACCATTTTGTTGCTGATTAATTTGGCGGGAAACTTCCAGGAATTCCATTAGAACCGAACAAAGCGTTTTCGCACCATTTTAATTAGCTATCTCGCTAATGAATTCCTTATAACGTTTTTTGTGGAATTCAATCAATAGGTTCTACTCTCGATTTATTGCTGATCGATGATTGGCTTAAAATAATTAAAATTAGTTAAAAACCACTTAAAGATAGGTTAGTTGTGTGTTAAATTGGTCTTGTTAGGGCAAATTGAATGTAACCACATTTTTTTAAAAATGTTTAGCCAGCATTTATATTTCATAATCTATGGTACACTTTAAACAATTGATTAAATAAGATAAGTTAGTTTTTATATTTTAGTTAATTTGGTCTTATTAGGTTAAATTAAATTTGACTGTTTTGTGGATAATCAATTGTATTGCCAATTTTTATTTGTTTCGTACTTCAGAAAGGTTTTAATAATTAGAATAGGTCAGGCCATTGAAATGTGCGTTACTTGTTACGTATGTTAACATAATTATGACAGTTTTAGTTAGGTTGGTTTTAAATATCGCTCTAGAGCTACACAAGGTCTATTGACAACAACCATTGTAATTTAGAAGCACAGTCAAGTGACGAGCTAACACCTGAGTTGGCACCCAGTAGCCGTTAATTGCGACATAGTACGCAGCGTTGGGCTTTTGGGGATGTTTAACGTGTACTCCTTCTACACGGGGTATTATTCATTGGACATTTTTGGGTGAACGGGCCATTTATAAGTTGGGAATTATTTTGGCGATGCCCGAATTCGAACGCGAGACCTTCCGCATGCAACATCGACTAGGATTTCCAGCCCCCTATAGCTTCGATAAGTAGTGCAAGAAAAAAGGGAACCCATTGAATGATATATATGTTTTGATGATTTTGTAGCTGCATGAGTTCCATTTGTATGTGAAACATTACTTCTTGTTTTATGATGTAACCATGCGGTGCACTCTTAAAACACACTCCTAATTTAACTCAGTCTGAGTGGATTTCACTCCTCCAGACTGGAAAATGCACTTTTCCTTTTCGAGTGGATCCTTTGTGTGTTAAACCTCCAACAGGATCACTCCAAACGAGTGATTTTAACTCAGTCTGAGTAAATATGCGTGCCTTTACGGTGTCGAAAATGCACTTCTCCAACTGGAGTGGATTTCACTCTTTTGTTTTAAGAGTGTGTATCATTACTTCGTGTTTTTGTGGTGTAACCTAACTCCATGTTGGTGCAAGTTATTAAGGTTTTATTGTGGTGTACGACAAATGGCAATGAATGCGTCCTCTTGAAGGGAAGAGCATAGGACTTATAGCCAATTACACCACTCGCCAGAAGTGACACATTCACAAGAGACACACACAGAAAGGACGACACAAAAACATACACAAATAACAGCAGTTACTGAGCAACACCATGCCTTACCGGGATTCGAACCCGAACCCAGAAACTCCAAAGGTTAGCATTCTAACCGTTGTGCTGCAGGGTCGGCAGCTGCATGAGTTACTTGTTTATTACTCCATTTTGTAAGCGAAACAATACTTCTTGTTTTTGATGTTGTAACAATGCGTTGTATAATTACTTCGTGTTTTGGTAGTGTAACCTAACTCCATTTTGATGTAAGTTATTCCAGATTTATTGCGGTGTAACTTAACCATTAGTTTTGCAGTGTAGTTACACTTTTTACTAACTAATGGATGGATTTATCCTCACTAAGTCAAACCAGGGAACTCTTTCTAACCTCTCAAACGCATCTAAAAGATAATAATCTTATCTATAATTAAATCAACCATACCCATCCTACAAACAAGTCCTCAAAAACTCCTCTCTTTCACAAAACGAGTATCCGAAAACTATTTCCAAAACAAATTAGTACCTGAAAACTAGTATCGAAAACAGCTTACAGATTGGGTACTCCCCGTTAGCGAAAGTCCTTTAATTTTGTGTTTCGATCCGTAATGTAACTTGCGCATTGAAAGGGTAAAGCTATTAACACGGGTTTTCGGCTGCAGTTCTTAACATCGGCTTTGAGTAAGTAGGCCCTTGTTTAAGGTATAGTAATTAGGAAATGGGTAGGGAAGAAAAGCTGTTAGATTATATTAAAATGAGTTTTCTATAGTAAGTTTGTACTAGAACAGGGTTAAAATACTTGAATAATAATGTGGAGCTATGTTTTATAGAAGGTTTTTTTTATGATATCCATGATTTGAGTTTAACCCTTTCAGTCCCAGTGATGCCATTTGGCATCATCACTTTCAATATTTTTTTTCAAAATGTTTATGTCCCGTTATAACATCCAAACACACATTATTTGATTCTTCACACTTTGTTCTATTCTACAATATTTTTTCTTTAATCTCAATACAAGTCAGTACTACTATTTTTTTTATTAAGAAAATAGCTAACAAGCGTTTCACCTGATTTTTGAAAAGTTCACTTCAGTTCCACATATTTAAAACCCAATTTAAACCATTTCGGTTAAAATAATTACTAACATTTTTTTAATAACGTCGTCAGATATCTTAAATTTTTTTACTCGAAGTGTTTTTAGGCTTTATATATATTTTTATTTTGTTGTTTTTCACAGTTAAAAAATTTTGGCATTATTTCAAAAACCATATAAAAAATTAAAGCGAATTTTTTTTTCTCATGGAACTCTTATTTTTGACCTAAAATAAGCTTATTTTGTGAATATCAGATGTGTCTGTAGTGAAGTAAATTTTTGGGACTGAAAGGGTTAAAAATCATCACTGTTTCACTGTAGAATAAGTGGACACATCAGGTGTCTGTATTTTGAACTTGCACAAAGTTTAAATCGCACAGACATCTGATCTCTTTTCACACCCATCACTTTTAAGTTTCTGCACCTATTACTTTTTACACGTTCTTGGTCCGGAACAATTCATCAATACGAATTTTTTTTTCAATACTGTTACCATTAAAACTTAATGGGAAACAACAATCATGGACCTCACATAGAGTTAATATTATGAAGAAATTGTGCTGACTTTTTTTTTCGTAGTTGCATCCATTATAGTATCTAAATCTACCTAATCTGTTAACTTCATTCGAAAAACTAAGCTGAATTATATTCCGCATTCGCGAATTCTATTGACAAATACATTAAACAGCGTTTCAGGCTGAAAAATTGATCATTTCTGGGTAATCCGACTGTTATGTTGCTTAATTTCTATTCTACCAACCATAGGCTAAATTATAATAGTTCCGCAATGTATCAAGTACTACTACTAACACCATTACGACAAAGCTTGTCTTCTCCTATACGTCATCAAAGCTTACTGATATGCCGTAAGGCAAAAACCCGCCGTAGGGATATAATGTGACTAAACGCTGAATTGCTTTCTGTGTTACAGAAGTTACGCTTGACTTAACATACCTGTCGAGATAGAATTGTTCATT
Organism: Hylyphantes graminicola; assembly: GCA_023701765.1. Taxonomy (NCBI): domain Eukaryota; kingdom Metazoa; phylum Arthropoda; class Arachnida; order Araneae; family Linyphiidae; genus Hylyphantes; species Hylyphantes graminicola. The sequence continues at coordinate 55,301,803 of CM043112.1, read as the reverse complement.
AATGAGTATATGTCATATGTATTCTAGCTAGTGCAATAAACGTGTTAAGAAATAGGTTTGGTTTGATTTGAATTATCGTCGCACTAGAGCTACACGAGGGCTATTGGCGACGGGCGTCGTATTTTAGAAATACAGTCAGGTGACGAGCCAACAACTGAATAGGCACCCAACGCAACCGTTAAGGGCGACATCGTACGCAGCTTTAGGACTTTGAACTATATTTAACGTGCACTCCCTTACACGGCGTATTATTCGTTGGACATTTTTGGCTGCACGGGTCGTTTATAGGTCGGCAGCTATTTCGGCGATGCCCGGCCCCGAACCTGGGACCTTCCGCATGCTAAGCGAGTGCTTAACCGACTGGGCTCCCCAGCCCCTTGTTAAGAAATAGACACTCACACACCAATATAAGGTTATTAAACTTGAGTTTTTTATATTTATTGTAGAAATATGTTTTATGTGAAAATTTCTTATTAGACTGACTAATTTTGATTATTTGTGTTGAAAAATCGTAATACATCTGATCAATACATTAGCAAAGAATGGAAGTGACGTTTTGAGTAATTAAAATTATTTTTAAGTAATATTTACAGCTATTTGGTTTTAAAAAAAAGTGAAATTATTGAAATACAATGGAATATAAACATTGTGCCAAAAAAATTCAACAAGATACAAAAAAAAAAGCTTATTTAACCCAGATACTTTTTGCAATTCTACCTCCTTTACTTGAACATGTTTGCAAAGGTACTTCTGAAAATATTTTTATTCTATTTCTTTCCTTTAAAAATTTCAATAATTTTCTGCTTCTTTTTCAGAAACATAAAGTAAATTACAACAATTTCAGCCAGTTTTGGTCAATTCCGCTATATATTGTGAACATAAAACTAGCATTGGAATATTGCTTCTGGTGTAAATTTCAATTTTTCTTATGCGTAATTTGATAGAAAAAAAAGTATATTTTTTTTAAATTTGACTTATAACGCAATGTTTCAACAAAGATTTTATTTTACAAAGACTTTATAATTTACAACTTAAGATATCCGACTACCTTTGACACTTACTTTTTTAATTAAATTTTAATACTTATATTTTATGTATTTTTTTGTTCACCAACACAATTAGTAATAATAACAAGTCACAATTTTTATTTTAAATAAATATATTCTGTGTAATTTAAGATTTTTGAAGCAAATTGTGATGTTTTTTGCCTTTACTATAGGCTTTATAACTAAACAAATATTTAAGATTTTTTAAAAATAATAATAAATCAATAAATCTTAGTCTGATACCTAGGGAATCGACTACAATCTTAGACATTTATTGTACCAATAAAAAGTTATGAGTTCTCGAAGCTAAGTTAAAGATTTGTATGTACTTTTTTTCTGCCGTTTATGATAGTAAGTGTTATAATTTTTATAATATTGCTTGAAATTACTAGTCTGTAGTATATTCCCTAGATAATAGTGTAATCTATGGTAGCTTACACTATTATTACAAATATGCACACAAAATTTGAAAACATTCAGTTAAGTACTTTTTGAGAAATATGGTTTGTCAAGAAGAAAATGTTCAAAATTTTCATTTTGCAGAAAATCAATTTAAAGTTTGAGGTTACATTCAAACAGCAGGAAAGCCTTCTTTTTGGTACCTAAGACATTATTCATCTTCAAGTTTCATATTGTTAATTTTTCTTGTAGATCGCAATTTTCTACTAGTGGTCTTTTCTACTGGATTTGAATGCCGTTTTCGTATAATGGAGTATTAATGGAGTTATAAAATATTTGCCGCACAAACAAAATAAAGAGAGTTTTAGAATCTTAACCCTTTCAGTCCCAGTGATGCCATTTGGCATCATCACTTTCAATATTTTTTTCAAAATTTTTATGTCCCGTTATGACATCCAAACACACATCATTCTATTCTTCACACTTTCTTCTATCAGACAATATTTTTCATTAATCACAATAGAAGTCAGAACTACTATTTTTTTTATTTAGAAAATAGTCAACAAGCGTTTCACTCGATTTTTGACAAGTTCACTTCAGTTCCACATATTTAAATCCCAATTTTTAACTATTTCGGTTAAAATAATTACTAAATTTTTTTTAATAATGAAGTCAGATACCTTAAAATATATAACTCGAAGTGTTTTTAGGTAATATATATATTTTTATTTTGTTGTTTTCCACAGTTTAACAACTTTGGCATTATTTCAAAAACCATATAAAAAAATTTAAATGATTTTTTTTTCTTATGGAATTCGTATATTTGACCTAAAATAAGCTTATTTTGTGAATATCAGATGTTTCTGTAGTGTAGTAAATTTTTGGGACTGAAAGGGTTAAAGAGTGGTGCTTTATTTTAAGATTATAAAAAAAAATCTGTTTTTTTGCCGAAAAATACGATTTAAACGTAGTCGGATACCTTAACCTCTTGCGACCCGACGTTCCCTTTTGGGGACATTTTTAAAAACCTCCTCACAAACAATTAACACTTTAATTTGTTCCAAAATTGAATTGGTCTGATAGAAGAAGATCAAAATACCACTTTTCAGCCTTTGATTACAGATATTAGTCATTTATTTCTCTATAATAAAATGAAGTTGAACGAGGGTCAACATGATAATATATTTCTTAAAAAAAAATATTTAAATAGATTTTTCCAACTTCTCAAAATGTTCTTTTAGTAGTTAATTTTAAAGGCAATTTGCATTAAAACAATGTTAAAATAATCTGTTAACTACAAAATAATTGATACGGCCTTTTTGGTTGCATTTATAGCACACAAATTGTGTATTTTTAGTGTTTAAGACGTGTCCGTAAGAAACTATAAACATAATAAACATAATGTTTTTAAAAATATCTTTAGAAGCATGCTTTTAACATATATTTGCATGAAAAGTGTGTTGAGATTATATAAGAATATGCGTGTAGGATTTTGCTCGGGTCTTAAAAGGTTAATGTTTACAACCTAAGCAATGATGTAAAAGCCTTCAAACCGGTAAAATTTTAAGACCATGATCGATATTTTCAGTAGAATTGAACAGGTAATTTTCTAAATACTATTGCTCAACTAAAAGATAATTCATCTTCCTTACTCCAAAACTTGTCACTCTACTTAATGGATTTTACTTCAAAATTTAAACTTTCTATCTTCCCAATTTATCTGTCTAAACTCAGTTTCGAAATCGTGCTACTATATTTAAATTAAACTAATATGAATATACTAACATTTTCAAACAGATAGTTTGTCTCGGCTTCATTACTTAATTGGCTTCAGTGGCAATTTGAAATTTAAATAATACTTCTTACACATTCCAATTTTCGGATCATTTTTTTTAAGTTATTACGTTTTCGAAAAAGTTTTCTTCAGTTACTTTTTGTATATTGTTCAGCTTTTATATTTCCTTAATATTACGAACCCATGGTTAACATATTCTTACGTGTTGTGTGTCGAAGAAAAAAAAATTTGGTAATTTTATTATTTTTATGTACTTGATATTTAGTTAGATAGTTTTATCCATATATGTCATAGTTAAAGTATTAGATTGCCAGATCACGTGACCTCCAATGCTAACGACTTGACACCCATACGATAATACATGGTCAATACGATATTAAAGCTCTAAAAATTTTTTTTACATTTCTTTCAAACTTTTCATAAAGTTCTTTTAGTAGTAAATTTAAAGGCATTTTGCATAAAAAAAACAATGTTAAAATAATCTGTTAACTACAAATAAGTGATACGGCCTTATTTGTTGCATTTATAGCACGAAAAATGTGCATTTTAGAGTTTAAGGTGTGTCTTTAGTAACTACTTGAATTTTTTTAATTACTCTTCAAAACATATTTTTTCATCATATATTTGTATTAAAATTATGTTTAGATTAAAAATATAAGTGTAGGATTTTGCTCGGGTCTTAAAAGGTTAAAGTAACATAGTAGAATCGCCTTTTCTTCAGAACTTCTACATTTCATTCAATTGATCAATTATTTCATAATCCCATTTACCTTTCTATCTAATTTACTTTAAAACTGAAATAAATAAGCGATCCTAACATAACAAATTCGCTTCTGAAGAAAACTTGAAATAATGTCGCTTCCAACAAACCCAGCCAAAATACAATTGCAAACCTGCCTCTCTCTCTATCCCTTTCTTCAAGAGACTTCGACACTCTGTTTAATGGCTCTCAAGGCCCGAGATACAAAACCATAAATATTTCCACGTCATTTGTTTCAGCCCATAATTTCGGGATGGAAGAAAGATTGGGAGATAGATGCTGTGTGGTGGGCTTCGTTTCTGATTCTACTATGGAATGAAATGGGTTGAAGATAGTTCTACTATGGAAGGAAATGGGTTGAAGATAGTTCTACTATGGAAGGAAATGGGTTGAAGATAGTTCTACTATGGAAGGAAATGGGTTGAAGATAGTTCTACTATGGAAGGAAATGGGTTGAAGATAGTTCTACTATGGAAGGAAATGGGTAGAAGATAGTTCTACTAGGGCTTCCAACGAGCACAGCCAAATGCAATTGCGAACCTGCTTCTCTCTCTATCCCTTTCTTCAAGAGACTTCGCCACTCTGTTTAATGGCCTTCAAGGCCCGGGATACAAAACCATAAATATTTCCACGTCATTTGTTTCAGCCCATAATTTCGGGATGGGAGAAAGATTGGGAGATAGATGCTGTGTGGTGGGCTTCGTTTCTGATTCCACTATTTAATGAAATGAGATGAAGATAGTTCTACTTTAGAAAAAAAAATGGGTTGAAGATAGTTCTTCTATGGAATGAAATGGGTGGAAGATAGTTCTACTATGGAAGGAAATGGGTAGAAGATAGTTCTACTATGGAAGGAAATGGGTTGAAGATAGTTCTACTATGGAAGAAAATGGGTAGAAGATAGTTCTACTATGGCCTCCAACGAGCACAGCTAAATACAATTGCAAACCTCCCTCCCTCTATCCCTTTCTTCAAGAGACTTCGCCACTCTGTTTAATGGCCTTCAAGGCCCTGGATACAAAACCATAAATATTTCCACGTCATTTGTTTCAGCCCATAATTTCGGGATGGGAGAAAGATTGGGAGATAGATGCTGTGTGGTGGGCTTCGTTTCTGATTCTACTTTGGAATGAAATGGGTTGAAGATAATTTAAACAAGAATTTCTAAAAGAATTAAAATAGCCTACTTTCCTGTTACTTAAATATATACTGAAATTCTTATCGGAAAACAACTTGGTTCGTAACAGTAAGTGTCATACTACCGTTTCTACTTAAAATTTATGCACATTGGGAAAAATTTCACTAAACACAGCATCTAGCAATAATTCAAACTTCTTAAAGCTAAAGACCGATGCATATCAATACCTACTTTTCATTTTTTAATTATTTTAAATTTAAAAAAAGTAGGCTAAAAATATGCACTGGATATGTATAAATGTTTATTTTAGTAGCTAATATGAGTAGAAGGGTACCGACGAAGGGGGAATTTTGGCCCAAGAATTTCAAGCTAATAACGTATCATTAAATGCTCTTAAAAATATGATTTCCTTTTTTTTTCAATTTATAAAAACTTTATCTTGACTTATAAATGGAAAAATATTTAAGAAGGAAGTCAGTTGAACCATAGTTACCCCTCCATGGTGAAAGTTACCCATTTGGACGGTAATAATCGGAATAAAAATTTCTTTGTGGATACGATATAATGGTAAAAATATGTTAGAAGATCACTACGATTTGAATATTATTTCGTATAACAGAAATCAATGGATGATTCGATTGGTGAGGAGCGAACTATGATTGTCAAAAAGAAGAGAATGCTCGTCTGAGGTCATCCGATAGGGTGCTAGCTTGAATGCTATAGGCTCTAGATTTAGGTACGGATTAGTGCAAAAGTAACTGCAACCTATAAATGTGAGGACCCGCGGTAGCGCAATGGTTAGTGTGCTAGCCTTTGGAGCTTCTGGGTCCGGGTTCGAATCCCGATAAGGCATGGATGTTTGTGTTTGTCGAGAAAATGTGGAGTACGTGCTCGTTAAAACTTTTGGGTCTAAAAGTCCTGTGGGAGGTCATTGCACAGTTTCCCACGGGTACAGGTCCCTGGATAAAAATGTCCCTTCCCTTCAGGGAAATGTCTAAATTGTGGAGGTGGCGTGAGGTAGATGGCATCATCTGCCGCGTAAGTGTATGTTTGTTGTGTCTGTTTAACTTGACGAAGGTTTATAAGCGGGTCTCTGACCAAGCACACGAACCTGAATATATATATATATATATATCTATATATATATATATATATATATAATATAATATATATATATATATATATATATATATAAAATATATATATATATATATATATATATATATATATATATATATATATATATATATATATATATAAACCAACCTCTATAAACGTATTCTGTTCAGGAAAATTCCCGGCGAATAATAAACCAAAGTAATGTGAAAGCACGTTAACACTTTCGCTAGACAGGATTTTTGTTTCCGCGTAATATGTGATAGGAATATCAATATCGAATCCCCTTAGTTTTACGGCTGAAATAGGCATTTTAGAAGTGAAAAGTTTAAATATGCTCCAAAGTACCGACGACGCATGCTCTGTCGCATCTCATATTTACGTTGGGCTGAATACTCAATTGTCGGCTCGTTACTTTGCTATGGTCCTAATTTATGACACCTGTCGCCAATAGTCCTCATGCATCTCTCGACAATGATTCAATTTAAGTCCTTATAACCGAAATTATTGTTTGAATTCCTTTGTAGGTATGCCATTTATCCTTTTGTTTGAACTCAACTACCCCTTTAGTGTGCTGCCATTCCCCAATTTATAAACTTAGGGTCCGTTCCAAACGATATTTTCCTGAGTTGATGTTTCAAGTCGTTTGCAAACGTCATCATTAGGGGTCCAGTACTTGTTCCATGTTTCAATGATGTTTCAATGAACGTAGATATGTCCTTTTCACATGATAGTTTTTGTATTGTTGTTAAAGAGAATACTTCTTGTTATAATTGGTGTGTTCCTAAGTTTATTTTCATGTCAATTAAGCTTTAATTTTTATAATTTTTGTATGATTTTTAAATGTTAAATTCAACAAAGGATAAAAAAAAATCAGAAAAACCGATTTTATTGCGTAAAAAATGAAAGACAAATAATTAAAAATGTATGCATTCTGAAATTTGGTTTGAAAAGTTTATTTTATAAATATTTCCAATTTAATTAATATAACAACAATAGTTAAATATTAAAAAATGACGAATTTCATGTGACGTCAATAATTTCTGCTTTTATCCCTGAATTTTATTAGCGGTTTCAAGGATTAGTGATTTGACACTGTGAGCCCCATCCACCATATTTATTTGCCAATTGATACTTTATTTTCATTCCTGTGAAACTATTGCCACTCAAGTCGTGAAGCGTTCTTTATTTATAAACATGATTTTAAATATTGTGTTATAAATATTTTCACGTTTTATTATAATTTCAGCTCATTTATAATGCGCAAATAATTTTAACACGAAACTTACATTTTGAAGGAACGAAATATTCAAAAAACTTATTTATAAAAATAACACTATTGCGTACCAAAATTTGATCGTTTATAGACTTCAGATTGCTTTTTAAAGAAATGGGCTTTATGAAGAATGATCAAATAAATATGTCAGTTTACTTTGAAATCTGATTTGTACTTGATTTTGTTCAGGAAGATTTGCTGAGCAATGAGAATTTGTTGTAATAGTTTAGTTTGTCCGCATAATAGAATTTCTGAGTTATTTATATCATTAGTTTATTGAGGTTTAAATTCCATATATTTTCCATTAGAAATAAATATTTATTTAATACTTTAAAGGATTTTATAGAGTTTGGAATACGAATCACTTAACATTCGTGAGTTTTATGTAGGTTTAAATTCTATATATTGTTCGGAAGTATTTATTCATATCTTAGATGTTTTCGAATTACATTAGAACTTTTGGAATACGAGTCATTTAACATTATTGAATTGATTCTAAATATAATTAATAAGAGAACACTCAAATTTAAAAAAAAGCATTTTGAATTGTCATTATAACTATAACTGCAACTGCGTCCATTATAAGTAAAATGCAATAAAATACAATCTACTAAAGGCATACTACTTCTGCTACACATTATTGTTTCGAACTTATGTCTGATAATTAATTTATTTATTTAAATATATTTAAGCGGAAATCTCATTTTCGAACAAAATATTTTCTTTACAACCATCGTGAATGGGTTAAAGATGGACAAAGAATCATCCAAAATAACCAATATATGCATCACAAATATACTGCGACAACATCCATTGTAAGTCCCATGCAATAAAACACAATTTACCTAAAACATACAACACAATCTTCCTACACAGTACATATCTGCCGTGGGCAGGTAAACTGCAGTAATCGCAACAACGAGTTGTACCATTGTTGTTCTGAAATAATTTTTTTTCCGGTATGTTTTCTTATCGGTTGGAGTTATTGAGTATTTGCAACAATGGTCTAAGTCATCATGGAAGTGCCTGCAGTTTACCTGAACACTGTAGTATATCCATCTTACATTTGCGATCTTGTGAGGATAACTGCCTTATCTTTTTCGTCCATACCGAACGACGTACATATCCCCTCGAGACACCAGATCGCGTGCAACGTGTTATATATTTCAATCTTGTATATTATTTCTATGGGATGCTTTTCAGGATATTTGTTGGATGTTGTCCCTTGCAAGGCCTACTTCAATAATAGGGCTGGATTAGATGCTTCTTGATTCACACTACCCGCCAAATTGGGATTGTTCAGCGTTCCGTAAAATAGAGAGACAAACCACGGCCAACTTAAATAACAAGGCCGGAGAAGTTCTCTCTCAAACATGAGCAAGGACGGAAAATTTTGACGTCACTATTCCCAGTGCCGAAGATCGAGAAACTAGTTCAGATGCATTCGGAACCCTAAAAATGTGGTCAGCCGTGAAGAAGTGGTGCTGAACAGGTTTCGAGACAGGTTTTCTTCATCTTCGGAACAACGTCCCTCGGAACTATGACGTCAAAATGTCCGTTCCCAAGCATGTTTGGGAAAGCTTCTTGGGCCTTAGTAGTCGAGTAGGCCATGACTCTAACAATCTTAACTTTATGACTTATGACTTATGACATTTGTAGGGGGGCAATGAAAGCCGAGCACTGCGACCAGAGGTCTATTGTACTATCCCCTGGAAATAAGAATAAATCCCTGCCACTTAAAAAGTCTAATCTTACCTTTGCAATCTTGTGAGGATAATTGCTTTATCTTTTTCGTCCATATCGATGTACACATCCCCTTGAGACACCGGATCGCGTGCAACGTGTTATATATTTCAATCTTGTTTATTATAGGTATGCTTTTCGGGGTATTTGTTTGATGTTGTCCCTTTGCAAGGCCTACTCGAATAATAGGGCTGGATAAGCTGCTTCTTGAATCACACTACCCGTCACAAGGGGGCCGGGGAGCCCCGTCGGTTAAGCACTCGCTTACCACGCGGAAGGTCCCAGGTTCGGGTCCGGGCAAATACCTGCCGACCTATAAACGGCCCTTGCAGCCAGATATGTCCGACGAATAATACCCTGTGAAAGGGAGTGCACGTTAAATATCCTTCAAAGTCCTAACACTGCGTACGATGTCGCCCTTAACGGTTGCGTTGGGTGCCTATTCAGGTGTTGGCTCGTCACCTGACTGTGGTTCTAAAATACGACACCCGTCGCCAATAGCAATCGTGTAACTCTAGTGCGACGATAATTCAAACCTAACCTAACCGGCATGTTGGGATTGTTCATTGTTCCGAAAGAGAGCGGCAAACCCTGTTCGGAACAGGGCTCGGCTGCCTATACTTTGTCTATCTAAAATGCGAGCCTCGAAAGCATTTTCTTTCCTCTTCCCTTCGCTTGTTTTCTAGGAAACGCGGGGAGCATCGCTTTCATAAAACTAAAGCGTTTGAGGCTATGTTGTCAGGTGAACAATCCGAGCAGTTCAAACCCAAGTAGAGTGGGGAAAAAACACGCTCACGCCGTTTCGAAGAAAACCACATGCGGGGATGGGGGAGGTAAATGCTTTCCAGGCTCGCATTCTAGATAGACAAGGTATAGTCGGTAAGACGCTTGCCTTACATGTATGCGAAAGGTCTCAGTTTTAGGTATTGACAATCTATAAAATGGTCTGTTCAGCTAAAATGTCCGACAAGTGAGAAGACAAGTTAAATATGCTCCGAAGTATTAACTCAACTCTCGATGGTGCTCTTAACAATTGCTCTAAGTGCCTACTAAGGTATCGCATTGTCACTTGACGGTGGTTCTAAATTACGACACCTGTCGCCCCTCGTTGATTATAATGGCTTACTTCCCTTAACATAACATTCGATAAAAGTACATTGAGAATTTATATTGAATGATATTTATTGCAAATTCAGTAAACACATTCAAATATACCTTATAAATAATTTTTAGAACTCAAATGCATATTGAATACAAGCAATTCAGACCCAATACCCTTTTACAAAAAGGCAATTCGATTTTAAGTAAATCCATCAATAAACAGTTTATTCCCAAAACTGAATCAAAACTAATCAAAATGAATATTACTTTTCCATACTACTATATACATAATGCGACAATTCAAAGTGATAAATTTATTTTCAGATGTAAAACAGAATTTTAAAAAAATGTCTTTGGCAGCTCTAGGCGAAAAATATGCTGCTTATTTTACTGAATCTGGCATCACTATCGGAGTGTACCCACAATGCCTCACTTCAAATATTTATCTCAGGAAGAAAGAAACAGTTTTTGAGAGCGCGAAAAGTGTTTTTTATCTTTTTTAAATTAGAAAGAAAGACTTTTTTTATATGTCACAGTATTGGACATCTGTCGTTTTTCTAGAAAAATACCGATTTGAAATGTTTTGAGGAAGTATTTGTTTTGTTTTAAGTGTGAAGACAATGTTTTTTATTGATGATTAGGGGTGTGAATTTTATGATAAATGTTTATTCAGGTAATGGTTGATAAGTGTATTAGAAATTTGAATGGGTTTTTTGAATAATGACCACAAATCGAAAACGAATTGCCATTTACAATGTTTCAGTGCTTTATCTGACAGTTTATATTTGTTATGATTGTGTTCGCTAGGTGCTATTTTTCTTATTTGTTAAAAATTAATTTCGATTGTGGAATAGGATTTTACGTTTCAAAGGACGCAAACTATTTTTAATGTGTTGTATTTGATTCTGTTTGACTGTTAGTTGAATAAAAAAAATAGTTAAAAATTGTTTAATCTTTAGAAAAAAAATTACGATACATCGTGTAACGAATACATAAAATTATCCTCTTAATAAATAATTACAATAACTTATAAATGTAAAAAGTGCATTAAAATATTTAGTCGGAGACAAATATTTAAAAATTATGTCCCTTAAAGACGGAAATTGCGATGTTTATTGAACTTATAATGTGAAGAGTATACGGGAAGAATCACTTGATTTCGTAGAAGACTTTCCTCAATAGGCCTCTTTGACAATGATGGCGAGAAATCGCCAAAACTGGTATAAAGAAACCGGTTACTCGCTTTGTTTTTCTTCCGCGGCAATCCTGATTCACGCTAGAGGTCACTTTACCGTTTGTACAGCAAATGAAGAACCGAAAGAAAAACAGGTTTCCCGTCGCCAATTTTGCCCAAGCAGACAACTCCTAAAAAATTAAGTGGTTCTTCCTGTGTACTCTTCAAGTGTTTACCAAGTCCAAATAAAATGTACTGAAATTTCTCTTCACAACCCCTTTAAAATCGCTCTTATCACAAAATTTACAATTTCTCTCCTTATCTGACCAATAAACCGATGCGTAAGTCACGTACAAAGACTTCAGTAGGAGTAAACTGCGAATAAGTAAATTTAATGGGGGACCAACATACCTTCTCTTATCACGTGGTTTCAACGCGACCCCTTCTTAAGCCTTGGTTTCCTCTGAGTCTGTCGCCAGAAAAATGCGACCGCTATTATACGTGGATGACGTCACTCTACCGGCCAACGCTTCATCGGATCGTTACGTTGACACGAAACTGGAAACCTAGCGAACTCACTCAACTAACTCTGTTGTTTTGGTTCTCGTCTTTGCATGTCAAAAATGGAAAATTTAGGTTCTTAGTATTTCTCACAAAATCAATTAGCCTTTCTTCAAGAATAAAACAACTCTCGCCTTCCGTTATTTCCTCAAATTTTTAAATTTGGGCAAGCACACCACACAACAGACAACAGCAAAAAACGTTGTCATCGGGCTTTCCCTAACGCACACAACAGTAACTCAATTTGGCGGTCGTGTTGAGTTGTCCGCCAACGCTCCCGAGGAAACCACTCTAGCGTAATCAACGTCAGTAGTTTGTATGACTTCACTCACCGCACTTGTCCGACAGCTTAAAATGTTGACGGACTCCGAGGAAACCGAGGCTTTAGACTCTCCAACACTTACGTCAAGAGTAATTTAGCTTAATAGGTATTCTAAAATGAGCAATAAATGTTCAATAAAATAATTAATATGTCGAATTTATACATTGTGAACCCCCAGTATAAATTGAAAACAAATAAACATTGGTACTTTTCTATTTCGGGGGCGCAGCGATAGAGTCGCAAAAAATGCACAATGTCCGCCAAAAGCAATATTTTCCGATTTGCAACCGTTAGGTGTGCATTAAGTTTGGCAAGAGATTCACCTTTAAAATGCTTAGTGATAAGTTTACTCATCATCGCACTAGAACTACACAATTAATACTGGCGACGGGCATCAAAATTTAGAACCGCAGTCAAGTGACGAGTAGACGTCTTAGTAGGAACTCAATACAACTTGTATCATACCAGCCTTGGGACTTGGACGCTTATTTCATATGTCACTGACAACAGCTGTATTGAGCTAAACATAACATTTCCCTCCAATTCCGATAGTCATCTTAGTCCCTTCCCAACTAGTCCTTTTACTGTTAGATACTCAGTCGACTTTGCTCAAGTCGTTGATGTCACATAGGAGAGCTATTTAGAAAGCCCATTTGAAAACGTAGGCATGTAGCGAAATTCAATCTTATCACACGACGGATAGGCTGGTGCTGGATTTAGTTAAATTGGACACTTGGAATTCCATGTGTGCACTTCAATTGAATATAAGTTCGAAGTACCTTATTGCAACGAAGTACCTTATTGCGAATTCTCGAATATATAACGTGCGAGAAAAATGCGAATTTGCATTTGTAAGTAAGAAATTTAATATAGTATATTTGTAATTGTTTATTATGAATTAACGAAAGTAGTGCGATAGGGTCCAAAATCAGAAATGTAGATTTTCTGTTTTCTTAAAGTTTTGGAACTGGCCAGAACTAAATTAATTTGTTTTGAACATTGGTCCTTTTGCCAGACTATCAGTCGTTACGTTATGCCGGTCTGAAACTGAAGGACAGCTAAGAGAGAGGTAGGGACTGAAAAAAAATTGATACAAGAGTTCAAAAATACCTGCCGGACGGTCATAATAAGATTTGCGATAAAAAATCTCAAGCTTTGGTAAACGGAAACTGAATATATTTTCATATCTAACTATTTGAAGCGTCTAGTTACAAAGCTCGCATTAATAAAAGTATAACCTCTTGCAACCTGGAGGATCCAAATATGAGTTTTCAGCTTTTGATTACAGGTATCAATCATTTATTTAAAAATATGAAGTTAAACGAGGGCCAATTCCATATTAGAATTCTTGAAAAAATTAATTAAATATTTTTTTCAAACTTTAAAAAAAAAATTTAAGCAGTATTTTTTAAAAGCATTTTACATTAAAAACAATGTTAAAATAATCTATTCACTACAAATAAGTTATACTGACTTTTTTATTGCATTTATATCCCAAAAAAAGTGTATGCTTTAGAATTTAAGTAGTGCCCCTAGCTAACTATTAAACATATTTTTTTTAAAAAAATTCCTAGGAAAACATACTTTTTAGCATATTGGTATGAAAAGTATGTTTAGATTATACAAGATTATAAGCGTAGGATTTTGCTCGGGTCTAAAGAGGTTATGCATTGAAGAACGTGTATTTTGCAACTACACACTTAAAACGTTGAAATACTGAAATATATTTATTGAGCATTAGTAAATTACTTTTGTATCGATATTCTGTGAAAATCAACTGTTCGTAATAGAAAAATTAAATACTTTTAAAATCAATTACCAACTGAATTTAATTTGTATTTTACTGTTAAATTAACTTTACCATGGACATAAATTATTGATTTTCAGGATCCCATGCAAATTGCTACGCTCTTGTAACATAATTTGTATTAAAAAATAGCTGAAATTCGATTAAACTAAGCTATTTCTAAATGCTATAATAATAATTATAAGAAGCTGAACTCTTAGCACGCACACTTTTACTAATTAACAAATCACCCTTGAACTTCAACAATTACCCCAAAATCAATACACACTATTTTGAATATCGATATTCTGCCATGCATATCGATTTAATCGAGTTACACGAGCCCTCATTTACACAATGAATATGGGTTTGAATAATGCACTCCAGCATAGGGAGTTTGCCAAGGTCTAGTTGAGGCTACCTTAAATGTTTCAACGAGGAACCCACTGTAGAGTTGCTTGCGTTTTTAGTAATATATGATTATTAATAATAGTAATTATAGAGGTTTAGATTTTAAACTACGGGTGTCTAACACTACAAGATTTTCGATTTTCACTCCGTAAAAAGATTGACTTAAAAGTAATTATGTAAGCCCTATAAAGTAATTTCAAGGATTTTAAAACTCATAGCGTTACACACGATTTTCTAGCTAACTGTTGGAACTCGTTTACCAAACGTGAAATGTGTGTATATCTTTGCGTTTCGGCAATACCTTTAAACACACAAAGTTGCATGTCAGTTACCCATTGGAAATGAGAGATTTTTTAAAAACCTTATTATGATGCTAAAGAGGTACTAGGAATTATTCAACTCAATTTGAAATCCATAGCTCGTTCAGTTCAAACTATATAGTGTTTTCAGACAGACAGGTTGTGCCTGCAAACGGACCAATTATAAAAAATTTCTTTTCCAGAATCAGCACCCTCTGAAAAGTTCAAACATTAGGTTAGGTTTGAATTATCGTCGCACTAGAGCTACACGAGGGCTATTGGCGATGGGCGTCGTATTTTAGATCCATCAGGTGACGAGCCAACACCTGATAGGCACCCAACGCAACCGTTAAGGGCGACATCGTACGCAGCGTTAGGACTTTGAAGGATATTTAACGTACACTCCCTTACACGGGGTATTATTCGTCGGACATTTTTGGCTGCACGGGCCGTTTATAGGTCGGCAGCTATTTCGGCGATGCCCGGACCCGAACCTGGGACCTTCCGCATGCTAAGCGAGTGCTTAACCGACTGGGCTCCCCAGCCCTCTAATTGCTTCGGATAACCGGTTTGCAGAAAATATTAGTACACAAATTAGCGGTCCCAATCCCTTTCACAGTGAGGTTGGATCTCAAGCATCTCTGATGGTTTGACGGTATGTCTATATGAATTCATTGTATAATGAATCACTCGTTTAGCATTGTCCGACGGTCGGATATTGAGAACAGTAGTCTGAATCTGAGTAGATGATTGAGCATGGATTGTTTTAGAGATGCCCGTTAATTGGAGTTGGTTGCGCAGTCCGATACTGGTATTATTGCATTGGATCGGTAGTTAAATTGGTTGAATAATAGCCAGGTAAAAGAGGTAATTGTAGAAGGCCCGTCATTAAAATTTCAAAAGATCATTAAAAAATGAAAAAAAGCCATTTTTATTCTAAATGACTTTTTATTTATGAAGACTTAACAGTTAAGACATTTATAAAAGCGTCAATTTATTTATGTGATGTTTATTTCAATTCATTTTTATTAAATAATTACTTTCCCATTCACCGAGAACGGAAGAGCATTTTTAAAAAAATACATGCGTTTTTTCAGTTTGAAACTTGCTGAAACATTAATTTCCATATTAGCGTTCCCAATCCATTCTACAGTGAGATTAGATTCCAAGCATGTCTTTGGATTCATTGTATAATGTATTACTCGTTTAACATTGTCCGACGGTCGGATATTGAGAACAGTAGTCTGGATGTGAGTAGATGATTGAGCATGGATTGTTTTAGGTGAGTCCGTTAATTGGAGTGGATAGCGCACTCCGATACTGGTATTATTGCAGTGGATTGGTTGTTTGAATAATGGCCAGGAGAATGAGGTAATAATAGGATACCCATCAATAAAATTTTAAAACATCAATATGTTAACTCTCGTTTTACAATAAAAAAAACATTAAAAAGCACAGTAAAAGTAGGGTTAGGCAATATTTGACTTAAGTTGAAATATCGACCCACTACACTCTTAAAACGAGCGAGCGATTTTAACTCAGTCTGAGTTAATTTCACTCCTTCAATCTAGAAAATGCACTTCTCCTAGAGAAGTGGAACCTTTGTGTGTTAAACTTCCGACAGGATCACTCCAAACGAGTGATTTTGACTCAGTCTACTCTAAGTTAATATTCCCTCCTTTCCAGTGTCGAAAATGCACTTCTTCTGGGAGTGGATTTCACTCTTTTGTTTTAAGAGTGTGAGCTACACGAAAACCACAGTCAAGTGACGCTTCGTCACAAGAATAATGGGCATCCAATGCAAATTTTAAGGACCCCCTTGTCTTGCTAGTTCTATGAAATGGTGGATGTTGAATTATAATTACGCAATATATAAATTACTTTATTGATTGCCGACTGTTTCAAAATAAAGTTGAAAATTCTTCATTTATTAAATATTTCTATTATTGTGTTTGTCCCAGATATTTTAACTCGCATAAGCTTACGTTTGATAAGTTGTAAGTTAAAGGGTGGTAATAACTTAACTGATGGTACTCATTGCTTTCGTAAAAGCTATTGACGATAAGGGAGAGATAATCGTTTCTTTTTTTTTTTTTCAAATGTTCCACCAAGGAATATTTGGAGCTACTATTGTGCTTCCAAATCTAAAAAATCATCCTAAAATTAGGATATAAATAATTTTTTTTATAAGCAATAGTACTAATTGTAGTTTCAAGTACTGGAAATAAAAAATTATACTTTTAAACTATAATACAAGAAAATATGAGTTTGTGAAGTTTACAATTGTAAGACATGTACTAGAAACTCGCGAATCGAATTTGAGGTCTGTAAGATATTTTTTCTTTCAAATTTTGTTTCAGATTAACAGTCTGGCTAAAGGATTAATATTCAGAAAAAAAATTTAAGCATCAACCTCCAAAATGCTTGGAAAACGCAAAATCCTCAATTCCTTACTTAGAATTTCCGACCATTGCAACACTTTTGATTATATAATATTTATTATGGTTAATTTAAAGTAAAAAATTAACAATTTATAACTAAGTTAGCTACTTCATTTTCAATAAATTAAATGTAATTAGCAATCCATAGATAAATCAATTTATGTTTAAATTATATTAATTTAATTAAGAAATTCTTAAGTCATGTCGCCATTACTAATCGCCCAATCTACAGCTACAGTCCCTCTTTATGTAAATCAATTTAGCACATTCCTTCTGAATCATTCCCTTTAAGTATTCAGGATATTTCGTATTCAGATTCCAACGTGTGATATGCACACGTCACCACGTAATCGCCTTCCGAGTTGACCATTATTTATTGAAGCGAATTTCTGGACTCGTAGAAAATTCGGGCATAGTTTTGCACAAAAGAACCAATATGCAACGTCATTTTTATAAAAGTATATTTAAAATATAATTTTATTATCTAAGAAAAACTTTCTAAGAGAATTTATAAATTATATAATCAGTTTTATTAATTTGTTAATACAGTAAACTCCCGATTATCCGCGGAATTGGGTGGCACGGCTTCCGCGGATAAGTGAATTCGCGGATAATCCGCAAAAATGAAGAAAATGCCTACAAACAAAATGTATTCTGGATTTTATTAAAGTAAATTACAGTAATCGTATATAGCATGTACAAATTTACTTACTTCAAATGTCTATTACTGTCGTTTCTCCAATGCCATACTGCAAGCACATTTGATTTTTAGAGGATCTGTTTTCTATCTTTTACTGAGTTGTAGTCCGTCTTGAATTGTCAAGACAATTTTTTTTTAGTTTCTCCCGCATTTCGCTAGTATCAAAATCACACAAAGCAATTCAATTAAAATAGCGGGCAGTTTATTTTACCAGTTACGCTTTTTGACAAAAAAACTGTTCGTAATGTGCACCTAGCTGAACACCAGGTTTAATAGTCATTCTTATTTTAATTTATTCGTTGTTCTTGTTAAATGTACTGGCCGTTCTTTGAATGTGTTCGTTGTTCTAGAAAGGAATTTCTTGTTCTTGGAATGCATTCTTTTAAAAAGTTTTTAAAACAAATAAAATTAATAAATCGCGTTTTATTTTTATATTTGAACTAAAAATGGGATGGGGTGGATAATGGCCCGCGGATAATCCGCAAAGCGGATAATCCACCCGCGGTTAATCGGGAGTTTACTGTATTTGTTGTACATTTGTTAATCTAACAATATATATATATATATATATATATATATATATATATATATATATATATATATATATATATATATATATATATATATATAATATATATATATATATATATCGCTCAATTATCTTCTATAAACATTTTGTGGATTTTCATTACACATTTCTATTAATTATTGTGAATTATTAAGTATTAAATAAAAGCAAAGTCAGCAGAATAATCAAAATTATCAACTGCTTTGTTGGCCGGTATTGAATTTGTTTTAAAAACATAGAGTTAATATGTGTTGCTGTTATTAATAATACTAATAAATTTTAAACATGTTTTTTTCATCATAAAGTAATAGATACAGTTTATTGAAACTGTAAGTTATATAGCCCAAAAAGTGGTTGATTTTTTTGTTGTTTTTGTTTTTTAAATCTTCACGGATTGCAGGTTTAAGAATTATATGCCCAAAAAAACTGTTTCGAAACCTTGTGTATCATCGAAAAAAATTCATAAATTTTAACTAAATGTCATTGCTTAATATTCATTCTAAATTTAAAATTAACAATGTTAATAAACAACTTTTTGCAATGTTTATGCCATTATTGTAATTAACAAAAAAAACTAACAAGCATGTAATATTCTTTAGACGTATCAGCTTCAATTATATTTTAATTAACCCCACATAAAAAGCAAAAGCAAATAAACATTAACACGTATTGACCCTTTACTCACAATCTACAATAAACTACATTAACAAGAACAAACTAATTTCAACAACCTTATTTTCCAAGTGGTACTTTTCTGCATGTCCACTCCTCAGGTAAAGGATGGCTTTCAATTAGCCGTGTTCTCTAATTGGAATTTGGACACCGTCCTTACACTCCTTGGTTTATTTGCGTATAAAGTTTACGAGTTTTGGGGACTGAGAATCCGTGGAATTCAGATTATATTACGCGACAGAAATCCCATTTAGGATTGCACTGAACGATGTAAGTTATTTTAAAGAATATAATTAAGGGATTCGTTATGGTTTTGGGCTAACAAGCTATAGATTTTTAGTAAAAATTGGTTTAAACGTGATTGGTTTATAGAATATATTAAAATATATTAGTTATTTTAAAGAATATAATTAAGGGATTCGTTATGGTTTCGAGCTAACAAGCTGTAGATTTTTAATTAAACTTGTTTTATAAAAAAAAATCGTTTAAACATCTTAAAATACATTAGTTTTTTTAAAGAATGTAATAAAGGGATTCGTTATGGTTTCGAGCTAACAAGCTATAGATTTTTAATAAAAATGGGTTGAAACGTGATTGGTTTATAGAATATATTAAACTATATTAGTTATTTTATTGAATATAATTAAGGGATTCGTTATGGTCTTTAGCTAACAAGCTATATAAATTTTTAGTAAAAATGGGTTTAAACGTGATTGGTTTATAGAATATATTAAAATACATTAGTTATTTTAAAGAATATAATTAAGGGATTCGTTATGATTTCGCGCTAACAAGCTATCGATTTTTAGTAAAAAATTGTTTAAACATGATAATTTTTTTTTTGGAATATATTAAAATACATTAGTTATTTTAAAGAATACAATTAAGGAATTAGTTATGGTTTTGAGCTGGCAAGCTAGAGATTTAAAGTAAAAATGGGTTTAAATGTGATTGGTTTATAAAACATATTAGTGGATGCGTTTCAAAAAGGTCTTAGTGGAAGAATGAGTAATGTGGCGCCTTTGAAAAATTGAGATTTTTGTGTTAATGAGCATATTATTAAGTAATTTTAAGAGGAAACGGTACTCAAAAATTAATCAAAATATCGATTTTTCAATTTGTA
Source organism: Hylyphantes graminicola (assembly GCA_023701765.1). Classification (NCBI taxonomy): domain Eukaryota; kingdom Metazoa; phylum Arthropoda; class Arachnida; order Araneae; family Linyphiidae; genus Hylyphantes; species Hylyphantes graminicola. The sequence continues at coordinate 55,281,372 of CM043112.1, read as the reverse complement.
CTTCTTATTATTCACAATATTTTTCTGAAAATTTACTGAAAACTTTATAATGATATCTTCTGCAGAAAAAAATATAGGAATGCCTCCAGAAAATATTTAATAATTTGAATAAGTATTTCGTCTGCTTTCAACCTGTTTTCTCTGTTTCGCGTTTTTTAATTCTTGTGTTTAAAAAATCCCTATGGCTTTTTTCCTAATTAAGTTAGAATTTTGAAATTTTCAACCTGTGTTCTTAGATAAATCGTACACAATATTGTGTATGAAATAAGTTTTCATATGTATTATAGTTGTTGTTTTTTTAAAGTTGAATTCCAAAATTTGTAATTTTTGTGACTTTTTAAGTTGAGATTTAAATGCATGTAACTTTTTAACTGTACTATCTCAAATTTTAAAACCATGTACATTTCTTGAACACATATTAAAAAAAACTGTAAAAGTTTGGTGGAGTTATTCTCAAAATTGAAAGATGAGTAGCTTTTTAAAAAAGTTCGAAATTTCGACTTTTTTTTCAAATAAATGAAAAACTACTTGTAAGTATTTGTTTTTATTGGTAGAAAATGTTCATGTAGAGCAAAAATTATAAAAAAAAGCACTATAATTTGCAGGTTTATGTTATAATTTCCAAAAATAACGTTTTGGGTATCTACCGTATACCCTTAATATACTTTTCTGAAAAAATCTTCTCTTATACAAGCTGTAATTGTAATAAAAGTGTATTCACATTCAGTTCGTTTATTTTTCCTTCAATAAATGATTTAATGATCTTTTAATGATAATATTAATTTCAGTTCATTTTAATTTAATTGAAACTCTTATGCCAAATAAACTTTTAAACAGTTGCTTTACATTTTATTAATTATTCTCCTCATTTCAAATCGTATAAAGACCCTAATAATTAGAGAATAATTAAAACATATAAATCGCCATTTCAAAATTAATTCCAGTCGCAAAAACAAATATACTTAAATTATAAACCAACAAAAAAACTCTTATCGACAAAATAAAATAATTAAATCTCCAGATTTTTTTAAATAAATCCAATACTCAGCAGATTTACAATTATGCGTTGTAACAGAAAAAAAGGCTGTTGTCGTGCATTTTAAGTCCCACTTCGGCCTTTTTTAGAAGCACTAAATTCTTTTAACCAAATTATCCCCACTTCGTTAAAAAATAAACTAGACTATTCCCATTTCTTAACTTCTAAGAGTTAAGATACAATTATTTCCTGTTCTAAGATAAAAGAATATGTATAGCGCAATCCTCTATTCTCTTAATATGCAAAAAATCCAACTGTTTTTCCACTAACAATTATTTTTTAAGGTTTTGTTTTTCAATGGAGTCGTAATTGAAGTTAATAATTATATTCCAACAAGGAAAGTAAATATAGCGAGAAGGGTTCTTAATTTGGATCTTTGATGCCGAACTGTTTTTTTATTGGTTGTTAGTCGTGTTGTTTAAATGTGATTGGTCAGGATTTGTCTGCGTCAGCATTTTGTCTAGTATTTTTGTTTTTTTTTTATTTTATTTGGCAACAGTAATGGGATTTGATCTTTTGCTACAGTTATGAAAATAATTAGACGCGTCTTTCATTTGATGTCTGGGAATATTGTTATTGTGTTATAAAAAAATGATTATATTAAATCATTCAATGCGTATTCTCGAATTAAGTACGTATCAAACACCCAGCTTAAAAAACATTAATATTTTATTTTTATTAATTACTTTTCTAAGCTTCCTAAATGTTTTCTTGTTATTATGATTTATATTTTTCATAAGTTTCATTAAAAAATAACTGAATAAAAATTGTTCATTATACATTTTAATATTAAGTTTTTGATGCCATAATGTAAAACAAACATAAAATACAATTTAATATATATGCCCTTCAGCGTCGGCATGTAGCATTTCAAAAAATAAAATATTGTGAAAGCTTCTTTGTAAAGATATCTGAAACTGTATAGCTGAAGGAAATTTTATTAATATATTTTTTAATTCATAGTAGTAAAAAAATTTTTGAATTTAAAGAATTTGTGAAAATAATTAAGAAAAACAATAGAGAAAAAATAGCAATCAAGAAATCCGTTAATGTATGTAACAAAGATTAGTTTTAACACACAAAAAAATCGATGAATTTTTTTTTTCGATGTTTACCTAATTTTAATATTTTGTCAATTTATGAACACCTAAATGTACATTTTTAATTAATAATTAACAAGCATAGTATTTTTGTTTACAATTAATTATAAAATGAGTTTTTCGTATGCTAACAATGAAAATATATTGATTTTTAAGTTTTCTACATAAACGACTTAATATTGCAGGCCTAGGAACTAGTCTCTTTTCTAGCTATTAGTCTCTATTTTTTTAAAGTGTCTCTAAAAGTATCTTTTTTCAGGTCAAAGTCTCTAAATTAGCTATTTTTCACCAGTGGGTCTAACTTTCGCAGAGATTTAACAAGAACATTGCTGGCATATTAAGAACTTTTTCTCTCTTGCAAATACACGTCTTTTGCTTTTCTATCGATGATGTTACAACTCAACGCTACAGGATTGCCGCGTTTTGTTTTGTATTTTCAACAGTGCTCATTGTGACATCTGACTTTCCAGATTTTGGCTGATGCCTGTACACAGAATTGTACTTGGATTTTTTTAGCGACGGAAAAATCAGAATTATGCTTGAATTTGTTGAAAATTCTAGTTTGCCACTTACTGGAAGTTTAGATTTATGAAGATAAGCTTTTTCTATTGTTTATTTCGAGGTTTAGCGATCAGCCGGTTTCTTTTTTAAAATCCCCCTTTGTAAATTTCAGATTTGCTGATTTCAAGAGTTCTATAATTTTTCCGCAAGTGTCCAATTCCTTCAAAGTTACAAGAATTGTCTTTTTCTTTTAAGATTTAGAATTTTAAATTAATTGCTCGAACTTATAAGTTATTTGTTATGTAGGGTTTTAAGATTTGCGGTTTGTTTGCTGATTTTCAGATATTCTCGATTTTCCGTCTTTGCAGTTAACCTAGATTCATTATTTGGGTGGAATTTAAGATTATATGATATGCTAATTTTTTTAGGTTTGTTTATTTTCAAGAGTCTTCAATTTCCATTTTTTTGAAGATGCACGATTTACACATTTTCAGCTTCGCGATTAAAATATTTCCTGCTTGTGATTTTGCCGTTTTTACTGATATTTGAGGATTTTTTGAGTCATCGATATTCAAGGTTTTGCTATTGGATTAGTGAATTTTTGACTTCAAAGTTATGAATTGCAATACAAAACAACAAGTTTAATTAATAAATTTTAATAATAAAAATTTGAAGATAAATTTGATTAATTACACTAAGATGTCTTGGAATATCAGTTACCGCCCAGTAAAATCCAACAATGCTTCCCGATTTGCTTATTTTGTTGCCTAGTAATTTTCATGAAATCCACCGATGAGGTTGCCTTGCTTCATAATGATTGACAGTTTTTTGCCGATGCTGATCGGAAGAGCGTCTCATTACTTTTGTAGCTCCGGTTCAGGCCAAGTCGGACCAAACAGAATATTTTCCGCTGAGCAAGGGTATGTGAGATATGTGACCACGTTAGATATCACAAGAAGTGCTTGATTTTTTCCCCCGCCTATTTAAACTTTTTTTCTACTTCGGCTTATCTTAGGGTTTTTGATTCTAGCCAGGTTGAAGTTTAAAAAAAATGGTAATATTGCCAGAATTTAAAAGTGTCCGGAATAGAACATTATGTGTCTAGTTCTGTACTTCTTTATTAGACAATTTCCGAAAATTCACTACTTTAGTGATGTTTAGTTTTACATTTTATAAATTCGTAATTTATGGATTTTCAAGGAGTCGTAAATTGCCAATCTGATGAAAGATTTTTTTTTTCTGGCTGAAACGATTCGCAGAATGCTTATTACCCTAGTCTACTTTTAGTCTCTTTTTTTTTATTTGAAAGTATCTTTTGTCTACTTTTTTTTAGAGCATTACTAGTTCTGAGGCCTGATATTGCTTCACTCGCATTCAGACCGATAAAATGTATAGATTTCTCTTAAGTAAAAGTATTTTGTGAAAAGTGGCCTACAAACAAATTAGTATAATGAAATAATAAAAAATTTATAATAAAATAATAAAACTGTTATACAAAGCGATAAATATGTCATAACGAAATATAAAAATGACTCAACGAAAAAATAACCAAACAGTTATGCTTTAAATAATAAATATTATTAATCAGAAATATTAAAAGTATTGTTATTAAATAATATAATTATTACAACGAAAATAAAACTAATATGAAGAAATACTAAACCTAACATAACGAAATAATAACCTAAAACTTATAATGAAATGCTAAATATAATAAACAGAAATATTAAAACAACTACAACAAAATGATGAAATTAATTTAACAAAATAATAATAAAATTATTATAACAAAATGATGAAATTGTTACAACAAAATGATGATATTGTTACAACAAAATGATGAAATTGTTATAGCAAAATTATAAAACTATTATAACAAAATGTCTTTAATTTTGTATAATAATCTCATTGTCATAATAAATATAGTGTTATAACAAAATCATAAAAATTGTAATAACAAAGAGTTTATTATTAAAAAAATTAGAATAATTTTATTATTTTGTTAAAATAATTTAACAAATAAGGATATCATTTTAACAAAATAACGAAATTATTGCAACAAAGTAATGAAATTATTACAGCAAAGTAATAAAATAATAATTACAAAAATAGAACAATCATAACAAGATAATGAAATTATTCAAAAACAAAATAATGAGGTTAAAAACAACACAAAAAATTATAAGAATAGAACATTCGTAACGAAATACCAAAACTATTTCTGTATCCCATGACTCTACAATATATGGGAAAACTTCAAAACCGACGTCATCAAAATTTCAACCGAAACAATGCAACCCATATATTTCATACACAAAAATTGAAAAACAAAACGCATTCGCCAACATATATCTCGCGAAAACTCCGGAGAAAAAAAATCATTATATTTTATATTCCTTCTTTCTGCATCCGGAATTCATTGCCATTCCTTATTCCTGTTTTCCAACTTTTTTCCGGAAGAAACTCCAGAAAAAAAAACTTTTATTTCATGCTGCACGAGGATACAAGGGCATGATTTTATAATGGAGACTAAAAGAGAATGGCGGCCCTTTGGCGATAAATAAAATAAGCCAAAAGCCTTCCGAAAATCGCCAAAAATATATTATACGGATAGTGTGATTAAGAGGGATTGTCAGTACCGTAGAGATAAAGCATTAGTTTTGAAATCAAATTTTTTATTAAAGAGTTGTTTGTCATGTTATCCCATTTTCGCCTGGTATGGGAATGATCATAACACCAATATAAAACAAAATTGAAAAGAAACTAACATCCGGTTATTTAATTATTTTAATTGATGAAGTTTTAAAATAGTATCACCGTCTGCTGTATAGTTTTAGCATTTTAAAACTTCAAAAGTGTATTATTAAATAACTAAAACACTTTCGTTTCAAATTTGTTTCATTTCGATGTTATGTTGATTCCCATACCTGGGGCTAAAGCTAACATGAAAAAACAATACTTCTGCGGAAGTTGTGATTCCAAAACTATTCCATTAGGTCTATAGGACTTGACACTCTCACTTAAGCAATAGAGAAGGCCACCACACTCAAATTATGAATGATTAAAGTAGTTCCATATGAACAACCACAAAATCGGAAAGTAATCCAAGACATATTCGCTAACAATTCTTTTAAGTGATTGGTCAGTCAGAGTGGTCTACTCTCACTTCGTCCCACATAAATCGTGCAAATGCCTTATTTACACGAAGTGTTGGATAAAGCCGCTCTACCAATGCTACTGTCCATACAAAACGTGCAGATTTATATCTCTTAAAATTAATGGGGCTGATAGCCAAGTCCTAGCCAAAGTCTTCTATGTTAATCCAATTTGAAAAATATATTTTCAAAAACGAACGAACTGAAAGAGAAATATATTTTTAATGACTGATAGTATAAAAATCTTAATCCCTTTCCGACCGAGATCACGATCGTGCGGGTATAAAAGAGAATATTCAAGATGTTCAAAAATATCGATACCAAAGCAGCTGACTTGTACCATTCATGATTTGTATAAAAAGTGACTTTTTTTTAAGGAGTAGCTTTCATTGAGGCTGTTTAATGCATTTTTTTCTCGATAAAACTCCAAATTAAGTATCATAATTTTGAATCAGCGCCATCTGATCGGCTGCCGGTCTTAAAGGGTTAGCTGTCGTCACAGTGGCATAGAGTTAGTATGCATTGTTCACGATCCCGTTGGTTTCAGACAAAATTTGTTTTAAGGTAAAATAACAGACAAGCATTTAATCTGATTTTGTATCATGTAAGACATTGCAAAGGATCCCATTAGGCTTGAATACTCTTGGTAAAATTAAATCTTGACGTACTTCGTATCAACATAAATCACACGATATATATCCGAACACCAATATAAGTAGCAGGATAAGCTTATATATAGCACAGAACATTGTTAACAGGTTCGGCGAATTCGCAGTTTTTGTGAAAGAGGCAAACCAAAATACAGCCCCACTGGTTAAAAAATGAATATAAAAATAAAATTACAAAAACTCGATGTCTTCAAAGCAGATTCGATACAATACATTTCAATATTTATCCTTATATGTACAATTTCGATTATATACTTATCATATTTCAACACCCTAATTTTGATTTGGCATAAGCGTTTGATTTGGCGTATTTCTGAAGCGATAAATGACTTCAATTGGCAACCCGGATTTAACATTATTTTCAGCTAGACAACAGCTATATCTTATTCTTATCTCTTTTGCTTTTTTACCATGTTACGTATGCACGGCACGGCCTATACGAAGGGTATAGCACTTTTTCTACTAGCTTCTTCTGTTTTGAGATGTCTATGCTGTTTTGTTTATAGAATTTAAAGATACCCTGGTACTGTTTTTGTTTGCTTTGAGTGCGAAAAGAGGTACAGCAATGTTGTGGAATATTAAATAGTACCACTTTTTATATACGAATTGAATTAATTGTCAGTATTGTACAATTTTAAATTGTAATTCATAAAGGCATCATTTTTTATGTAGTTATATTTTTCTTCAGCGATTTTTTGCGCCAACTCAAATTTTCTCAATAAACGCTTATAAAGGACCCTTGATTAAGTATTAGTAAATATGTTAATTTTATTATGTTTTATTAATTTAAAATTACATTTTATACGTATTTTTTATTCAAACAGCGTAATTTTATTTTTTAAATTATCAATCAACAAAAAATATTGTTAATTAATATTTAATGAATCCCTTTGTACGAAGACAAAATGATTTTTTTTCTACTCGATTATTTATCTTTTCAAAACCATTATTTTTAATACGATTTCAATTGCTGGCCCATTATAAGGGGTTATTAAAAAACTTGAGCTAGACATTAAAAAAATGAATAAAAATAGAATTATTAAAAAAATTATTCTAGTTTAGAATTTCATTTTTCTCTTAGCACAACAAAAAATACAGTTTTTAGTGCAAATTATACAGTTTAGTTGCTAGTATATATGGTTGAAGTAATTCATGTTGACTAATAGGAGACGAGACTAATTCACTTAATAAGTTATGTTTATTTTAACAGCATGGCATGGTCACTGTTTCTAAGCGCCCGCGCTCAGCACAACTGGGGTTTATATACAGTAAGCCCTCTGGCGATCGAATCCGGTCACACTTCGTGTTGCCAGACCCAATCGCCACAGAGTATCCCCCCAGTGACCGAACGCGGGAACGACACACAAGGTTTACATGATAATACACATAATAATTGAAAATTAGCAATCTATTAACAATAACTTTAACTAATAATAATGCAATTTAAGAAATTATTCGTCCTTTTAACAAAATATAATTCACTAACTAATTATGGTCGCAAGATGTTTTGGAAAATGCACACGTCTGCCTGATCTGGTCACAATAATTCTGTCTTGACTCGAATCTCCCGGCAGAGTGTCCTTATTTGAGGGAATGTTTTTATCAGTTAGTTGCACTGCATCGTCCGACATCAAGTATGCAGGTTTTACTCTGTCAATTGACACTGTAGACTTTTTACCGTTAAGTTCTATGCACACTGTCTTGTTCGAACGTTTCACAATTTTATGTGGTCCCGTGTAAGGCTGTCGCAAAGGTGGTCTGACACAATCCACCCTTAGGAACACATGAGTGCAAGTTTTAAGAGACGGATTCACATATGTCCTCACTGAACCATGAGCAGATGTCGCCACAGGGTTGAGATTCCGCATAGCTGTCCGCAGTTGATTTACAAATTCTTCATTGCCACACTGAATCTTGGAATTATCGATCATATCACAGGGCAATTTCAGAGTCATGCCGTACACCATTTCTGCACAAGAAGCACCGATATCTCCCTTGACCGCTGTGCGTATTCCCAGTAGGACAATTGGAAGGATATCTGTCCATCTGGAACTTTCGTGTGCCTTGATGGAGGATTTCAGATGTCGATGGAATCGCTCCACCAATCCATTGGCAATCGGATGGTAGGCAGTCGTCTGTATTCTGTTGGTCCCGAGCATGTTGGAGAACTCCCTGTACAGTGATGATCGCATCTGTGATCCCTGGTCGGTCGTAATCACCGCAGGACACCCAAATCGCGAGATCCAGCCGCTGAAAACTGCTTGGCAAATCGTAGTGGCTTCCATGTCCCCTATCGGAAAGGCTTCTGGCCATCGGGCAAACCTATCCACCATAGTTAACAGGTATCTGTATCCGTCGCAAGGTGGCAGTGGACCCACAATATCAAGATGAACGTGTGAAAATCTCGCATCTGGCAAGGAGAATGTACCCAACGGTGCTCGTGTGTGCCTTTGTATCTTAGATCTTTGGCACGGCTCGCAGCACCTTGTCCATTCTGCTATTTGACGTTTCATATCCGGCCACACATATCTGGAGCATATCAGCTTAGTTGTTGCTGCAATTCCAGGATGTGAAATATTATGCAGATGCTCGTACACCAATCTACGATAAGCTGCTGGTACAAACGGCCGAGATACACCAGTTGAGGTATCACACCACACATCGGAGCACGATAACTGACATGGTCTACACTCCAACTTAAGTGATGTAGAACTGTTTCCTTGCAACAATTTTTGCAATTCTGGGTCATCCTTTTGACAAGCCGCTAACTCATCTAATTTTAGAAATTCAGATTTGGTAATAGAGCTTACTTCTATCCTAGAAAGCGCATCGGCGACCACGTTTTCCGAACCTCGCACATGCCTAATATCAGTCGAGTATTGCGATATATAGTCCAAATGGCGCAATTGCCTTGGGGAACATTTATCGGGGTTTTGTTTAAATGCGTATATTAAGGGTTTTTGGTCTGTAAATATTTGGAACTCTCGTCCTTCCAACATATGTTTAAATTTCCTGATCGACGAATACATGGCAAACAATTCTCTGTCATACGTCGACCATTTCAATTGTGTTTTATTTAACTTCATTGAAAAGAAAGCGAGAGGTTCCCATTTACCTTCCGAATTTTGCATTAATGTGCCTCCTACGGCAAAGTCGGAAGCATCTACCCAAACGCTCAATTTTGCCCCCGGTATAGGATGTCTTAAGAGAGTTGCATGTGCGATAGATTGTTTGGCCTCCTGGAAGGCTTTTTCAGACTTTTCGTCCCATTGTAATTGCTCAGTAGTTTTTCGTTTGGCAGCTTTCCGCCCTTCTAAAAACTTAACCAAAGGAGCAAGAATATGGGCCGCTTTGGGTACGAATCGTCGGTAGAAATTGAACAGGCCTAAGAATTTTCTTAATTGGGTTAGTGTCTTAGGTTGAGGGTAATCAATGATGCACTTAACCCTGTCGGAAAGTGGTTCTATTCCCTCCCCAGAAAGTTTAAAACCCAAAAACTCAATTTCAGTTTTGCCAAAACTACATTTGTCGACCCCGATGCAAAGTCCGTAATCCTCCAGTCGTTGGAACAAAGTCCTTAGATGCTCCAGGTGCTGATCCGAATTCTTAGATGCAATCAAAATGTCATCTACAAAAGCGTATACCCCCGATAACCCACGAGTGACTTCATCTATAAAACGTTGGAACGTTGAAGCCGCGTTGCACAACCCGAATTGCATACGGGTGCTTTCGAAAAGCCCAAAGGGTGTGCAAATCGCAGTTTTGTGAATGTCATCCTCGTTAATAGGGATTTGGTGGTACGCCTTTACTAGATCTACATGGCTAAATACTTTTGCACCATGTAGCTCAGCAGTAAAATCAGATATGCATGGGCTTGGGTACTTTTCTTTAACCGTTTGTGCGTTTAAAGACCGAAAGTCTCCCACTGGTCTCCATTCCAAAGTTCCCTTTTTGGGGACCATGTGCAGTGGGGATGCATAATTACTTTTGGATGGTCTCATGTGCCCCAATGCCATCATATTCTGAAATTCTGCTCTGGCTATTTTTAACCTATCGGGAGCTAATCTCCTAGGCTTTGCCACAACCGGAGGACCTTTTGTGTTTATGAAATGCACTGTATTGTGCTTAACTGGTTGGTTCGGGTCTGGTAGTTTTGTGATCGAAGGAAAATTTGACAGTAATTTATAATAACTCGAATTTAAATTATTACACACCGTTTTTACTGAATGTATACCTGCGCTTTTTATTTGACCTTCAACTTGAAATTTTGTTTTAAGATCGACGAGACATTTGCTCCGAAGATCCGGTACCAATTCGAAATTGTGGAGGAAATCCGCTCCAATGATTGGTGTAGAAACGTTTGCAATTAGAAAGGTCCACAAAAAGTTTCTGTGCAATTTAAAATCCAGCGAAAGTGTTTGCTGTCCATAGACATTTATCACGGTAGAATTAGCCGCACTTAACGTTTGAACGGGTTTATTCCGTTTTTGGTAATTATTTGCAGGAATAACCGAAACGTCTGAACCTGTATCGACCAAAAATGAAACGTTAGTTTTCCGGTCCCGCACGAACAGGCGACGCGAAATGCCACTAGGCAAAGAATATGCCGCCTCTACTCTCTGCCGTGGGCGTTTCCCTTATATGAACATGGTGAAACACATTTATCTTCTCTGCACTTACTACCAAATCGGCGATGGTACCAACAAAAATCCCGGTTATTGGACACACTCCGTCGGCGGTTCCGAAACCCGTTATTTCGAAACGGAGATCGACTTCTGCCAACTGCCAGTTGATCAACACGTTTATTCAATTTATTAATTTCGTCCAGAAGTCTTTCTTCGAACGAATTATTGGTTCCGCCGACAGAAAATATCCCGGTAGGTGTTGGGGTAACTTCTAAAATCCTATCCGCAATTTCCGCAGCCTTGTCCACGTTCAGATCAGACACGGCAGCCAAAATGGTCTGAACCGATGTGGGCATACGCTGCAAAAATAATTCCAGCATTACTTTTTCAGGAACCTTAAGGGTTTCAGCACGACGCTTCATGTCCCGCACCAACTCTGAGGGCTTTCGAGAGCCTAGTTCTTCAATGGAGAGCAGTTGCCGAATCTCCTGTTGATCCGATTCACTCGACCTGTTAATTAACTCAGTTTTTAAGAAACCGTATGGGTCTTGTTCATCAGGTTTCATCAACACGTCCCGAACTAGTGTTGCAATTTCCGGTGGCAAATGGGAAACAATATAGTTATATTTAGTCTTTGATTCCGTGATCGGTTTTGGGACAGCCAGCTGAAATGTACTTTCGCACATCACGAACCATAAAGCTGGATCTGACCGATTGTAAACCGGAATCTGGACTGCGCTGACCTCGGCCATGTGCAAGGTTCAAAACGAATGCAGGAAAAAAAATGATTAAACTACTTCTATAACTTTAAAAACGTTTAACACTCCCAAAGGTTATACGCTATTCCAATATAAAACCAGACCATTAATCAAAGATTAGTATTAAAAATTGTTATTAAAAGAATTAAAAATATGAAAAATTATTATCAAAAATATTAGCATTAAACGTTATTCCAAAATAATCCCAGCAATAAACTAAGTTTTTATAGTAAACACTATTCCCCATTAATTTTAAACAACAATAGGAAACAGTTCTGTTATTCAGTGACGTGCTGCCGGAACATTCTTGATTTAGCTCGAACCACCATGTCAACACCAAATATCACAACACATTGCTGGCTTCATGGTATTTTTCATCGTGCTTCCAGTATAGTAGAATGAAGGGGCGTTTCCCCAATCTTGATCATAAACCAGAAGACACGTACGTCCGCAAAGTCACCATTATTTAGTTGCTAGTATATATGGTTGAAGTAATTCATGTTGACTAATAGGAGACGAGACTAATTCACTTAATAAGTTATGTTTATTTTAACAGCATGGCATGGTCACTGTTTCTAAGCGCCCGCGCTCAGCACAACTGGGGTTTATATACAGTAAGCCCTCTGGCGATCGAATCCGGTCACACTTCGTGTTGCCAGACCCAATCGCCACAACAGCATAGCCAAGAGGTTAAGGCCTGTACTATCAGTGAATTAAAGAATAATATTTTATAATAATATACTTACTTAAATTTTACATATTTAACTTTCATAGTCATCCAAGTCTTTCCGCAAAACAAAGTTAATGATGTACCGAATTTGTTTCAATTGTTTGCCAGAAAATAGGTTTCCTTCATTTCAAACACATAACCATATGATTATGTGGCATGTAAAATATCCCTTGAGTACCCATTTGGCTTTGGTTCGCTTGACTAAATTAAATTTCGGCACACTTTAGCATCCACAGATTAATTTTAAACTGAGCATTAAAAATGGTAGCGAGATAGTGCCACAAAAAATGTGGCCCTGTTCTGTAGGAATATGTCGAATCTGCAAAAGCTTAGCTACCAATAAAGCTCTCCCGTTTAACAAGAAACCACAAGAAAATATTGCATAAACTAACAACAGAATATAAATATGTCCTACAAACTCCAAAACTTATCGCATATTTATTCTGTGCAACAAAAAATACCAACTTCCCATATGGCAAAAGAGCCCAGCATATATTTACCTGAATAAAACTTTTATTCAGAAATGGGTTTTATCCATATCCCTTTAGTATGCTTTCATATAAAGTCTTATTCTTCAGTACAAACATCAAAACTTCTCGACCGAAAACCGCTCCGAAATTTACTGCCTTGCCAACACAAGAGGTTTCCATGTTTCTGTCCTTCCGAAACCTAAGTCAATATTGGGCAACGTTAAAATAGAAAACCGTTAAATGATTTTTCCACCGATTCTTCATCTGTCCGAACTCAGAGGGACGTAAAAAGATAACTGAAAGTAAAAGGTTTATAAGGTTTTTGTGAGAAACTGTTATTATGAGATTCCGTTATGTGTCTTTATTGGGGTTAAGCTACTGTCAGAAAATACTTAAGCTATAAGGCCAGAGAAGCTCCATGGGAGGTCGCGTGACCTATCCAGTTCGCAGTATAGACTGTTCTTAAGAAAGTAGTACTCCGCGAACAGGACTTTTAGCTTCAGTAACTTTACGTTCCGAAAGTTCCCAAGAATGTAGCATGTTATCAATACATCGGCAACCCGAACAGTGCGGGTACTATGTGAGTCGTTATGTTATCTGTCCAGTTTCATGTGTCGATTTTTTGAAGGATTTAAAGAAACCTGCTCTTGAACTACCAAGGTGGTAACCTAGCCGTTTGCTAGTGACAGGCAGTCGAGAGACATACTCATACAGTCTGGGCATACACTCTTAAAACGAACGAGCGATTTTAACTCAGTCTGAGTTAATTTCACTCCTCCAGTCTGGAAAATGCACTTACCCGGAAGGAGTGGATTCTTTGTGTGTTAGGCCTCCGACAGGATCACTCCAAACGAGCGATTTTAACTCAGTCTGAGTTAATATTCAATCCTTTCCAGTGACGAAAATGGACTTCTCCTACTAGAGTGGATTTCACTCTTTTGTTTTAAGAGTGTACATAATCAGACCTGGTGTGACTGACACCCTCCCCAGCCAATGTGGAGTTTCCCAGCGCACATATCTCTGATCGTTAACAACGCACGGCTTGGGCCTTCCTCTATAGTGTACTTAACTACCTTCCTGTAGTGCATAAATAACTTAATGACCTTAACAAACGATAATGATTATCTCACTCGGGATGTTTTTCTTAGACTAAGAACCTAATCCAATATATGACCTTATGGCATGAACTCGAAACAGGATGGTTTTTGGGACGTAGACATCGTAGGCCTTTAAGAAAACATAATGATTTTTTTTTTGGAGCAAAAATAGTGCACCTAATTGTTGCGATTTCTGCAGTTTACCTGCATATTAGTACTAATTACATTTTATTAGTACTAATTACATTACCAAGCATATTAGTACTTATTACAAGGTATTCAAACACCTAAGGAAGTCACAATTCACGAACATCATGTTTTTATAATAAAAGAACGAGTTAAATTATTACACTGTTACATCTTTTAATACCTACAGATTAGTTTTTAAAAGAAAGTTGAAGCCGGATAATTTCATTGAAAACCAATGGAGCTTAGTTTTACTTTCCGCTTGTATTTTTCTCATTGTTTTTTATTGTTATTGTCTCTTTCTTTTCTTTTGTTAGGATTACAAAGAGAAAGACAATGTAGCATTTGTTTAGGTTACATAGCTTTGTAGATTAGATTTTAGAGATTGGAAATATAATTTTGTTTTATTGGGTTTTGTATCTTATAATCATAAAGTTTCTTACTGGAGTTTATTGCTACTATGTGATTAAATTCAGTATTAATGATTTTGAAATACATTTATTTTCTTTACAATTAAAAATTTAAAAAATCAACATAAAATTTCAAAAACCATATAACCAACCCCCTATATAATTTTCAATAAAACTCCTAAATTTTAAAGATGCATTCTTTTTTTAATTAGCTCACAGCTTTCGATAGGTTATTTTCTGGGAAGTCCTAAATTTTGGGCAATGCGTTTCCTTAAATTTTTCAAATTAGCAGTACAAACGATGTAGTTGCATATTTCAAGTAACATCGGTACACATAATTCCAACAAATACATTATATATTTATTTTAATACAGAAAGTTTTACTTGCAAAATGTTTTCAGTGCTAAATTTATGAAGAGTTTTTGTAAAGGCACTGATCATGACAGCTACAACGCTTATTGAAAAAGTTATTTTAAAAACTTATATATTTCAATAAATCCAAGCTGCTAAAAATCAAACACTTCTTTATAAATACTAATCACGTTCGTTAACTCTTCAGTTAAAGCATCATGTAAATATTAAAGAAAATTATTACATGCAATTCGATGTGTCACATTAGCAAAACAAATAAGTTTTATATACTTTAAGTCATAAATTAATGATAATTAAATTATCTTACTGATACATAACTTACACGATTCCATCTTGTAAAATGTCAACAAATGCATATGTTTATTTTAAACATTAAAAAGCTGTCAAAAATACACATAATCTCACTTGTGCAACTTGTTTTACGAATATATACTTCCCTATAAGAGCCTTAAAAATAAATATCAATATGTATCTTCAAACAAGTATTAGCATTTTGATTCTAACGTAGACAGGCATTTATGCATTCTTTAAATTCAGTTATACATTTTATTCCTAGGAAAACAAGCCTTGCAAAATACATATTTTTACACATGCTGGGTCGGTAAAATATATTTATAAATTCTATAAATGTATGTTTAGTTTATAAATACGACATATCTACTTTAAGCGCGATATATTTTATCTTTATAAACTATCCTATCAAATACTTTTCCTACGATGAAAAACTATCATTTTACTGAATACAAAATGGCGCCTCAATAAAATTGAAAAGGGTTTATATTACCCATGATACTCGTTTAGTCACGTTCTCAAATTTATATCTATTTTCCCTCGATCATATATACATAAATAAACTGTTACCCAAGTCAATAAAAGCATCCATATTTCTTTTTCAAAATCACTTGGCCATTTTTTTTATGGCTTCGTATTATATTTGTTCTATCGACCATTAACGAAAATAGAAAGATCCTTACAGTTCTTCACTAATTATATCACATAAAAAAGTCAGTGTGCTTATATCTTGGGAAAAAAAATAATAATTCAGAAAAAAAATAATAAATGTTACATAAAATAATAAACTCGATAAAAAGTATTCCATCCATTGGAATTTGGAATTAATGATTTTGTGCTTCATTTGTTGAGGTAAGAGCATGGCGAAGATGTTGTCTGATCAAAAAAGTGTTGCAGACACTGGGTTGATAAGTGAAGACACTGATCGTATTTTCAAATGAAGCTTGGCGAACGATTTGGCGCTTGAATTAAAGTTTAGTGGTTTGCCGCATACACAACCTCAACTATCAACCTCGCTATTTTGCGTTTATTTACAACTGCGTCAGTTCCCTTTATCTTGATTACAATGAATTCAAAATATCAGAAGAAGCTGGTCTTTAGAAGAGAAGAATGAAGAGTGGATTGAGAAGAATGGGTTGCAATATATTTGTTACACTACATAAAGTATACATTGGGAAAATGTTTTAACCTGAATATACTAGGAGCAGCAGTTGTACTACAGTCTATTGTAAAAAATACGAACACTATTTGAGTTTTAATCAGATATTCTTAAAGAATAAAACTTGTATTTGTGTGAGTTTGTTAGGATGTACAGAGAGCCAAAAGCTGTTGCCTATACTTAAAAAAAAACAAAGTAGCAATAACTCTACCAGTGGGGTGACCAACTTTTACCAATATCTATATGCTGATAAACGCAAAGCGTTGCGATTAAATGTAGGGAAAAACTGGGTTGTCGTCTGTCTATTTGACGACTTTGAAACAGCTTCTCTTTCCATGTCGCCAAAACATCTACACTCCATCCAACCTCAACGACTTCCTCCACGCTAAAATCACGAAATTAAAAAAAAAAATCACGAAATAAATGCAAGAGAAGAACCTAACAACAAACTAACGAATCTCTTTGAGCTAAAAGAAAAAAAAAACAAAGCTAGAAGCAAATGCTACGTAATGATGCTAAGGTCTGAAGATGGGATTAAATGGCCTCATAGCATGCGATCGCTGAAAAGAAAAGTTAATGGCCAGTCGAACTGTATTTCGCGTGACTTTGACATAAAAGTAGCATTTTGTACCTAACGGGATGGTGGATAGGGTAACCTGGTTAGGGTCTGAATGGATTTGTGAGGTTGTTTTGACAATTTTTATGTATTTATTGTGCATACAATAAACATACAAAATAGTATTTTTTTGGTGAAATACAATATGTTCGTATCTTTAAAATCTAAATAGCTAAAAATATCATCTCAATAGCTAAAAATTAAGGAATCTTACAAATAGTACCCTTTCAGTCCCAGTGATGCCATTTGGCATCATCACTTTCAATATTTTTTTCAAAATTTTTATGTCCCGTTATGACATCAAAACACACATCATTCGATTCTTCACACTTTCCTCTATCAAACAATATTTTACATTAATCTCAATAGAAGTCACAACTACTATTTTTTTTTATTTAGAAAATAGTCAACAAGCGTTTCTCCTGATTTTTGATAAGTTCACTTCAGTTCCACATATTTAAAACACAATTTAAGCTATTTTGGTTAAAATAATTACTAAATTTTTTTTCATTATATGGTCAGATACCTTAAAATATGTAAATCGAAGTGTTTTTAGGTAATATATATAGTTTTATTTTGTTGTTTTCCACAGTTAAAAAATTTTGGCATTGTTCCAAAAACCATATAAAAAATTTTAATGCATTTTTTTTTCCCTTATAGAATTCGTATATTTGACCTAAAATAAGCTTATTTTGTGAATATCAGATGTTTCTGTAGTGTAGTAAATTTTTGGGTCTGAAAGGGTTAAAGAAAGTTGCGCATTCGCAAAGGTTAGCTGCCACAGAATTTATTACAAAAGTCCGAAGTTTTTTAAGAAAATATGCAAACTAAATTCTAGAAAAAAATTTACCGAATTCTAACGTAACAAACATCTATTATTGAGTGAGTGATGTTTGTATTTACAGCCCTAGTTTTTTTATAAACAAAATCTATCTATGATGTATTACTCTAAGTCATAAATATTTTTTCTTTATGCATATGTAACCCAAAATCGCCTAGTACCCAAAACATATTAAAACAAATCTTAATTTTCAAATTTTTTTAGAAGCTTAGTATAGATTGTATAAGGGCTGTTACGTTTTAGTACTAGTATTTAGTGGAAAACTGATGAATTTGCTAATTTTTGCAACTTCATGGAGAAACTTTAAAATTATAATTGAATTTTTCTTTTTGTTTTCTGTATGTTAACCTTTTAAATTATATCAACTAACACTATGTATTTAAAAAAATACTATATGATATCTTTGTACGAGTACAACTCTTCATTTAGAGAATTTTTAAAACTAATATGAACTGTTCTTTCAACGAGATCACTAATTATCTACAGTGGTGGCCAAAAGTGTGGACACTTTCTGAAAGTTTAATGTGTTTCAACTGTTACCTGTGCTCTTGCATCTATTAAATTTCGCTTAAATACAAACATTTAAATATTAAATTGAAGGTAATTTAATGTAGAATTTCATTAAAAAAACAGAATTAAAGTATATGTATTACAAATAAAGTTATGGTCGTTTTAGTTGAACAAACAAGCAAAATCAATGTATTCTCTTGTGCTGAAATTGCAATACAAGTTGGTGGTTCAATGACTTGCAAAACTAAGTCAGGTCATTCAATTAGTTGCATTACTTATTCGTAATACAGATATTGAAATACTGCATTTTTTTAATTCTACACGAAATTACTTTGATGATGATGATGTTGTGTCCACGGTTATAGATTAAGTGGGACCAAAGGTCTCATAGACGGCTTCAGCGATCTTCACACATTGGTCCTCATAAAGAATAAATTACTTTTAATTTGATATACAATTGTTTCATTCGATATACAATTAATATATTCTGTAATCACACAAAGTTGAAAAATGTGAAACTTTCAAGAAGTGTCCACACTTTTGGCCACCACTGTATATTTGATTTTAAAATCATAAGTGAATGATGTTAAACATGACAAACTTGTATATCAATACCATACTATAATTAATTGTTGAAACGATTGGTTTTATGTGTTGCTTTATATGTTACATCGGCTGTTTTTATACACCTTAACAATATCATCCACTTATTATTAAAAAGCAATAATTACATTATTAAATAGTAACTTAATTCTTCTTTTTTTATTAGTGTATTATGATCCTTATTAATGAAACTGTTTTCTTTTTCTTTAGGTAAGTGTGTGTGATTTTCAACATCTATACACACTTCATTTGCTAAGGTATGTTCATTTTAAAACTTTTATTTAAAGTTACAAAAGGTTGAAAACAAACGAATACATTGTAAGCAAAATTCTAAAAAATCTGTTAATATGTTAATACTTCATTTTAACGTCAAATTTACAATGAAACTAACTTCTTTTCAGATCAAATATTTAATACAAAATGTGATAAATTCCCTTAAGGTTTTACAGCAACAGACACGTAAACATATCTATTATTCCACCAAGAAACGTTCAAAATAAAATCACACAAAAAATCTATCAAACATCCGTTCTATAAACACCTTTTGATATTTTGATATTAAAACAGGAAAAATAAAGTTCCTTTACAAAAGTCAGTTTCTCAAAGCACGATCGTAACGACAAGCGGCCATTTTTCTTTTTGTAGGGGAAATAATAAGATCCGGGCATTTTTGTCGAGGGAAAAATGTCCATGTCAGTTTTCCCTTTTCATGACGTCACGTGCCTGTGACTCCAATTGCCTTTTTCATGTTGTAAAAGCATTCGCTGGACATTCTATCTTATTCTATTCGATCATTTTTTCGTGGATTCTTTTGTATAAAAATGTTGTGTATTTTGAAGGGTATTGGGGCAAGTCACGATATGACAAGTTTATATTTGCAATAGTTTGATCTATTTAATAAGTGAAATAATATTAAGAAAGTAACTTGATTTTTATGCTTGATACATGAAAGGATAGATGATGATTGTCGTGTCCATGGACAAAGATGAAATGTGACCAAAAGTCTCATAGACTGCTTCAGCTATCTGCAGATAGTGGTCCTCACTAATACTTGCAATCAATATAATATTGTCTCTTCAATTATTTACCTCAATAAAATATTGTCAACTAATATAGTTTGTAGGTTGATACAATGATATTTATCCAATTGACATTAACTTTTGAATTAGTTATTTTTTTTTAATCCTCGGAGCGTAATTTAATAGTTAACTCTTTATTATTTGCTATCAGACATAATTCGAATAAATTTTTAAGGGAAAAATATATGAGCACGTACTATACTTCAAAATTTTGAATAAAAAAACTTGAAATTCTCAAGACGATTAACCCTAATTCTCATGGTCATACATTTTTTCAATTGTTTTTAATTTTCAATTTTTTTTTCTGTTATTTTACAGCTAAAATAAAGATTATTTAGCGTCATAACCTTTCTAAAATAATTAATGGATTAATTAATTAGTTTTATAAAAGGTAGCATATATGCCACTTCATGAGATTGGGGTAACTGGTTCATGGAGCTTGTAGCTGTATTTGTGTTACCTGATTTGTAGTTGTTGTACTACTTGTGATAAATGATAAAGGCAGTATATGTCCAAAAAAATTATACTACGTACAAATATTACTTTAATGAATGTTTTTTTACAAAGTATGAATATCAATGAAACAAAGAATAAACAAAAAAAAAACCTATATATACAATACAATAAAATATTCTTATATTTAAAGAAGTGCTTGCTTAAAGCAATTCTGCTTTTAGCTTCCACACTACGTTAATAACGTAAAAAGTGGAAGGTTTTATAATCGTTCAGTCCGTCTGTCTGTCCGTCCGTCCATCCGTCACCCACTTTCACAGAACAAACCAAACGTCGCACAAACTAGTGGAATACGTCATTTTGAAGTAAAAAATCAGACTAGGTTACATCCCAAATTTCATTAAAAATTTAAATTGGAAGTATTTTTAAAAATTAAATAACTAAAAATTTAAACTGCATTGAAATAACATGCAAATTCCATTTTCATTCAATACTTTCAATGTTGCCATTTCGTCAAACGTACGATAAACTTTATTTAAAATAAAAATAAAACCTTTGAAAGAATATTTATTTATGTGATATAATCCGGTTTGGATTGTTGCAATATCACAATGGAGTTTTTTTTGACGGTTCATTATATATGTATGAAGAAAGATGTATACAAAACTCTAATTTAGCATGAAAATATGCAAAGTTTCGCTTCTATTTTTAAACATCTATTTTACTACTTATATATTTTTTTGAACTGTAAATTAAATTGTGGCGACTAAAAGATACATATTTATTAAAACATTGCATCATTATTCTACGAATTTCAAACAAATTTAGCAAACGATAATGAGTAATTTTTAATTTGCGAAAGTATATAAATGAAAATAGTTAATTTTGGCGCTTAAAATTTTTAATTGGAGATTTTCTCTCTGAAGTGCATAAATTGTGTGTTTCCTGTGAGCATATACAGTGGGAAAGCGGTTTAGGTGACAGATTCTGTAACAAACCTACTTGTTTTGTTAAACAAAACCTTCAATTAAACTTTTTACAAAAAACGTTGGGGAAACCTTTGTGACGGAATCTGCATTTTCCACTATCCCTGAAAATGAGGAGGTGGCCTACTCCATCTCACATGATCGATTAAATTAATAAAGTTTTTGCTTTAAAATTAAAAGCGAAACTGTATACATTTTTTATACAAATTTTTAATTTTTTCTGCATCTTTCTTCCTACATATATAATGAACCATCAAACTTCAATGTGCTATTACAACAACCCAAATTGAATTATATCATAAAAATAAATATTTTTTGAAGAGTTTTATTTTTATTTTAAATAAAGTTTCTCGTACGTTTGGTGCAATGGCAACAGTGAAAATAATGAATAAAAATTGAATTTGCATGTTATTTAAATGTAAATTAAATTTTTAGTTGTTTAAATTTTAAATCTTCTCATTTAAATTTTTAATGCAACTTGGAATGTTGCCTAAACTGATTTTTCGCTTCAAAATAACGTATCCTACTTATTTGTGAGACTTTTGGTTCGTTCTGTGAAAGTGAGTGGCAGACAGGCAGACGGATAGACTGAACTATAATAAAACCGTCCCCTTTTTATGTTGTAAACGTAGTAGTGTGGAAGTTAAAAATATTCAAGTGTAAGTTACAACTAATCATGTCAATAACTACCCTAATTTCATGAAGTAGCATATATGCAACCTTCAGTTTTTAGCTTGTATTTTTCCAAAGACAGTGGTAATCGAACAACTTAAACATTTTTTTAAAACTATAGAACATCAGAAATGTGAAAAATATTTTTCAAAGTGAAAACATAACAAAATTAATATGAAAAATAATTCAATGGACTTGTCTTGTAGAGACAACAAGACATGATGTAAAAACCCAACAACCCAACAAGTTACCTTCCTCTAAAACAAAAATAATTTTAACTTTGAACATTGTTTTCACTCTGATCGAAGCTTCTACTGTTCTTCTAACAAATAACAATACAACATACTCGCTGACGTCACTTAACAAACATAAGTTAGGGGAAAAATCCCAGGTTGCATATATGCTACCCCATGAGAATAAGGGTTAACATTCCGCAAAATACAATTTTTATAGATTTTTTTAAATGACTATTTACTGACAGTATTCCTTTCTATTGTATGTCATTGTAAAATTTAAGAAAAGGAAATACATTTAAAACAATGTCGAAAAATTCGTACTTTACTTTTTGTTTTAGACATTAAACTAATCGAAATCTTCGTCGAGTTGAATTTAAAGTTTGTAAAAATGCTACAAGAATGTTTTGAAAAAAATGCTACTCTCCAACAAGCTGTTGGATTTTTAGAAAAGTACAATTTTCATGAATATTAGATTTGTACCGTGTTTCTTGTTCCCATACAATCTTCTATTTCAATATACGTAATATATTTTAAACTGAAATGTTGTATATATTTATTTAGGTATTGATTCGTAGAAGTAACTCGCACTAAACTATAAAAAAATAGTTTATGCATTCTGGAATATATTTTCAAAAAGGCTTCTGTACCGATATGTATAAATAAATTTATTTGATTAAAGTCGAAAAGGGAGTGCTTATAGTTTATTTAATTGCTCATAGAAACAAATAATGGGACCTTCTTTCGACTTTCAAATTATGCTACAAACATTACAGCAACATTTTTTTAAAAAAATAAGTAGATATTATTCTTCAAATCTTCCTTCAAATCTAAGTTTCAAAACATTTGCAGCCTTTACATACCTAAATGACAAAAACCGAGTAATATTGTAAATTATTACACGTTTATTTGAGCAAATATTTTATCTTCATTTTTCGCATTTGATGTATTTTCTGGCTTTTAATTATTTGAATGGTAGTAAATATTAAGTTTTATTAACACTCTTCCCAAGTACGTTTCTTGAAAAATATCTAATATAAAATCGGTTTCAGCCTGAACAATTTAAAAGCGGAAATATTGTAATATACTTTAGTACGTAGGACATACTCTATTTAGACTATTTGATCTTAAAATACAGATACACTGACATTTCTCCACATCAAATATCGAGAATAAAATGTAAGATTTTTCCTATATATTTATATAACTGCGCTATCTCTTTTTTTCTCGTCTTTGATGCATTTTCCCTGATACATAAATGTTTTATTGGACAGGGGCTATAGGGGTCTCTGAGGTGGAGTCTATTTTTTCGAGTTGGCGACTATTCTAGTTTGGGTCATAGAGACTAGAATAAGTAAAAGTGTTGTCCATTCGCTAAACCGGAGTGCCAAGTTATGATACTTAGTGCTTCCACTGCGCCATAACAACGGTTGGTAAAACTTTTTGGAAATTCTTTAAAATAAAACATAAATTACAATTTAAAGCTGTACCAGGCCAAATATAGCGATGTGTGGTATATGTTAAATCTTATGTGGATTAAAAAAAACTACTAACGGCACATAAGATATTGCTGTTTGGTTGATTTTTGTGCCAGGTCAGGAATAGGCCTTGTCACTAAATTCCGATTTTTAAGTACGAGGTCCCCTTGAAAATAACACCCGTTTAGCTCAAGTGTTATATGCAATTAACAAAACCTATTGAAGGGTCTAGTCGCAAAATTTGCATTTCCAAAAGTACACTCTTAAAACGAACGAGCGATTTTAACTCAGTCTGAGTTAATTTCACTCCTCCAGTCTGGAAAATGCACTTACCCGGAAGGAGCGGATTCTTTGTGTGTTAAGCCTCCGACAGGATCACTCCAAACGAGTGATTTTAACTCAGTCTTAGTTAATATTCAATCATTTGCAGTGTCGAAAATGCACTTCTCCAACTGGAGTGGATTTCACTATTTTGTTTTAAGAGTGTATAGTTAAGTTATGGGTCTGGTTCCTTTTTGGAAACTTTGTCCAATTGAACTTTAGTGTTAACAAACGTTGCCATTGAACATATTAGACAATATATATTTTATACTTTTTAGAATGCGAGTTTTATTACTAGTCACATAAACATATAAAGATTTTGTAAGAAGAGAACGTTATATTACTTAATATTGATGCATGTATTTTACTAAACCCTTCAAGTGAACAATATGTAATTTTATATTAAATTTTATATGACTTAGGGCTTAGATAACGTATGGAAAGGGTATTTTTTGTAAATGTCATTTACCGTGTTCAGTATAGCTTGTTTTAGCTACATTTACTGAATTAAGTCTTGTACTAAAATATACAGTAAATAGCTAACCCACAAAGTTTTCAAGTTGACAAACGAATGATGACTTTTGACGATTTGGACGATTGGTGGAATCCTCGAAAGCGAGACTTAGGTTTTTTAGAGTTTAGTTTGGGCGTATCACGTTAGTTTGGCAGAATTGAGACGGCTTCTCTATTTTTCCCGCCAAGAAATATCATCTGGCTCTGACCTCCATAGTTTGGCCTACAAACTGTATCGTAAAAATGGAGTGTGTCCGCTTTGTATACTTGATGGTGGGAGTATAGTATGTTGTAGGAATAATAAAAGGTATATCCGTTGGATAGAGAAAATTGGGTTTAAGTCGGGATGTCATTGCTAAAATTGAAGTAGGTTTTGTAGTGTTAGGAATTTACGCTTGTCACAAAATGTGTTTTTGTAGCTAGTTTCAGAGATAAAAATAGATTTGTTTCATTTTGTATGCGATGATATAAACAAAAAGGAAAAATCTTATAGAGTATGCATTTAAAAATGAAAAAATAGTTTTTTTTATTTGATTTTGTATAATTTTTATGGTAATTTTTATTAAAACTGCCAAGTAAAAATTTACTTTTGGTGTTAAGTTTTAATATAATGTCCATGTAAGGTGTTTTTTATAAAGAAGCTAATGTTATTTAACGTTTTCGCATTGAAGCACAAAATATTTTAGAAAAAACGACAAAAAAGTTGAGATATGTAATAATTACCGTAATTCACAAGACAGGAGAAGACATTCTTTTATTATCAGGGCGCCCACATTCGCGCGTGGTTACATGTTCATGGCTTATTTAGAAGTGCGCAGTAATGCATCGAATCGCATTAGTTGCAACTGATTACGGTGTCCGAACCTTCCAGAACTTTCTGGAATCATGACTTAGTGCTTTTATATCAGCATGCAACAGACGCAATCTTGTGGTTTATTGCAAGGGTACATTTTTATAATTTATATTGTAATATTGGCGAGCATCTAATTAAAAATTAGCAAAATTGTTGTGTTTGGAGTCATGTATGAAAACATTCCCATATTAATAAGAATGATGTTTCGATTGGTTAATCACTGTAGTAAACGGAGATTGCCTTGCCATACGAAAAACCACTAATGAAATCCAGGATAGATCTACGTCACGCAAAACAATTCAATGATATTTATTTCTTCCGAAAAATACCGTTTACTTTGAGAAAGTATGCCTACTTACTAAAATGACAAATGTGTATAATATTACTTCTTAGTATTAATAGGGTTTTTAATCAAGAATATAAATATTTAAAATAACTACAAAATAAAACAAATCAAAGAATATTTCTAATTGAAGTTAAAGCAAAACAGAATAAATATTATATAAATAGAAGTCGTCTTGAATGCTAAAGCAAAGTAAATTGCGGGATACTAAATATATAAAATTGAATCATGGGGAAATGTCTAAGATTAAATATTGACTGAAATTGCAAAATTTATGGATGAAAGGAAGCGATTTACTTACCTAACCGAATCTAAAGTGGCCAATTAGAAACTTAATTTAAAATGTGAAATATGTGTTTGCTTCCAATATCTGGGAAAAGGGGGCTTAGTTTATGAACAGCAAATCAAGAGCTTTAATTGAAATGGTGTACTTGACTTAACAATTACAGAAGATAAATTAGAAGTCTACTCGTAACCCTTTCAGTCCCAGTGATGCCATTTGGCATCATCACTTTCAATATTTTTTTTTTTAAATTTTATGTCCCTTTATGACATCCAAACACACACCATTCGATTCTTCACACTTTGTTCGATTCGTCAATATTTTACATTAATCACAATAGAAGTCAGAACTACTATTTTTTTTATTTAGAAAATAGTCAACAAGCGTTTCTTCTGATTTTTGATATTTTCACTTCAGTTCCACATATTTAAAACACAATTTAAACTATTTCGGTTAAAATAACTACTAAATTTTTTTAATAATATGGTCAGATACCTTAAAATATATAACTCGAAGTGTTTTTAGGTAAAATATTTTTTTTATTTTGTTCTTTTCCACAGTTGGAAAATTTTGGCATTGTTTCAAAAACCATATAAAAAATTAAAATGATTTTTTGTCCTTATGGAATTCGTATATTTGACCTAAAATAAGCTTATTTTGTGAAAATCGGATGTTTCTGTAGTGTAGTAAATTTTTGGGACTGAAAGGGTTAATAAGTATTCACTACACTTAATACAAAGTTAATTTGTTTAATAAGTACTTATTTGACATGTTGCACAAAAATCCTAAATGAAGACGTCTAATCAGAGCTTTTATCTTTACTTGCTTTTCGGTGGTGAAATGTAAGGCATTCAAAATAAATCAAAATTTATTGCTTTTGGCGTTTATCATTTGCATTTTAACCTTCCCAGGGGGGCTCAGTGGCTGAGGCTGGTTCGATTTCGCCTCGTAAGCCCATGGTCGCGTGATCAAGCCCTCTCTGGGTCGTCGGATTTTCTGGATGGAAAAATCTTCGGCGCGCTGTCATATGATTATGTGGCATGTAAAAGGTCCCTGGAGGGTCAATTTGGCTTAGGGTTCTCTCGGCAAAATTAACTCTCGGCATACTTTAACATCCACAGAGAGCTCAGATTCATAGTAATCCGCGCGTCAAAATTGGTAGCGAGAGTCGCATAGATGGTGCCACAAAAAATGGCTTTCAGTTCTGGAATATGCCGAGTCTTCAAAGGCTAAAACGCCAACATGGCACCCCTTTGGAGACAAAAATAAACTTTTCCAGGGGTACAGACGTATAAACCTGTCACCTGTCAGTCAGGTTTTTCAGCAACCATATAACTCAAAAAAATAGTTTAATTTAGTTTCATTTATTTTATTCAACGAATTTTAACTGGTTTTAAGATATTTTCTAAAAAACTATTATTGAAAACCTTATAAAAATAAATCTTTAAAAAAAGAAACCTCAGAATCATCGAAATCCCAAAGTGGCTAAATGCCTGGATTTCCAGACGAAAGATATTACTTGTTAAGCTTTTCACTGACCAAATTGTCAATCTGTCCAAAATGTCAGAACACTTTTAGGAACAAAAGTGAGACTCCAATCTAGGCACTTCTATAGAAATCTGCACCCTAACATCTAAAATAACGTAAGTCAGGCGGTACGAGTTTTAAACCATCAAGTCAGACTTGTCTTCTCACCGACTAACGGTACCCAAAAATTGGTCAAAATATCGATTTTTCAGTTTTTACTTCGTATTTTCAAACATCTTTCTGAACATTTACTGAAAATTTCATAATGATATCCTTTGTAAAAAAAATTAATAAATATTTTTTTGGGTCATTCCTAAAGTTTGAATACGGCTTTCGTATGCTTTCAACTGATTCTCTCTGTTTCGCGTTTTTCAATTCTTATGTTTAATAAATCCCTAAGGCTTTTTTGCTAATTAAGTTAGAATTTTGAAATTTTTAACCCGTGCTCTTCTATAAATGGTGCACAACATTGTGCATGGAATAAGATCTACTATGTAGAGTTTTTTTTTTAATGTTGAATACAATAATTAATTTTTTTGTGATTTTCAGTATAAATTCGTGTTATATTTTTAAGTGTAACTCACATTTTAAAATCCATGCACAGTTCTCGAACAATAGTTCTAAAAACAAGCATTAAAAGTTTGGTGCGGTTATTCTTAAAATTGAAAGAGGGGTAGCGCTTAAAAAAATTTTCAAAATTTTAACCTTCTTCAAAAAAAAAATTAAAAACTTCTTGCAAATATTTGTTTTCATTGCTAGAATATTTTTAATGAGAGTTGTAACTGTTTTCCAAAATTACGTGCCATTTGTACCAATTTTGAAGGAGGAATTGGCGTCTAGAAACCGGAAGAAGCCATGCTATTTATAATGTATTAGAAACACTCTGCCTTGTGTTAATATGATTACAGTTATTAGTTTAAGAAATCCCTACAATCACTTTCTCTGCACAGCCACCATTAAGTATTTGAGTCCTTCAGTAACAATTGTTGATAAACAAATAAATATAAATACAATATAATCTATATTATCTTTAGCTTATTTTATCTTTATTTTGGGCTTAGAATTTTGCATTTTCTTAGCAATTGGTTTGTTATAAAAACAGCTTTTACTTAAAAATTAAATTGTATTGACATAAAATGAACAGATTTCTCTCTTCAAATTATACTTTATCTTATTTACACATCAGGTGATAGTTTTTTCGAAAGAAATAAATGACTGATACCTGTAATAAGAGACTGAAAAATGATATGTGGATCTTTTTCTACCGTACCAGGTCGATTTCGGAACTAATTAACATGTTAATTGTTTGTGGGTATGGTTTAAAAAAATTCCCAAATGGGGAAGCCAGGTCGCAAGAGGTTATATAGCCCATTTCCTAGTTTCCACATCTTTGTCACACTTATCACATTCTTCCACGAAGATTTTAAATTGTGGCTGATAAATATAAATGTTAATTAAATATAATTTAGTTTATCTTCAGATTATTTTATCTCTATTTTACCTTAGAATTTTTTATAGTCTTTACAATTGTTAATTTAAAAACAGTTTTTAGTTAAAAGCACAATTATCATAAAATAAACAGATTTTATTTTAAAAATTGAACGGTATTTGTCCGACATGCATTCTCAGTTATTTCTGTTAATGCAATATTTTATTTGTAGAGTGTTATTATTATTTTGTTTTGAGAGTAGTACAAACTAATTCAAAGCCCAAGCCGGCCATAATAGTCCATGACGTAAATTAGAACGGTCTATTGACTTAACAGAACTTTTTGTATTAATATTTCCGCCTTAAATCATCCATTGACACATTTTGTGCTTACGCTAGTTTGATACTAAAACTGAACAAATATCCTTTCTTTAGCTAAAACGTTCGTTCACTCCCGGGTCTCATTCTCCGTTTGACAAACTCCCCCCTTTTAACTAACTCCTTGTTTGACGCTAAAAGCTTTTGGGGAAACTTTTTTTAAGACAAACAAAAAACCTTGAAAATAGGGAAAAAATATCCAAACAGGGAATATTGATTTTCTTTTGTTACCAGTATCTTCAGCTTTTTTCTTTTAATGGAGCATTTCCAGGTAATTTAGTTTTTTTTATATGTATCTCGATTGATTTTTTATGGCTGTGTTGTGTTTCTTAAATACTAGTAATCTGTTTATCTGTCAAGAATTTAAAACTTCATGTTTTTAGGAAAAAAAACGTCAGATATACGATATTAAGGTAATTGATTTACTAAAAAATAATCATGTAAATAATAATGTATATTTTTTTTGTTTCATTTTCTATGAAATAAGTTATTTTTTATACTTCTTCCTCAAACATTTCGAAACATTCATGTCCCATCCATGCAATCGGAAAATTATTTAAAATTTTTAAAAACTCCCAAATGATAATTTTATGCTTCGCCATAACTGTGGTTGTTAACTTACGTTTGGTGGTACTAACTACTGTGGTGGTAAATTACGACACCCGTCGCAAATTGTCTTCATGCAGCACATGCGGTAATAATTCAAACTTAAACTAACAGTATTAAATTAAAATCTATATGGATTTTCCGAAATTTCATATAATAAATAAAAACTTTAAAATAATAAAAAAAAACGACATAACTTTCCAATCATTTAATATTCCTGATTGCTTATCAGGTGTCGGCTGGTCACTTGACTGTGGTTCTTAAATACGATGACCGTCGACAATAACTCGTGTTTCTCTAGCGCAACGATAATTCAAACTAAACTCATTGCTTATAAAATCTAATACAGGAATTAAAATAAACTAAAAACGTTGTAATATCTTCACTTGGCCACCTGCAAATGACGCATATCTCCAATCCCGGTTAATCACATATCACATTCTACAAAAAAAAAGAAGAAAAAAAACCTCTTGGAAGCTGCAAATGACATACAAATTGACACTTTCAAAAAGATAAGAAACCCAATGAGGTGATGAAAAAAAAAGCAAGAATCTACATCCGTAAAAAAAAAATAAAAAAAAAAACTTTGGACAACCAGGAAACTTTTTTAAGTTGGTTATTTTTAGTTTCGACGTTAGCCACCTGAGGCACTGCTATCTACACTTAGAAAGGAAGGATTTAAATTTTTTTCTGGTGTCTAAGGATCAATTGGTCTTGTTAAAAAAACCTACTTCGGTAACATTATCGCGGATTTTTATACTGATGTGATAGATGGGTTGAAGTTTTATTTAATTTGATAGAAATAATATTTTGAAATGACATTAGTTACTGGACAAAATTTTAAATTGTGTCGTCCTACATAAATGATACGGCAATGCAAACACATTTATAAACAGAAATTTTCCTCGAAATACTTATTAAATAAAAAATAACTTTAATATTTTTTATAAAATTGAAATTTTTAGAGGTAATCTTAAACATTTTACTGCTTAATCATATTTTTTTATATAATTGATGACAGGAAAATTTTAAAGTTATGCAGCAAAACTAATTTTTACACTGTAACCATATTTCTCATCTTATTAGTGGGTTGTTACACAAATGACTAGTCAAAAACACCATAGGACCGATAAATTGAGATCATCACAGCTTTAGTTTAATTGAAATGTAATATAATATATTAAATTCGAAAATATGAATTTGAATTCAAGATTTTAATGTTCGTGTTCATTGACATTTTTAGATGGATCAAAAGCAATACCCCATGTCAATTATTTTAGTTAGAATAAATTTTGTAACTTAAAATTTATTTCTTAAAGTTGATAAAAATTGTCAATTGAAGTTTTTCAAATCAACCCCACTGTTACATGTTAATAAAAAAAAACATACTTAAGTGTATATGATTAATGGTATTGTAGGTATCGAAGGTTTTCTCAAAAAACTTGTTATCATGTCTAATGTGTCAGAATAAAAAATAATTTATTTAAGGAACACTTATTAGTAAAATTTATGATTTTAATATATCTATAACTATACACAATCCTAAGTTAGTAAACAACTATGAAAGAAAGCAAAATATTCTATTCGAAAAGTCTATGGAAGTAAACATTGTTTAAAAGAGCGATGCCAATTACAAAATATATATTTTTAAACATGCATTCACATACGCTTCACTTTTTGAAAAAACCAAATTTCATATTTTTATTTAAAAGTTTATTCGAATCAAACATTGTTCTTTTAAAACAAAGGAAATATTTAAATTTAATCAGGCGAACTGTAGGAGATTCTTGAAACTTTTGAACAAACACTTTTCCCTAAGCTTAAAAACGTATAACAAGTTTTACAAATATCCGATTCTTATTTGACTTTAAACTATGTTTCCAAGAGATTAAGATGTAATCCCACTGTAATTATGAATCAGGATAAAGGAAAAGTGTTCTCTAAAGAAGCAAATGCGCGTAAAATATGTCTTATTATAATGTCCAGTCTCCAAATATTGTGTCCGTAACCGGTGTTTTTATTTTCAATATTCTATTGTGAATAATATCGTATTTTTTCTACGATTTAAAAAGTGCCGATGCTAAAAAAAATTAAATATTATATGCAAAATTATGTAATTATATAAATACCAAAATCAAAAAAATTTTATGTCCATAGTGAAAAATTAATGTTACATTTGGATAAAATCAAAGATTCTAGGAAATTATGTGTTTGCGTAAAGTATATATCAACAAATTTACAAAAAAAAATCCAAAACAACAGACAACAAATGACAAAACACAACTGAAATAGTTCAATAACACTGTTATACAATTGCCTATGTCTTGTATGTTATTGCCAGTCCCTTCATTGGGATTGGCATTCAAACAAACGGTCAAAGGAATAACGTAAAAATATAAAGAAACTACAAACAAATATCGTTAACTTCAACTTTGACTTCCATACCCGATGTTAGAAACATGGCGCCCATCTTGTAAACTATTTACACTTTTTTTTGTTCCTGAAAAAAAAATTCCTTTTCATGAATAGAAAATCAAGAAATAATAAGATTTTCAGAGAGAGGTATTTCTTAACTTGAATGCGATTTTTTTAATACTAAAAGATAAAAAATGTGCTTTTCATGCAAACAAATAAGTATTACTATTTTGGTTTAACCATCCACATTTTAATAATAAAAATGTTTGATGAGAAAAATTATACCAATCCACATTTGTGAGACGTAAAGTATAAAAAAATATTGTGTAATAAGTAGAAAATATTTATATTTTTCAGTGGTTAAGGTATTTAAAAAAATGTCAAAACGATGAGGAATTATGTTTTTATTGAATGCAATTTTCAGCAGTGAAGTTTTATTTGTTTTTTAGACTGCGTTTTGGAATTCTTGTTTAAGTATTTTCCAGGTAAATAGAAGCCTAGTAAAGGTATTTTTGAAAATACTGGCAAACTTTCGTTAATATCATTTATTATTGTATACAAAAACTATTATTATTATTGTATATAATTATTACCTACAAATCCTTCAGACAGGTAGTGTCAACTCGATACCGATTCGGGTGTACCAGTTTCGAAGTAAAAACTCTTTTTGTTTAAGCTGTAACGCGTGGTTACAGACAGACGGGCCAACGTTCAAAACCCTTTGTTTTTTTTACAATACCGTCAAAACGTCCACAGCAAAACAATCTTCATGTCCCCAATTTTAGGTCGTCGAAAATAAAAATTATTTATTATTAAGTGACTTCCTAAAAGCTAACTTTAATTACAACTATTACATTATGCATAAAACATTTTGTAATAACAACAATAAATTTTTCCATTAAACATGCAGTTTTTCATTATGCAACTAAGCCTAACTGTAATCTAAAGTTATTTTATTAAATAAAAACATTGAAATAAAAATATACTGAATTTAATCAAATCTTACAAAAAAATAAGTTTTCATTTCTCGAATATAAATAAAAATCCACACATTTAAACTTTTTTGAAGAATTAACTAAATTGAGTTTCCTAAAGACAAAAAGTGAAGAGAAAAAAATATTTTCGGTTTTGAACTTTTGAGTTATTTCATCTCAAACAGCATAACTGGTTTTTATTAAGATAATATTCAGTCTCTTATTTTGAAACAAAAAAAAGGACTGCCAAAAATATAATTAATAAAATTACATCCATTCTTTCTAATGAAAATTCGAATGAAAAATATGATTCGGAAAAACGTCTTTTTGGGGGAATATTTCTTTTTTTATGAACTCACGGCCATTTCTTTTTTAATAAATGTCTTCAAAAACAAATGATTTTACCTGGAGGATAAAAAAAATATTCTTAAATAAATGACAGTGTATTTTTCGATTTTATGTATTTAATTTCCGCTCAACAAAAAATTGAGTTTTTTATTTAAATAACTCAAGAGTAACTTTTGCTCTTCGGAATTATTATTCGTTTTATGATATTTGATTTTTTTAAATAAAAATTTCTTAAAATTAACATTTTAATCTTTTAATAAACGACCCAGATGTGAGGCTGAGTGGCCTAGTTGTAGTGCTTCACATTGCCACGCCACAGGACCAGGGATCGAATCCCGGACTGGGCGAGGTCGAGCCGGCCTTTCATCCCTTGAGTGGGTCGATAAAATGGGTACCAAGCATGCTTGAGAACTAAACACTTGGAGTTCCGCGTGAGGCTGACCTCCTTACCGGAACATATGCCTAGCACCCCAGAGCCCTAGGTCACAAGAGCTGAAATGGGCACGGCAGGCCTTTGCCCAGTAATGGGCTGTTGCACCGGGGAGTTCAGTTTTAGTTTAATAAAATACCCAGTTTTTGTCGCAGAATGGCTTTTGATGCCCTTGCTTAATCAAACCTAAAGATCCAGCCATCATTAAAATAGAGATATGTAAAGAGTAAAAATATATTAATAAGTGAAAAAGTGGTGATTCCACATTAGAAATTATATTTTTTCTAATTATTGAAAGTATTTCACGTAGAAAAACAACTTAAGTTAATAGATTTTTACCGTGGAGCTAAAAACCGGGATAGAATTAACCCCAGTTAGGTTTGTATTTTTTGGTTTAAACTAATCTGTATAATTATCGTACTGATTAAATCAATATTTCATATAGTAAGGTCAAATAGGTTTCATATTGGTAAAAATATATTTTTACGGTTAATTAAAGTCGGGTTTTTTTTTTCAAAAAAAATTTTAATGTTTTTTTTTTTAAATACTGACTAGCTTTTTTTTAAAAAAAATTATAAATTTATAATATTAGCTATGATTGAAAATCCGTACTGAATCTGTACGGAAATTATGGTAGATTTATTTTTTTTAAAAGATAAATTGCTCATTTTATTTCCTTTTGGCATTGTTTTCAAGTGTTTGATCAAGGAAAAAAGTCACTCCATCATTTTTAGCAGCGCTTTATTCTTGTCACACATTTAAAAACGCCGGAACATTACAAAAGCAAAACTTCAGTAAAAACTGAAAACTTTTTCGGGTTTAAAAATGCTGTCTACATTTCTTTTCCACAAAAACAAGTCATGCCAAAAATATCCATGCAATGACATGAACCAGGCATCATCTTCCAAAGTCCTATAATCCAGAAAGTGAACTTAAGTCCGCAAAAACCTTCCAAAACTCCACTGAAATCTTATCTTTAAACAGGATTTGAAAGAGAGAAAAACTGGAATACCTATTCAACTTCGATGCAGTTGGACATTCAGTCGAAAAAAAAAATAGTTTTTTGTTTTGTTTTGGTCTTCCTTTTATAAATGGACTAAAGTTTCTTGTAAGTATATCTTGACGTATGAATGGTTTTTCATATTTCTTTTCAAATATTCAGGATTAAAAGCATACGGGAAGCAGTTGAAGTGAATCCAGTCTTTTCAATTGTTTTACGTTGAAATGCATGTACTTATATGGCTATTTTGGATCTTTAAATATAATTATCAAATTATTTCTCTCTCATTATTGCTAATTTTCATTATTTATCTCTAAATATTATGGTCTTGTATTACTACAGAAGAAGTAAATAAAGAATTTCTTAAGATTCTTTCTATCACTAAATATAAAAATGATCTAGAACCATAGAGATTTTCTCGCTATGCTTTGTCCTTTTAATACTTTAACTAAATTAAAGTAATACAAGGAAGCACTTCTGTGAACTTATCCCTTTAAACCATTGCAATATTCATATAAACCCATCCTAAACCTTTTAGACATGCGTCCCTAACAATTAAACAATCCAACACGTATCCCCAAACAAATGGGTCATCAAACATTCAAAAGGAATTACTCACCAATCGCAAATTGATCCTTTGATCGCTGTTCGGGATTTTCCCGTTCGAATCCCGAAATAAAAGGGAATGTCACGCATCGGGATTCGATACTGGAATCGGTGAGGTGACGCCCAACACTCTTAAAACGAACGAGCGATTTTAACTCAGTCTGAGTTAATTTCACTCCTCCAGTCTGGAAAATGCACTTACCCGGAAGGAGTGGATTCTTTGTGTGTTAAGCCTCCTACAGGATGACTCCAAACGAGTGATTTTAACTCAGTCTGAGTTAATATTCAATCATTTCCTGTGTCGAAAATGCACTTCTCCAACTGGAGTGAATTTCACTCTTTTGTTTTAAGAGTGTAACTGATGTTAAATATGCTATAACATGGTTCATTTTAGTACTTTTGCTGTAATAGCTTTTGTTGCCGCGTAATATGTCGGAGAAACAGCATTACCATACTTCTTGATGTGGCATAGGACGGTTGGTTAAGGGGCAATGAGCCCGCTGGACCACGGTTCGCCAAAACAGCGTCCCTTCAGTTTTAGACTAATTAAAAGAATTTTAAGACGTATTTATCTGGCTGTTTTGAATATCAAACGGGTTTTTTAATATTAATGACTAGAAAATTTTCTTTAAATCCAACGCTAAGTACGATGTCGCCCTTAACGGTTGCGTTGGGTGCCTATTCAGGTTTTGGCTCGGCACCTGACTGTGGTTCTAAAATACGATGCCCGTCGCCAATAGCTCTAGTGCGACGATAATTCAAACCTAACCTAAATTTAAATCCAAATATTATATTAAGAGGATTTATCAGCCAACTTTATTTTGATTCTGACTCGCCAGGTGGCGTTACAAATTTTCGCCAAATGATACGTCTGACGATTTAAAAAAGGGGATACGTTTCTCTTTCTGGGGAGTGGAACACGGCAAGATTTCTCAATCACAAGATAAAGATTATTCGATTGTAATCAGGTTTAGACTAACGAAAACTGGTTCCGGTACACTTTTGCGAGCCCGGACGATGTTCTGGAGGAAAAAAAATGTGTTGTTTGGTTATTTCTCTTTCATTTAATTTTTTTATTTGTTTAATAAATTATATTTATTTTGTAAATATTACGATCTTTCAGGAAACGATTTCTTTTCTGGTTTGCTCGTACTAATACATTATATTTCTATTTATAATTACCGAGATTTGATACCGCTATGAACTGCTCTAAAGTCATCCCTGTAAACTTCGGAATACTAGTTTAGCACATAAACAGTATTGTTCTTAAGGGGTCATAGAAGTCTTAAAAATTTGCAAAGTAGGTGATCTTTAATGTAATTTTTAACTACTCAACATATAAGTATATTTTTATATGTAATTTTATAAAATTTATTTATCATATAACAAATTTTAAAATTTATGAAACTTCAGCCAAAACTAAAATAAATGATAACAAACATAAAACTATTTGAACACATTGGGATTAGGCTTGCGTGCCAAATTTTGAGGTCAAAATTGAAGAAATGAGCAAGAAAATGACTTTATATTGTACAAATATGTACAAACAAAGACTTGTACCTAAATTCTGAGCTCAATTTTAATTAGAATTTATGTTAAGAGCTTTTTTCTAAAAAAAATTAATAAAAATTTAAGAAAAAAACTCTGAAAATAATTACTTCTTAAAATTGAGTTTAGAAATTAGGTATAAGTCTTTGTTTGTACATATTTGTACATTATAAAATCATTTTCTTTGTCATTTCTTCAATTTTGACCTCAAAATTTCGCGCGCAAGCCTAATCCCAATGTGTTCCAATAGTCTTATGTTTGTTATCATTTATTTTAGTTTTGGCTGAAGTTTCATAAATTTTAAAATTTGTTATATAATAAGTAAATCTTATAGAATTGCATATAAAAAAATTATACTTTTTTATTGAGTAGTTAAAAATTGCATGAAAGATCAAACTATGCTTTGTGGTACCTTCTTTGCACATTTTTAAGACTATGACCCCTTAAATCTAGTTCCGTACTTTTAATTGTTGGCGTAGCAATCTTTATGTTTGTTAAAAATGGCATACTAATGCAAAAGTAGAAACCCTAATGTTTAATGAATCTGTCGTATTAGCAGTTTTAAAGGCAATAATAAGGTCAGCAAGATACAAACAAACGCGGGTTTATGATCTTCGAAAACATGTGCAGGAACCTTTTGTAGTGCTAGTGGCAGTTTGTCAATTTGTTCATTCGGTTGCTCTTGTAAATTAGACACTGGTCTCTTTATTACAAGCCTTACTCCCGCCACTAATCTGTACATTAGTTCTGAAAGAAGCTTTCTACATTTCACACCTTTGGAGCCGGGAAATCTTGACGTGTTTTTTGCAACTTTTCAAGGCCTCTAAAATAGCGTCGGACTGCGTGATTGGCACATTAAACTTTCATTACTCTGCCACCAAACGACACATGTTCTTGAATGTTGCTCGAGAAGTTCTTAAAGAATTAAAAAGCCTACATGTGCAGTTA
The DNA here is from genome assembly GCA_023701765.1 of Hylyphantes graminicola. Taxonomy (NCBI): domain Eukaryota; kingdom Metazoa; phylum Arthropoda; class Arachnida; order Araneae; family Linyphiidae; genus Hylyphantes; species Hylyphantes graminicola. The sequence continues at coordinate 55,242,822 of CM043112.1, read as the reverse complement.
CTTAAGTACTAGAATGAAATTCTCGTCAAGGTATTACTCGCAAGGGTATTATAATAACATTAACTGCCACCTATAACCACTTCCGCACAAGATTTATAACTTCAGAACAAATATAGACTAACCCAGCATTCAGTTACAATTTGAATCTTCAACTCTAAAAATTGGCCACTATAATTACATTTTTTCTTCCGCAAATTAAATAAATAATCTTTATAGTTTGCTAAATTTATTTGCAGTTTGAAGAATAATTATGTAAAATTGAACGAGTCGCATCCTGTAGCATCCTTTCCGTGATCTTTGGCAATGCTTTGAAAATCTCACCTTAAATAAATTACACGAGATTCTTGTAATTAAATAACTATCAATAACTATAATATTTGAAAAAACCTGATATATCCAGAACATTTGGCAATGATAAACATGAACTAACTCCAAATTGCACTGATAATTAAAGGAATTTAATTGTAAATTAATACCAATTAGCTCTTTAAGCAAAAAAAAGTAACACTGTGAACCACTTTCTTAGTAAACAAATATAATAAACATTAAAAAAATCACATTGTGGTATGTTTTTTATAACGCCATTCCAAATCGATTTACAAAGAAAAAAAATTATAATCTTTAACATTTCAAATAAGGTTTTTCGTGATATTGCTGATGTGGCAACAGTAATTTAAATGACTAAAAATTAAATTCCAATGCTACTTTAATGGGTCGTTCGTCGACATAACAAGATGACAGATGTCCGTATGGACGTACAAACAGAAGAACAAAAAGTATGAAGTTAGGTCCCTGATGTCCTATCTTTCGATGACAAAAATGATTCTTAAGATCTGATGGATAGAACAGATTTCGTCACCGAAGTAAGGACAGACAGACGGGGCACTTTGGGAAGACTACCATGTCAATACCTTCTTTTCTATTAAAAAAAAATGTTTCGAATTTAAAAAAGATTATAAAATATTCTAAAAATAACGTCAGGGCTTCATCCTCATTGACTATACATCCCAGGACCCCTCCCTAGAAATTTTTAAATAAACGTTTATATTTCTCCCTTCAATAAACCCACAGACTACGGCCGTCATTTCAGAAATGGTAAACCAAAGGTCACCAAGTGATTCGATTGAATAACTCGTCAAATATTCAGCCAAATGTAACAAAAACTAAGATTTAGGGTTTATGAGGATTCTTAATATTTCTAAATTATAAAATTGGGTGCTGCCATTGGAAATTTTAAAGTTAATAGCATTTTTAATATGAAGACGGCTCCTTATGCAATTTTTTTTGTCCTGCAATTAACTCATGATGTTATATAAACACAAAGTCAAAAAGGTTCTATAGGATGACTAACGTTCGAAATAATCACTAGTGGGAACTTTTTCCACAGCTGTACAGGGCCTGCTCTAGGAAATCTCAGACTATAGGCACAACCTATTCTGGGGGCCCGTTTACGGAAAAAGTTGTGTATGATTTCCAATAATGATGGTGCTATGTGACCCATGTATAAAATTTTTGCCACAATTTTATAAGCTTCCTTACATTTACAGCATTTAGCATAATAGAAACTGAAATTTAGGGGCCCCTAAAATTTGGGGGCCCTAGGCCCGGGCCTAACAGGCCTTATGAAAGAGCAGGTCCTAGCTGTACATATCAAAATCGCTAAAAGTATCCAAGCGCCAATAGCCCTCGTGTAGCTCTAGTGCGATGATAATTTAAACCAAATCTAATCTAAAAGTATCCAACCTATACTACAACTAAAGTAGTCAAGTTTAAAAGTAGCGCGAAATTCTTTGACTGGATTTATAATGAGCTCCGCCCACTTTTCCATGTGGTTTAGGTTTACAGTTTGAACGATTTAGATATTGGCGTTTTTTTCCTTCTACGATTTGGCGACATTTATTTTTGTGTGTCACAAATTTTAAAATCATAGATTATCGTTTGTTATGAACGTTTTTGTCATAAAAAGTACTTGAAATGTAAAAGCATCATTTAAATTCTGTATTAACATACAAAGATAATGCATGAGTGAATTATTTAAATTAATAATAAATCTTTTTAATCAATTAAGCCAAGTTGTCCTACAGATGTCGCCACGATTCTCAAAATGAAGCTTTTAAAAAAAAATTATTAATTAAAAAACTGATTGATACTGTTCCTTCAAATCTTTTTTAAATTGTCTTTCATCCCTATTTGCGTATCTGGTGCAAACAGATCATACGTTTAAAAAATACTTTTCAAGAAACTGTGATTTGAAAAATAAAGCATTACGTGTATAGGACTGACAGTCCCTCTTAAGCGAGATTCGCAACTTCGAATTGGAAAAGTATCCAAAAACATGCATGAAATAATGACAGTTCAAGAAAACTCTATCATACACTACATCTTGTCAGATAAATAAAACTTTGCAAACATTAATTACCCAATATATTTATGAACTTGATACAATATTTAAAAAATGATATCGATAAGCATATGAAAGTAGTAACTATTTGCTTAATGAATTTATAAAATCCCTATTTCAATGAAACATAAACCACATAATGGCAAAATTGGATATCATCCCAACCATTGCCTATTCAATTAACAGAATTTTACTCATGAAAAAGTATTTTTAAATTGAGGAAACTTCAAATAATATTTCACATGCTTACAAATTAATTATAAGTGTAAGAACCAACAAGAAAAACCTATAATAAACAGTTTTATTAGCTGATAATTAAAACGGTATTGGAGTAAGAATGTATTTAAGTTTTCCATTTGTGTATTTTTGTTCTTAACCAAAATTAATGATAGAAGAGCAGCTCGTGATTACAATTTATATTTTGCTTTATTTCTTAGTATTCTGTTCCCAATAATAATTACCTGTAATTACAAATGAATCAGTTATGTTATAAATAATTGCGGGCAAATTAATTATTGGGTCTCAAAAGTTACATGTTTGCCGAAGGATTTACTACGAAAAAATGAAAGTTTGATATATTGTAACTTTAATTAATAGGATACGCTAAAGATAAAAAAAATCTTTGATTATATTTCTATTCATGTTAATTAATGAAGCATTTCGTAATATCTGCATTCATTATTTTGTAACAAAAGATATTTAGACTGTTTTGATTTTTGGTGAAATTTTATTCATCAAATCAAAATTATCATCTTCATAAACATTAACTACCATTGGTTTTTCTTTACATTGGCAATGTTTAATTTATTATTATGGTATTTGGTTCTGATACTTAAGATTTGAAAGATTTAATAGATAATTTAAGTTTAAAAAAATTACTTTAGTTTTGCAAATGTAGATGTTTTATTTGTTACGTAATATTTTTGACCATTTAATTTCTACGATTTATTTAACCCTTTCAGTCAAAATTAAAATTTTGCATTATCATTTTAGATTTTTTTTTTCTGATCGTCTTTCGCCATTTATGATATCAAAAAACACGTCACTCGATTATTTAAATTTTTTTCTATTAGAAATTATTTTTATTAATCCCAATAGATGTCAGACTTATTATTTTTTTAAATTATGGTGATGATGCTAAACGGCATCATTGGAACTAAAAGGGTTAAACGCATGAATAATTATTAACTTCCAAAATAAAACATACTATTAAGAAAATCCTTAAAATTTGCCCAAATGATTACGCTAGGTCGTAAGAGGATAATGCATACAGTGGTGGCCAAAAGTGAGGAGACATTTTGAAAGTTTCATTTGTTTCAACTCTTACCTGGGTTCTTGCATCTATTAAATTTCGCTTAAGCACAAACATTTATATATTAAGTTGAAGGTAATTTAATGTAGAATTTTATTTAAAAAATTAGAATTAAAGTATCTGTATTACAAATAAAGTTATGCTCATTTTAGTTGAACAAACAAGCATAATCAATGGATTCTCTTATGCTGAAATTGCAATACAAGTTGGTGGTTCAATGACTTGCAAAACTAAGACAGACCTTACTATTAGTTGCATAGCTTATTCGTAATGCAGATATTGTAATACTGTATTTATTTTTAATTCTACATTAAATTACTTTGATGATGATGTTGTGTCCATGGATATAGATTATATGGGACCAAAGGTCTCATAGACGGCTTCAGCGATCTGCACACAGTGGTCCCCATAAAAATTAAATTACTTTTAATTTCATACGCAATTGTTTAATGTGATATACAATTAATTTATTCTGTAATCACAAAAAGTTGAAAAATTAGAAACTTTCACAAAGTGTCCACACTTTTGGCCACCACTGTACATTAAACTGATTTTTAACTTATAATCCGAATACAATAACACAAATAAAATTTTCGCATCTAAAAAATCTAAAACAAGCCACCCGCAAGTTCAACGCACTACTCCACCTATGGTCATCTCCACACATATCTAATTCATGACCAGTAACCTCATCACCAAACACCAAACTTGGACGGCGTCCATGTTTGGTCACTCCAGAAACCTAGGTAACAGCAGTGATGCGAGACCCTTCGAATCACATTTTTCCAGCAGCTTGCTGATAATGGTTTTTGGGTTAGGTTTTTTATGTATTTTAGTTTTTGTGTGTTTTTTGGTCATGAATGATTTATTGGATGTTTCTGGTTGTGGTGTATGTGGACATGGTTTTTGTGTAAGAATGTTTAGTTTTGGTGTAAAATGTTGTTTGGAGTAAATTTATTCTGAGATATACAGGTGTATAAAACCGTCATAATTGAAGAGTACACGGGAAGAACCACTTGATTTTTTAAGAGTCTTACCTTATGCGTCTGCTTGGCGGACATTGGCGACAGGAAACCGGTTTTTCCTTTGGTGCGTCATTTGCGGTACAAACGTGTTACTTATGTCTCCTGATCTCTGGCGTGTATCTGGGTTGCCCGGTAAGATAAACAAATGTGAGTAACCTGTTTCTTTACACCAGTTTAGGCGATTTTTCGCTATCATCCCCAAAGAGACTATTAAGGAAAGACTTCAACGAAATCAAGTGGTTCTTCTCGTGTACTCTTCAATTGTAAAGTTTTCTAGCAACATACATGTAATAGAATAACATCTATTACACATGAGAGTATAATACTTAGTTAGTTAATCTAGAAATAAAGAAATATTGGACTTCCATAGATTGGTTTATTGTGAAGAAAGCATATTTTAGGGTTTGTAACGAACAAGGCTGGAGCCGAAGCTTGGCAGCCTAAAAACTCACAACCTTACATCTTGAAGTATTACTGAAATTAAGAAATTTGTTAATACATGTTCTTCGACCGACCAATCAGCAGCTAAGATTTTTATGAGAAAGTTTGAAAAGGTCAACTTTAAAATTTGATTAATATACAGTTTTTTGTGGGAACAATTGATCTAGGCGACTGTTTTTCACCGACAAAGCGTAGTTGATATGTTAAAATACTAAGTGATATTAAGGATTTGTAAAAAAGGTAACTTAAGCTGTTAAGAGTAATCGATGATAAAATATAAGGTGTTAAAAACATAAGATTTTGATTGTTTAAGTTATAATATGTTATACAAATGTATTTAAAAAATTATTAATTTAATAATTTTATTGAATTCCCAAATCTTCTATATTAGTTATTGTGCATAAGATTATTTTTATTGATTTTTTTTAATTGCAATAAAAAATCGTTAAGTGAATAATTTCTAAAAATTAAGAAGCATTGAATATTTTGTATAAATTAATCCTGGCAAAAAATCCCATTTGTTTCATATATAAATTTATATATTTATATTTTATATACATTTCATACAGTTGTTTTTAGTGAAATTAAGTACTTTTAGCTAGGCTTACTTTTCAAAAAGCTATTTCTACCAATCTCCTGATACTTATAATTACTTCATAATTCCTAGCCGCCATTAAACAAAGTAAACATTTAGTTTCTTGATTTTCAAAATATTTATAAGGCACTTACACGATCAATATATTGATTGCACAAGGAATTCAGTGATTTTATCATCATATTTACTCCAATTATGAATAATAAACAAGTTAAGTAATGGATAATTATCTCATTAGCGTACATTATTTGTATTCTCATAAGATAAAATGTGTTTGAGTAAAACATTTTTCTGTGTAATTATTTGATTTAACAATCTTTAGTCTAAACGACGAATTCATACTGTTGGATTTGTATATTTACTCTTAATATTTTCATAAGTAATTATGTTATTGTCTTTAGATAGAATATGTGGGATGATAGTGTTTATTTAAATAGGGTATGGATCCAAATGTATTTTCTGCAACAAATTACAAACTTCAAAATGCAAAGGCTAATAAATGTAGATTGATTTTTAAAAAATATAAAACAGTTTTAATTAAATAATAAATAATTTATAACTTAAACAGCTTTACCTCTATTGAACATGCAATTTGTGTTTCAAATTTGTATCGTTTGATTGTTTATCTTTGTTAATGTTAGTTTAAACACTGATTTTAGCCTTTGTAGTGTTGACAGAGCAGTGGATTACGTGTAAATTAACAAAAATTGTTAAAATCTCTTCCTCAATAATTACTTTAGTACAAGTATATATTGAAAACGTCTGATAATAGTTATTGTACATAGTATTATTTTTGTTACAATTTATTTAGACTCGTTAACCATTGCATTTTATAAACTGTGTTTTAAACTTCCAAAACACACTTCAATCCATACTCTCTTTAAATAATAAAAGTTATTTTGGCTATTTTATCTAAATATAATTAAAATTATTTATAAAAATATAGAGAGTATGTATATTGAGTCTATATTGGGCTACTCCAATATTTTTTCGTTTTATGACACCTTATAATAACCTGGAAAATAACTTTGCTTACTCAACATTTAAAAAGTTTTTTTATATACATTGCACCTAAAGATAATTTATCTTATTCTAATTCCGAAAGATGAGTACCAAGCATACTTGGGAACTAAACACTGGGGGTTCAGCTGTAGGCTGACCGCCTTACCGGTACATATGCCTAGCTTCCCATAGAACTAGGTCACGAAATCTGAAAGAGGCATGGCAGGCCTTGGCCCAGTAATCGGCTGCTGAGCTTAGGACTTTAATTCCGAAAGATACTTATTTATGAAAATATGAAGTATATAATGAATTACTTTAACAATAATTCAATTTTTCGTGATATCTTTGTATCGTTGATAGTAAGGTATCTAAAAATCTTTACAATAAAATTCTATTCTAACTTTGAAAAAAAGATACCTTATACCTTATACGATTTCTTTTATCTTAAGAAAATCATAATTATTTAAGGGAATATTAGGAGTAAATATTAGGAAAATATCGTTTGTTACTCTAGTAATAATTACAGCTATTTTAAAACTTATTCTTCTTTATTTCAATAACTTTTGGAGACCAGGACTGACTCGCTGATCCTCCTCCAGTTGTCCCTATTAGCCGCAATGGCTCTTCATCGACTGACTCCTATTAGATTGAGGTCCCTTTCAGCGTCGTCTAACCGTTGTGTGGGTGGTCGTCCTCTACGTCTAGTACCTTCAATTTTGAAAAAAGTCACACTTTTTTTGTGGGGAAATCATCGGGACATCTGTACAGATTTCTCAGCCACGTAATTCGGAGTGTTTTATAGTTCTCACAATGTCGGTACCGCCAAATTTTCTGTAAATTTCATGGTTGTAAAAAATTATCCACTCCTTGTTCTCCTGAATAGGTCTGAATATTTTCCTTAGTAATTTCTTTTCAAAAATTGGTAACCATTTAAAAAAAAACTATTAAACTATTTTTTTTATTTGACAACTATTTTAAAACACTATTTCCAAATCAACAAAATAACATTGTATACTATGACAAATGAAAAATGACAGTGATTGCGCCCTCTAGAAGGGAAGGGCGTAGGCTTTATAGATCATTACCCTGCTCGCCCGAAGAGACAGTCACAAGAGACACACAAAGAAAGACGACACAAACACATAGACAAATAACATTTATTGACAAGCACAAACATCCGTGCCTTTACCGGGATTCGAACCCGAGCCCAGCAGCTCCAAAGGCTAGTACACTAACCATTGAGCTGGCGGACCGGCTATTACCAATGACACAAAACTATCTAAAAATCCTAACAATGAAATTGTATTCAAACTTAGAAAAAAAACATTATACTTAATTCTATTTCTTTTATCTAAAGACAAATATAATTATTTATGGAATTATTGGGAGTAAATATTAAAAAATATATAGTGTGTTACTCTAGTAATAATTTCAACTATTTTAAAACACTATTTCAAAATCAACACAATAAACATTCCCATACCAACTTCAAAAATAAAACCTTTCTGTTTACTCAACATGTTTCAAAACAGTTTCTTTATCTCCCCTGAAGCCCATCCTTTCAGAAAGTGTTATTTCCCTAGCGGGAAAAACAGCAACTGTTAGAAATTTCAAAGGCGTGTCGCATTTTATATAGAAACTCTCCATAGAATTCAACAGCGTTGAGATATTTCTGTTGAATGGAAGTGTCTAAAGTTTCCTCGCGTTTATATACTTGAGTGTATTTTGATTTCTTGTTTCGCTGTATTCTCTTGGTTATATTTAAGAATATTATTTGCTAGCCGAGGGATATAGGAAAATGTCAAAAACAAAAATGGAGGGTTTTAAAATATACTTTTGAACCTAAGGGAGTATTTCAAATGCATGAAAAACTTATTTTAATAATAATATAGGTTTTAATTATTCTCTTTCATAAGCTCGACAGCATTTTGCAGGCCAAGGCTGACTCCCTGTACCTCCTCCAGTTGGCCCTATTAGCCGCAATGGCTCTCCATCGACTGACTCCTATTAGATTGAGGTCCCTTTCAGCATCGTCTAACCATTGTGTGGGTGGTCGTCCTCTACGTCCAGTACCTTCAATTTTGGCAGGCCCTTTTTTTTGGTGAGGAATCATCGGTTCAGATGGCTCAGCCACCTAATTCAGGATGTTTTTACTGTATAGTTCTCACAATGTCGGTCCCGCCAAATTGGCGAAATGTTCTGTTAATTTCATGATTGTAAAGAATTCTCCACTCATTGTTCTGCTGAATAGATCTGAATATTTTCCTTAGTAATTTCCTTTCAAAAATTAGAAACTATTTAAAAAAACCTATTAAACTATTTTTTTTATTTTGACAACCATTTCAAAATCAACACAATAACATTCCCATACTAACTTCAAAAAATAAAACCTTTCTGTTTACTCAACATGTTTCAAAACAGTTTCTTTATCTCCCCTGAAGCCCATCTTTTCAGAAAGTGTTATTTCCCTAGCGGGAAAAACAGCAACTGTTAGAAATTTCAAAGGCGTGTCGTATTTTATATAGAAACTCTCCATAGAATTCAACAGCGTTGAGATATTTCTGTTGAATGGAAGTGTCTAAAGTTTCCTCGCGTTTATATACTTGAGTGTATTTTGATTTCTTGTTTCGCTGTATTCTCTTGGTTATATTTAAGAATATTATTTGCCTGTCGAGGGATATAGGAGAATGGCAAAAACAAAAATGGAGGGTTTTAAAGTATAATTCTGAACCTATAAGGGAGTATTTCAAATGCATCAAAAACTTATTTTTATAATAATATATGTTTTATCTGCAAATTAGAATAATATGATCATTGATGGAATAAGATAATGAAAATATATGTAATGAATTGTGAAAACCTAATAAATGTAATAAAGTACACTCTTAAAACAAAAGAGTGAAATCCACTCCAGTTGGAAAAGTGCATTTTTCGACACTGGAAAGGAATGAATATTAACTCAGACTGAGTTAAAATCACTCGTTTGGAGTGATCCTGTCGGAGGTTTAGCACACAAAGGATCCACTCCAAAAAGAGAAGTGCATTTTCCAGACTAGAGGAGTGAAAATTCACACCGAGTCAAATCGCTCATATAATGTGTACACTCTTAAAACAAACACTCCCAATTTACCTCAGTCTGAGTGGATTTCACTCCTCCAGACTGGAAAATGCACTTCTCCTTTTGGAGTGGATCCTTTGTGTGTTAAACCTCCGACAGGATCACTCCAAACGAGTGATTTTAACTCAGTCTGAGAAAATATGCATGCCTTTAGGGTGTCGAAAATGCACTTCTCCAACTGGAGTGGATTTCACTCTTTTGTTTTAAGAGTGTAAGTAAAACTAGAGGTGTAAATAATACAAGACTTTCAGTTACCTTTGAATGAAACAATATTTTTAAAGGTGAAGCTGGTTACCGGTGTTGTTGTAGATGAATAAATGTTGGAATAATGAGAAGGTTTTTTTAAGACATTTAATATAACTAACCAGCACTAATCTACATATAAATGGATAACACGGAAATTATGGCTCGGAACATCACTCATCATCATGCCCCTTTGTGTTGCAGGGATTGGTTAATAATATATAAGAATTTATACTATTTGGTGTACTTAGTTTTAGTTCTTAATTTTAAAGGATTCGGGTGCAAGGATAATTATCGTGTGCAACAGTTTTACTTTCCAAAATGGGGCTCAAAATGGAGTGCCGAAACAAAGAAAGTTAATAGAAAAATTGACATTCTCATGGAAAGACCACTTTTTTAGAATCAGCATCCTCTAAAACCTGTAAAAAGAACATTATCTTCATTTCGGATTTTCAGCCCCATTGAAATAACTTCATTACTTTTCTTTACTTCCAATAACCTAATATGAATTATACATTATAACGAACTACTGATAAAATTTATTTTTTTAATTATTAATGTCATGAAATATAAATATAATGAATTGTTTAGAAGATAATAACGCAGGGAATAATGTCAGAATGAATTAATGACAGTATGAAATAAAAAAATAACAAGATAATATTGAGATGACTTATAAAACGTAAGATAATTTTAATAATACTTAAACAGTATTCCTCATTTCAGCAATTCAAATAAGAAATTTTAATACCGACTTTACCAAGGCTCTTTGTGGCCTTCTAAAAGTTTTCCAAAGAAACATTTAAACTTTATAATTAAGTTTGAGTTTTAGAGCCATGTAAAAATCTTCCTGTGCAAATGTTCACAGTTGTATTTCTAAAATTATAATTAAAACTGAGAAAACTTTGCCATAAGCCACATTTTAATTAGATATGCACATCTTAATGTATTACACACGTTCTCTTATTAAAGTAAATTTAATTTATGAATTAAAGAGGTACTTAAAACCCGTCGTGCTTTTGATGTAGTGATACAAACTAATGTTTAAAGTACTACTAGTTTCTATATGTAATTAATGTGTATATTAATATGAATATTTACACGTAAATAAAAAAAATATTTCTTTAATCTAATGTTTCATTCATTGCTGATTTTAGATTCAAGTCTTAAGTTATCCGTCAAATATTGTATTCTGGTAATTTTTTTTTTTAGTCATTCTGCGATATGTAACCTTTTTTAAAAGGAAGCAAAAAAGATTGGATTTCTAAAATTTGACAATTTCACAAGTGTCCGTGCAAATTGAATAGATTTATTATTATCAAAAACGCAAATAAAGAAAAAAACATGTGTGAGGACCAAGTCAGAAATACTTTATTACAAGATCCGATTCTGAAACTTCAGAATGTTACAGCAATTTGTCTATTGAATAAGCAAACGTGATTTTGTGTACAATTATCATTATATATTAAGCAGTGGCTAAAAGTATAACTTCTCTTTACTTTAAAATATTCTTATTATTCTATTGAATTTACCCACTTCAGCGAAATTGGCGTAGTAAGCCTAAATACATCACGCCTACACAGTATCATTTCTAGCGTAGGCGCGTTTTGAAAATGTTGTAGGCGTTACAAGAATTACAGAAATTTCAAAACTAATTTGCAAATCATACCTTTGTAACAGTTTGGCAAAAGTGAAGTTCGTACAGCTCCTCCCTTTGTAAAAATTTGAAACCATTTTACTTGAATATCTTAACACAATAAAAGTCATGTTGGCCTAAACATTTTAATCAATTTGTTGACTGCTAAAAATTGTGTTCAATTTTATGAACAATTGGTAACGACATATGTTGGTGGAAACATCTGGTAATAATTTTGTGCTAGTGTGCCAAGGTTGACAAAATTATTGTTGAAAGTAGCATACAAAGTCATGTTTATTTTGCATGCATGTAATTAAAAGACTAAGTTGCATCAAAACATATTCTTTTCACATACATAAAAGTTGTATGAACATTGAGCAGTATAATTTTTGAAGTCGTCAAATTTACTCTAGTTTTTATGTTTACGATTTCTTCCGATGTGTTTTTTTCCTCCTCTTAAGGCCCGAGCGAAATCCTTAAACTGTATTCTTAATCGAAACATGCTTTTCACACAAATATATGCTAAAAGGTATGTTTTTCAAAGATTTTTTTTTAATATTTATGTTTAAGAGTTACTTAGGGACATGTCTTAAACTCTAAAAATACACATTTTGTGCTATAAATGCAAACAAAAAATGCCGTATCACTCATTTGCAGTTAGCAGATTTTTATAATTATAATAATTTTTAAGAACTCTAATCTATTTTTCTATCGATATCTATTTCTCTATCAATATCTAATCTATATATCTAGAATATTTTTTAAGAACTCTAATATCTTATTGACCTCCGTTCAACTTCATTTTTTATATAAATAAAGAATTGACATCTGTAATCGAAGGCTGAAAACTGATATTTTAAGCTTCTTCAATCGGTTCAGGTCTTGAGTTGATAAATTGCTGCATGAATATTTGGTCTTAGTCTCTATTGGCAAATAACTATCCAGTGGGTACAAAGTCATGTTTGGAAAGAATTACAGGAATTAAAGATGGATGGAGTGACACCATCTGAAACAATAAAAAATATAATTATTAAAAATCTTTTTAATACTCACGTTATTGGTGAATGTTTTATAAAAATTAAAAAAATAGATCAGGTATTTTTTAAACACTGTTCAATAATATTTGAGCATATAAAAAATAAGTTTTAAACCAACAAAATTATTCAATTCAAAACTTTCTAAAGCTATTTGAGGCTAAAAATACAGCCAAGGGAGAATCCATCAATTCAATACACAAGGAAGAAAAAACACCCACCACAAAATATTATTAAATATATTCAAAATCCACCATTCATTTTGTTCGACGCTCAAAGAAGCCTCTCTCCCGAGCATTAAATATTTATGGATAAGCTCGAACTTGGAGTACACCGAATACCCATTATTGTCCATGAAAAAAAGTATTCCAAACTATAAAATTTAAAACTGACGAGAAAGATTTTTAGAAGCCAAGAAATAAAAGCAGACGACAATGGGAAATAATAAAATGAAAAAAGTAAATCTTTGGCCGCAGGGAATAAACAACTCATCTCCGCTCGAGTTCGAACACCGTTCCCAAAGAAGTTTTGGAACATCAAACACAGGAAGCTAAGCCTAATGAAGATTTATGGACCGACTTAAGTGGTTCTGTATTATTTTAACTAATCGGGTAGTATTAAATTTTGCTTCTGTTTGGTTTCTTTAGTTACCTTTTAAAAAAATAAATAAAATGGAAGGTTTTGCTTGAAGGTGTAATGAAAAGTGACATGAAAAAGTTGTTTTAATAATCGAAAACGATTTTTCTCTCAAATAATAAATTATGCATGGATAAAATAACTGGTTGCTTAACTAACTTAAACTGTTTCTTACTGTCTCTCTTCTTTCTTATTTTCGACAAAAGTTTTTTTAATAAAGAAGTAAACTATCAAAATATTTGTGTAAATAATTACTGATGCTAATATTTCTTCTTTCTTTACTTTAAGTTTAACAAAACATTCATATCTAACGAAGTATGTAGCATATATTTTCTAATTTTTCAATTTTAGAAAAATATTTTAAGCTATACAAGAATGTTGGGCAAATTACTTTGGGGATCATCAGACATATATAGCATTATGTAATTTTCTTCTGTTACTGAAGCTTATATTAACAACATATTTAAAAACACGCTTTACATACCTCTAAGACACACCTGCGTATGCAAATATTTAATCACTTAGTTGTATTATCATCGATTTTTTTAAATTTGTTTGATTTTTTTTAATTTTCAAAAACTAATGTTATAAAAAAATATTTTAACCAATAAAAAAATTGGAATAAAAGATACCTGTAAGTCAGCTATATTTAACAAATGAAATAATAAAAACGTTTGTAAAAAATATGCAGCCGGAGAAATGTGGCTTAGAAATATTTTTTTTTTAATTTGATTAACATAGAGTCTCTTTGGTTTTTAGAACCAGAGTAAATAGAGCTCATTCGCTCTTAATTAGTTGAATCCTGGGGCCCGGATGGCCGGGTGGTTTGAACCATTACGCTAGCAGTCTGCACGCTGTAACGGGTGAGGGTTCGATTCCCGCCTTCACCCTGGGTGTACTTCATTTCTCTGTGACTGTAAAATTTCTTTCTTTGTCTGCCTTAAAAGACGATGGATTATAAAGCGGGTCTCTGATCAAGCACACAAGCTGGAATATGTATCTACCCCCACCCCTAATTAAATTTTGTTTAGAAACCTCACAAAATGATTTTTTTTATCCTACCACATAGATGTGACATAATTTGCAATTGATATTTAACTTTATGTATTGGTCTCTTGTAAAAAAAACAACAGCAATTTTTTTCTGACATTCTTGTTACACCCACATTTTCAACACACGCCTATGTTGTAATGATATTGTGTAGGCGTGATGTATTTAGGCTACACTGCGAATTTCGTCCAAGTTTTTGAATTCACTTGAAATACTGTAAAGAATATGTTAGTCTGTTTCGAAGTATAGAGATATAAGTAATACGTTTATGACAGTACTTCAAATATAAAGATACAAAGAGTAACTATGGCTTATTGAATAAACAAATTGCTGTGACAGTTACAAATTTAAAAATCGAATCTTGTGGCAAAGTCTTTTGACTTTATCCTAAGGCTTAGGTATAAATAAATCCATTTAGATTACGGGGACACTCGTGAAATTGTCGAAATTTTGGTAATAAGTTTTTCTTTAAAAGTTATCATTTTTAAAGTTAAAAAGTGTCCTTTGACAAAGTTACATATTGACAAATTTCTGGGAGCGTAAAAAATTCGCAGAATAGGGATGTGGGCGGGTCACGTAAAAAACAAAAAATGTAACAAGTTAAATATTTAGTTTGAGAAAACAATTTTAATACCGCAGCAGAATTGTTCAATTCAATTGTTCACAATCAATTGTTCAAATCAATTCAATTGTTCAAATCAATTCAATTGTTCAAATCAAAAATTCAATGCCGTAGCATGTTGCTTGAATTTAATTTATACAGTATTAATTTATTTTAACTATGTGGGTTTGACAGTATAATTCATTTTTATCTATTTTAATCATCATTGTATAATTAATCCAAACTGAAATTTGCAGGCTTATTTGTACTATTAACAAGAAAATAATCTTTTTGTTTTAATTAATAAAGTAAGTAACTGTGTGGTTACATGACATAGATATTTCCTGCTTTCATTGGTGGTCTTGGTAATTGGTGGAAAGCTCTATCCACAAAATTAATTAAGCGGGACCCACAAGATTAATTAAGGTTTTTAATGTTATTAAAATATAAAATCTTAGTTTTACAACGATATCTTACATTAAAAGTTTCAGTGTAGTTAGTTACAGAAATGAAAGCAGTAAATTACTACGTCATGAACCCACCCAATTATTTATTTATTAATTAAATCAAATAGTTTTGAGAACAGGAAGCATTTTTAATATTAAAAAAACCCGTTTTTTTAGGTAAAATACAGTCATGTTTTATAGGTAAAGATCCACTATTGTATTGTTTACTTTAAAAACGCGTAAATCTCAAAACTTACTTTCTCAATGGTACATGGAACTTTTTCTCAAAATTTACTAAAAGTATCAGCCTGAAATTTTTTATACGTATTTAAGAGTTTAGTTTCTATAAACTGCTGGAGGGATTTGAGTATAACTGTCTTACTTTTTATTTTCTTTTTAATATTATTGATGTTTGATTATTGATGATGATGTGAAATGTGCTCATTGATTTTATTTATTAAAAAATAGTAAAATTCGATATTTTATTAATTTTACCTAGACCAAAAACAATAATCAAAAAAATTTTTAGTAACATTCAACTGAAAACTCCAATGGTAAAATATCTTATACCATTTAATTTTAAAGTCCAGTGTTATTTACACGCGAAATTCATTCTATAATATTTACACATGAAACCATGCCTCTTACTTAACTACTATACATCTTACTTAACTAACAGTCATAAATATAACAAGGTATATCCGAGACCACTCCCTTAACGCGACGCATTTTTCTGATTTATTTGAATTAGTTACGCAACGGTTGTGAGTAATATCCGGTTAAAAAGTAGCACGTATCTGCGATTTAATGTATTCCAGGGAGAGATGTAGTAATGGAGAAAAACGTGATGATGAATTGATAGCGTAATATTTGGAAAAATACTGGAATAATATTATGTTTGTTGTTGTACGGTGGGTTAAGATGAAATATTTAATAAGGAATATTGGACTTTTTCAAGACGAATTTTGAAATATTCCATTAGGGTGCATGTTTACGTAAGTAATTTAATTTAGGTTTCTTTGGTTTTTGTATAAGCCAACAAGAAATTACTGTCGATATACTTTTTTTTTAAACTAACTTAAATATTTTTTGCAGAACGACTTCCTAAGCATTCGATGGAGAAGTATATTATGTTATAGAATTTCAGGCTTCTTTGGGTTTTGTAAAAGCTAACAAGAAATTACTGACAAAAGGCTTTTTTATAACTTACTTAAAATGATTTTTTACTAAACTAATAACTTAAACCTAACCATTTTTTAACTTAAAAATAACTAGTTTAATAATTTTTCTCTAAGCAATCTTTAAAATTTTTTTAGTCTGCTAAAGAAGATTTGAAAGAATAATGCACTTTTCTGTTAATTTTATATTCTCCAAAATTCTTTTAGTGCTAATCGTTAGACGAAGAGTTAAAATTTGGTTTTTAATGACAAAGCTCTTAACAAAAAAAATTATGAATTGTTTATTTTAGCTTTCAAAAGATTAAATTATAAATGAATATATAATAGATATTGCTAAGTTTATGTTGGCTGGTAGGCATATATTTTCAGGCATGTGTGCTGGGCCAGAGACCCGCTTATAAACCTTCAAGTAAGACAGACACAACACACACATTCACATACACACGTGAATGATGCTGCCATCTATAGCACGCCACCTCCACAATTTAGACATGTCAATGAAGGGGTGCTATGTTTATAATTTTTTTTTTCCAAAGTGTATAAATCTCGTGTGAAAGCGGTTCTAGGTGGCAATTACTGTTACAAGCAGATTGTTATTTTATAAGATTTTTAGTAGGTATTAATCTAACAGGAAAGTTATTTATGTTAGTTCTTTTAGAACTTCTTGTTAATTTAAATCTCTTATCATTACCAAAGTGTTTATTATGGGGTAATTCCATGCAAAATTATCCTGTCTGTAGTGTAAGTCACGTTTGTAAAAGGTGATTATCCCTACAAATTTTAACATTAAATGAAAACAAAAATTGTGGAATAGTTAATCTAAACTTATTTATAACTAAATAATGTAATTTACTTAATTTGATTTATTTTTTCTATTTAAAAAACCTTTGATCTCCTCTTAAATCGTGACTTGCCCTACATTTACTTGAAATTAGCATATAGAACTTTTGGAGTAACACCCATGTCCAATATACAAGTATATACAAAACAATTACATTCAAATCTATAAATATCATTACATGGCGCATTATATCATGTCCATCCATATTTATGACTAATGACTTCACGTCCATTCCTTGATGCACAAGTTCAGTTTATCCCATTAGTATATAGCGTTACGGTTTTGTAGCTCTCTGTGTAGCATGCTCATCAAATTAACAGATATTAGATCTGGAGTTTGTCGTTGACTTAAATGGGATTCCCACTGTAGGAACTTGTAGTGAATAACTATAAGAAGATGATAAATAAGTTGAGGGTTGGATATTTTTTAAATAAATAAATTCGGAATACACCGTCTTTTTAATTCAGTCTCTTTAGTTTATTATCTATAATAATAAAAGAAAGAGTCTGTCTGTGTGTATGTCTGTGGGACGCAAAAGCCCTACTTTAGACTGCCCTAAAAAATTCGAAATTTTTAATATAGATTCCTTTTAATACCTACGTGTGCACCTGAGGCTTAGTTTTTTTCATATTTAATTGTGATTTTTAATTAATATGATCAGTTTCAAAAAATCGTCATCCACGTGGGAGGGCGGGACCATAACAGGGCTTGAAAATACAACGACCGGGCCGTAACAGCGGCTTGACACCATTTTCTGTTATTATTTGCTTTTTTCTTGCGCATGCGCCAACACGAATTGAATTTAGTTTAGATATTGAGTGTACTCATGCGATGTTACGCGGTTTGTTATAGTACACCTCTCGAAAACACGTGCTAATATTATAATATACAGCTCTCAAACGACGTACTGTTTTCCTACTGCTTTAACCTGTCTAACCGCTTTTTTTACCCCAGCGATTTCGAATTGAAGCTCAGGTGGATATGGCCGTGAATGTCCCTCATTTTCACAAGTAAGCTTGCCTATAAAAGGAAGCAATGCGAAGTTAACGGGTTCCTAGTAAGGCGGGACCATACTGCTAGTCTTACTATAAATTTATAGGATGGCTAAAATAAGGACAGAACCTGCGAAAGTTACGTCTATAGCATGAGAACTTATTAACCATGGCCTACTCGACTTTAGGGTCCGACTTTAGGAAAAAGTACGAAACCTATTCACACACGGCCGCCTATATTTTTCTGGTTCCAAACAGATTTCGTTCCTATCTTTCGGATTCACTGGAAAACCAAACCAGACGGATAGTGTGACGTCGCAGAGAGTATTTATTACCTCGTTAGTTAAGTCGTCCGTGTCTCAACCCACCGGGCAATGTCAACCAAAAATAATAATAATCATTCGAACTGAATGACTAGAAGTTAAAGGTTTAAATTTTAAAAAAATAATAATAAAAATTTATGTTAACTAATTATTGACTCCACTACACTCTAAAAAATGTATGCCCAAAAACGACGCGATTTTCCTTAATTTTGACGATTCCGTTACTGGCAAATGTTCCGAGTTTTCGTTTCCTCAAAGTGAAGAAATTTGAATCGTCCTTTTTATGAGGATTTGTATGTCGCCTAATCTAAAGAAATATTTCGTCCTTTTTGAGCATGTGAGTACAACAATGAGATTCAGTTTCCTCAAAATCAAGATTCAGAATCGTCAAATCACGATAATAAAAGTGAGGATTCGCGTCTACTCAATAGCCACGTGATAATGTGACGAAACAATCCTCAAAATTAACGAAATGAGGCTTGAGGATTCATGAATCGTCAAAAATGAAAGGGTTATTTCTGAGAGTGTACTACCAATAACAATAAAGATCTTGATCATTCCTGCTGTATCACTGAATGTCAAAAGCTAAATATGAATATAGTAAAAATATATATGAATTTTATTCTCCAAGTGGGATTGAAATTAAAGCAAGCTTTGATTGTGTGATATGTGTGCCATCAATGGAAAATGGGATTTGCATTAGGCTTTGCATCAATTGGTTTTATTGGGTTATAGGAGAATATTTTATGATAATGGCCTTTAAGAGAGTATAATTTGAAGTTTATTTCATGCGTTAGGATTCAATTTTGTGAGGAATAAAAATGTTTTCACTTATTGTTTTTAGATAAGAGTTCTCTAAAAAAATTGTACTCGTTTGTTTTTATCTGTGTAATGTTTTATTTGTACACATTTATTATTTTTCTACATATTTACATGTACGCTTATTTTTTAATGAGACGTGATATATTAGGGTTTAATATACTATTTTGGAATATAAATAAAAATGAGAATATAATATAAGAGAAATGACAATATAAATATTGAGAATATTATTCAAATAATTGTAAAATATTTTAGCTTTTATTGTATTAAAAGTAGCAATAACATTTTTTTAATAAATGTATGAAGCCTTGATCTTTAAAAATCAAAACTTTCTTTTGGGGGAAATTTTGAGCTTTTAGCATCGATTAAAATAATACTTTGGCAATTATTTGAACATTATTCTTAAGACTTTAAAATTGTTCATGGTAACTAATGTGTAGTTAAAACAGTTTGAAAAAGTGTTGAATTTCTCGGAATATTTATTATGCATTATAATGTCATATATATTCATAAACATATGTTGTTGCTTTAAAAAAAATATTCAGTTAAGTAAAAACTCGTGTATAAAATAAAAAAATATATTTTTTAATGGTTTATTCATTAAATTATAATGTTGGGCCATACATTGAATATGTTAATTCTTGGAATATAAATATTTATTAAAACCCTATTGCATTATTAATTTAAGCTATCATGCTTGAAAATATTTGTTGAAAGCAATTTAGTTGATCCTGAATAATATTGGGGAATTTAAATAATACCTGCCAATGCAATTAACTTCACTTGATATAAAACAATTTTAAAGTTTTCTACGAAAAAATGCTTCATACAGGCAAATTAAAAGACTATGGTGAAAAAAATGTTTTACTATTTTAATAACAAATACTTAAGATCCAATTAAGTTAAAAACACCATAAAATTGAAGTAAAAAATCTCAATAATAAAATACTTACTTTTAAAAATAAAAAAACCAATCGAGTGCCGTTTTGTTTTTAATAATAAGGAAAAAAACAAAATAATTGTTATCCATTGAAGCGCGAATTTATGAAGTAGGGCGAATTTTACTTCTTTTTCATCATACTGTCTGGAACGCTAAATCTCCGGAAAAATTCACGAACATGACTCAACCAAAAAAATATTCTAAAAGCTTACGTGGTTAAAATTCGTTGAATGCTCCATTCAAGTAGTACTTTGTGCGGCAAATAAAAAAAGTTGTATATTTGACGTTTTGGTCGCCGTGCCCACCAAAAATATTTCCAGAGGGGGTTTTAGTGTCAAAATAGCTGTGTGGAATTTTTGGTTTTTATCTGTGATGTTATTTATGCTCGGTGGTTTTGCTTATGTAGAAATTTGAAGTGCTGAATATACTTTCTGAGAATACTTTTTGCAGATGAAAAATCTGAGAGTTGTTTAAAAAGCATAGTGAATTCCTCTTTTAATTCAAATAAACTGATAAAAATGTATCACATTTGTAAAAAAATAGAGGAAGACAAATTTAATTATTAGTCAATTGTTTATTGAAAAAAAAAAGGGTGTAGTGATGATTAGGAAAATAAATCAGGTGTATGATTTCAGTTGGTTAATTGGTGCCAGTGGTTGGTTGTCTAGACATGTATTCTGGTTTGCGTGCATGGTCAGAAACCAGCTTATAAACCTTCGTCAGTCAAGTCAGACGGACACAACACACATATTTGACAGATGCTGCCATCTATCGCCACCTCCACAATTTTGACATGTCCCTGATGGGGAGGGAAATATTCTCCAGGGACCAGTACCAGTGGAAAACTGCGCCATGACCGTCCACGGGACATTCGGACCCACAGATTTAATGAGCACTTACTCCGTATATATTCGGGAGGAGGGGGGGGGGAGAGGGGCTTCAGTAGTGTTGAGACTCGATCACGGGATCTTCCGATTCCGAGAACGAGGCCTTAAATACTGAGCTATACGGTCCCATTGGTGTCGTGTTCATGGGGCGAACTTAAGATATACATGAGTATGCAAAACACAGCCTGTGGTTTCAGTTTATTTATAAGATTAAATTATTAATTAAAATCATAAGCCAGCTTATATTTTGAGGAATATTTTGTAACATAATATAGAAAGTTATTTTGAATAAAAACAAAAGATTTTTATTTTACTTTTCATATGTCATATTATAACTGCGAGATACTCGTAAATAAATATTTTGCTTAAATTTGAAAGATTTTTTCCATTATACGGAAATTCGTCTATTTAATCTCCTTTTGGCTGTTTCTGAAGTCGATCCTTTTTCCCATGTGTGCATTTTATAGTCAATAAGGCAACTAAATATTTAAATTGATTTGTATTTTGTGTACAATTAAAATTTATAATTAATCAAGGTTGCCACGGTCCTTGAAAACCTTGAAAAGTCTTGAAAAAAAAACACATCGAGATTTCCAAGGTCTTGAAAGTTCTTGAAAATCATAATCAACCTTGAAAAGTGCTTAATTATTTGTTTAAAGATAACTAGATTAAGTATCCTTTAATTATGTCGTTGAATATAAACAGAAGTCTTCAAATGTCGTCTTCTAAAGCTGCTGCAATTGTTAATTTTGGCTTCATTAAAAACACGTTTTTAAAGTGAATCAGTTCGTATTTTAATTTTCATTCATTGTTTATGTTTAATCCAAGGAGTCAGAGCAAATGAGGGTTATTTTATAACACATATTTAAGTTCATTTGAATTTTAAAAATCTCTTATTCGTTTCTTATTTTTTTTTTAAATTTACATGCATGTTCGAATATACAGTCCATGAAAATTGGGAAACATATCCTTGAAAAGTCCTTAAATAGTCCTTGATTTTTTTTTGTACTAAAAAGTGTGGCAACAGTTGTAATAATAAAAATAATATTTTCATGAACTGGAAAAAAATAGTTTGTTCACTTAATCCTACATTCAACATAATATACGTTTCAATAAAATAAAGAAAAGACGAGCTCACAAAAAATAAAATTGTATTAACAATATATTTTAAAACTATGTCATCGCATAATGAAATTTAAAAACAAACACATTTCAGCAAACATTGAAAATAAAAAAAGCTAACTACATCACTTTATTTCCCATTACTTTATAAAAATACACTTTATTAAATAAACTCAAAAACTTAAATGAACCGTTACACAGAAAAAAAATCCCGAATCCTTAAACGCTAAACAATTTTTATCCAACTCTATACTTTCCCAGAAAAATCAATTTAATCCCAGAAAACTCCATTATCTATTAAATAGTTTTTATTTCTCGTGTTACGCTATGGAAGAAGCTATGCCACATTACTCTCCTTTCGACTTGGCTAAAAAAAATGAATTCAATATTATATTTTGAGAAATAATTATCCTTAACGGTCCGGTGAGGATAGCAATATAACTTCTTATATATTGATCAATTTCATTTTTTGTGATAGTTTTGTTTTCTGATAGCGTAAGGTTTTGTAGTGACTTATTTGGCGGAAAATTTTAACAATAAATGGTTAAAAAATATTATATACGTAAGTAAGTTTAAATAATTTATTTTGTTCATATGAGAATCAACGTATTTAAAAAATATTTGCAGTGTTTGTTTTTTAATGCGTAATTTTATTAAATAGTTTTTTTATTTCTCGTGTTATGCAATGGAAGATGCTACGCTACATTACTCTCCTTTCGACTTGGCTAAAAAAAAATGAATTCAATATTATATTTTAAGAAATAATTATCCTTAACGCGGTCCGGTGAGGATAGCAATATAACTTCTTTTATATTGATCGATTTCATTTTTTGTGATAGTTTTGTTTTCTGATTGTGTAAGGTTTTGTACTTACTTATTTGGTTGAAAATTTTAACAAAGGTTAAAATATAACTCTAAGTTTTAATAATTAATTTTGTTTTCTAATGAGAGTCAAATGTTTTTTAAAATATGTGCAGTGTTTTTTTTAAATGCGTAGTTTTATTAAATTGTTTATATTTCTCATGTTAGGCAATGGAAGATGATACGCCACATTACTCTCCTTTCGACTGTTCAAAAAAAATTATGATTCAATATTATATTTTGAGAAATAATTATCCTCAACAGTTCGGCGAGGATAGTAATATAACTTCTTATAGTATTGATCGATTTGAATTTGTGTGATAGTTTATGCTACTTCTTCTTGCGTAAGGTTTTAAAGTTATATTTTTGGTGGAGATGTTTAACAATTTGATCATTAAAAAATATTTTTATTTGTAAAAATCTACATTTTCTTGTGATTTGTTTGGTGTAAAATTTCAACAATGAAATGGTTAGCAATATTTGTGTTAATTGTAAACTACATTATTTTGTTGCGGACATATTAGAAACAAATTAAATTAATTTTAATCTGTGTGTATCACGTAATAGAACAGATTTTGGAATTTAGTATAGTTATAAAATATCTTTATAATGTATGTCACCAGGAATCAATCTTATACTTTTGCCATTATAGTCCGCATTATACGAATTTCTCATTAAAATAATATGAAACTAGGCGAAATTAGTTATTTAATCTTAATTTATAAAAAAAAAATCTAAAATACCACTAAAACAGCATTATGTACACCTATATTGATCGCTAGATCCATACAATTTTTAACAACCGACAAAATACCATTTACTTAACACCGTTTTTTCACGGGTCATTATCCATTTACTTTTCCAAATTGATCGAAAAAAATAGAACATTTTTAGGTGTGACACGCCCCTTCCCCTAATAAGGAAGAATCCATTACGTGTCACCATTTAATTGGATGACACCGCCGACCAATGATGCAGTGGTCACGTTTGAGTTGTAACGACGGATTTGATTCGTTGACTGTGTCGTGTGAAATGGTGTGGAAATGAAGTATGGTGTGGAATGGGATAGCTGTTAAATTGAAGTGAATTGGATGGATATTTTTTAATTGAATTGATTTAAGGCTTAATATTATAGAATTGTAACTTTAGAAAAAAAATTATATATTTTGTCTTAATACTCTTAATCGACAATGTATAACGTATTGTTTAATTAATTTGTTTCGATTCTCGAATACTCTACGGTAAAAACAGTTAATACTTTTGCATTTTGCTTATCCCTCAGTGTTAGTTAGTACATAGTACAATTTCCAGGTTTTTTTTTTTTTAATTTTGACAGTTTTGGAGCAATTTTGTACAAATGATTTATTATTTAAAAGACTTTCAGAAAAATTACTTACTGTAAGTCATCGTTTAGCACCATTTTCATTTAGCAATGAAATAATAAATAATGAAATTAACATATATGATAGATAATTAAGTTTAAAACTATGAAAAGTCTAATGGCAAACTGGCTTTGCGATGTACTATTTTCTCAAAACCATTATGACGTCCGACAAGACCTAGGTACAGTGTACGAAATTTGAATTACGTACGTATTTCATTTTGAGCTATAGAGGGGTTTCCGACAGACAAAATGACAGAAAGACACTCTGATAGAAGGACATTATTAAAAAAAAACACTTTTTTTTTCAATTCAATATCCGCCAAAAAACGCGTGAAAAATCCAAAATCTCTATTTCGGATATCTTCATTGCCTTTCATTAATTAATCGGTAATTAACAGTAAAACAGTTTTTTGCTAATTCTGATACCGAACATCGTTCTTTGTATGCAATACTAAATGAACATTAATTATTGAGGTTTTCAAATATTAAAAATAATTGCAAATCGTATTATAGATCCATCCTTATTTCATAGTAATTGTAAAACAAAAAAAAATCTTCTTGTAAGGCAACTTATATATTACAAAAGACAAATTACTTACTATTACCCTACAACTACCATTTAAGACAAAAACAAAAACATGTCATTTACTATGTGAAAGTGCACTACGAACTTTTGCCCTCCTTCATTAATTGTATTTGCACTGAACTTTTTAACCTGTAATTAATGGTAATTACTTGTGAGTAATGAATTTCAAACAAGGACCATTAACTCCAAGATAAGCTTGTTAAAGACTACGATAGAGAACACGAAATTTATTAACTTTTCTCGATAAAGTTTGTCTTTTTTTTTGTATATAGCATTAAATTAGGTTTCGTTAACTATCAGAAAGCCTCACGAAATCTTAACCAGAAATAATTATATTTTTCATAGGGAATGTCAACTATAATGTAATAGAATTGCTTTTGTATACAGGGTGGCCCAAAAGTAGCCTAACAGTTAATGTTGTACCATTTTTAAGACCTTTGAGTTATTTAGAACAGCTATTTGACGTAGCCGTGCTTAGTTTTGTTGGTTGGCTAAAATGAAGTCGTATTTTAGCCAAAGAGTAGCAATTCGTGGACTTGGATTAGTTTAGTTTCGAAATATCTTCGGTTTATTAGACCTTACCGACCAGGCAATGCACTAGACAGGAATGCATCAATGTCGAAGGTAAACAATTTGAGCACCTTCGGTATTAAGAATGCAAATGAATGTCTGTAAATAAATCTGTCAATTTTAGGAGGGGGACTAAATTCGATGCCTGCCACTAATAACTCTCCGGTAGCTCTAGTGTACTACGATAATTCAACCAAACTAAACTTAACCTGTATTAAAATAACTGTTTCTGTATAAATAACTGCACACCTAACTCAGACTACTTTTGGGCCACCCTGTATTCAGAGACAAACTTTGTGTGGATAGTGCATTCAAGTCGAACGTGTATAGCGTAAATATTTTAGGCATTGTTGTATTAAATATATTTAAAAATATTTGGAATATTTGCACATGCGTTTTTGAAACGCTGAAAAAAATTCCGTATCAACATTGTGACATTTATCCACTTGCTGCCAAAACTTTCTTAAAAGTAGAAATGGTAGTTTTTTAATACAAGTGTAAGGTTGGTTATAATAACATTCTCCTCAAAATAATTGAAAGTAAAATCAAATCCAAAACGAAAAATAAAACATGGAAAGATATCCACGGTCTGACATACTTTCCTTACCAAAAATCTACATTCTAAAACAGTCTCATATTTTCAAAACAATTCAACTTCGCAAAAAACATTTTAACCAAAAACAATCTTAACAAAACTACTTTCCATTTAGTATACCTTCTCATTTTAACAACAACACAATATTTACCAAAAACTTCTACTCGTATACAAAAACCCAAAGCAATTCGTGTCGACTGTTTGACAACCCTGTAAACGAAAGTCGTATGATTTAAAATATTTAACATAGGTCAGTGAGCTTCTCGAAATATTAAACAATATAGGTCAGATGGAAATTGAAAATGATATCCAAATGAATAACAAAACGTTTTAATTGAACTTAAAGAGCCTACTTCCCTGTTCCTTAAAAACTGCCGAAAATTCTTATCGAAAAAACAAGTATATTTGTTACAATGACTTTCTTACAAAATCGTTTCCCCAAATCGCTTTTTATACACCTTTGAAGAAAAACTTTCAACGCATCAGTTAGATCTAATAAACTTTTAAAATTCAAAAATAGTAGTACGTCGACAGACATGTATCCGCCGGACGTACAGACAGACGGACAAAAGTATGAAGGATAGGCGTCTGATGTTGTACCTTTCTAACAAAAATAAAGTTTAAGGTCAGTCGGATAAAATCGATTTTGAAAAGGGGTACGGACAGACGGAAATTCGCAATATATCAATACCTACTTTCATTTCTCTTTATAACAACGTGCAAAAAACTTCACTCTTTTATATCATATTCATTCATAAACCGTTGCGAAAATGACACTTTACGTACTTACGTCAAAGACAGTACCAAAAGTAACTACTTTCGGCACTAGCGCTGTAAAGTAAATAAGAGTATCTGATTGGTAGAAAACAAAATATCATGAATATCTCCATGGAAACTAAATGATGCCATGAAACTCACTTATTTCTATTGGTTCATTAATTTTGCATTTTTCAATATCTCCATGGAAACTACAAGTACTTCAAATATTATTAAAGGAAATTAAATAGGACAAAAGTTAGATCACAAATTTCACGCTTTTGCACGTTATTGTAAAAAATATTGTAAGCAAGCACGTGCCAAATAATACTTTATTAAGCCCTCGTCATTATTTCACTCGACTTACGGTCTCGTGAAATAAAAGCCACTCGCTTAATAAATCATCATTTTCGCCACTAGTTGCTTAATAAATAATTGGCTGAATAGTGTAATCTGAATAGTGTATAAATAATAAATATTTGGCTGGAGTAATATGTTGATTGGTAGTACATTGTGATACCAAACCACAATATTATATTACAAAACTATATCTTAAATTTTTTTCACACCTAAGACAAAAGTAAGAGCACAAATTTTGCACGTTATTGTAAAAAATATTGTAAGCAAGCACGTGCCAAACAATACTTTATTAAGCCCTTGTCATTATT
Source organism: Hylyphantes graminicola (assembly GCA_023701765.1). Classification (NCBI taxonomy): domain Eukaryota; kingdom Metazoa; phylum Arthropoda; class Arachnida; order Araneae; family Linyphiidae; genus Hylyphantes; species Hylyphantes graminicola. The sequence goes on along the minus strand of CM043112.1, from coordinate 55,214,757 downwards.
TCACTCGACTTACGGTCTCGTGAAATAAAAGCCACTCGCTTAATAAATCATCATTTTCGCCACTAGTTGCTTAATAAATGATTGGCAGAAGAGTAAAATGTTGATTGGTAGTACATTGCGCTACCAAACCACAATATTATATTACAAAACTGTATCTTACATTTTTATCACACCGACTTAAGAAACTCCAAAAAACACCCCGCTTTAATTTCGGTGGAGACACGACTCAAAACAACCCGAAGCTTTATCTTTTTCAACAAATCCTTTTAAACAAGGGCGCTGGCGAAGATAAGCTTCGTTTATTTCAATTCTCCAGCGCCAGCCAAGCTTAAGAAATTTAATTCAAAGTTTATTACGCTGATAAGGGATCAAGCAGATGATGAAGAAGTAACGGATGTCTCATGTTTTTCAACTGTTCCACACTAGGGGCTGGAGAGCCCAGTCGGTTAGGCCTTTGCCTAGCATGCGTAAGATCCCAGGTTCGGGTCCGGACATCGCCAAAATAACTGCCGACCTATAAACGGCCCGTGCAGCTAAAAATGTCCGACGAATAATAACCCGTGTTAAGGGAGTGCACGTTAAATATCCTTCAAAGTTCTGAACATGCGTACGATGTGGCTCTTAACGGTTGCGTTGGGTGCCTATTCAGGTGTCGGCTCGTCACTTGACTGTGGTTCTTAAATACGACGCCAGTCGCCAATAGCCCTCGTGTAGCTCTAGTGTGACGAAAATTCAAACTAAACTAGGTTCCACACTAGGTTTATATCGTAAAATTGGTTCCGTTCGTCATTCCATCACCCACTTAAACAGCACAAACTACAAATAGCCCTCGTGTAGCTCTATTGCGACAATGATTCAAACCAAAAACATAAACAAATGCTACAAGCTATATTATTAAGTCAAAAAAATATCAGCTCTAGAAGATATTTGTGAAATTGAATTTGAAATTGAATTTACTGTCAAACTAGAAAATTTTAACTCAGAAAAATCAAATTCTTAATACTACAAATATTACCAAAAATACTGCTGAATCTAATACTCAATAGAAAAGTATAAGAAGAACATTGAATAATTCTCTTAAATCATCATTCTCACCGTTAAATCTGTTGGGTCCGAAAGTCCTGTGGGCGATCATTGCGCAGTTCCCACGGGTACAGGTCTCTGGAGACTATTTCCCTCTTCTTCACGGACATGTCTGAATTGTGGAGGTGGCGTGAGATAGATGGCAGCATCTGTTATGTGGGTGTGTGTGCGAGAGAGTGTGTGTTGTGTCTGTATTACTTGACGAAGGCTTATAAGCGGGTTTCTGACCAAGCACACATGCCTGAAATATGTCTTACCAACCAATCATTATTTTCGCTCTCTCAACAGTCACACGAGAAACTCGATTTATACTAAGCAAAAACATTTAAAGCAGATGTTTTTCTTTTTTTGTGTGGCGTAAATCAGCTTTGAATGGCTCCATAATATATGTCACAATGAGTATTTCGATTACTCCTATTATTAGTTAAAAAAGCGGTAACCAGAGAAGAAAATTGAATGGAATTCATGAATCGTCAAAAATGAAAGTCTTATTTCTGAGAGTGTACTACCAATAACACAGTTCGACAAAAAAAATGCAAGTGTTTGTCCCGAAGCTACTTTGGCGATTTTTTGCTTCTTTGGTGGTCCAATAATAGAGAAATGACATTTTTAGTCCAAGTTTAATAGGGGGATTCATCAGAGATCAAAAAATTGATTTTTTAACGTTTTTTTCATAAAAAACGCCTTTTTTTGGCAATAAACAACCTGTAAACCTTCTTGCAACTGGTTATTACCTCTATTGGTGTTCAGTGAGTACCGATGGGCCATTTCGGAACTCAAACGCCGCTACAAAACAGTCTAAATTAGCGATTTCTGGCCCAAAACGCCATTTTTGATGTTATTTCATGTTTTTTCGTGCATGGAGCTATGATTACGCATCTGGAACAGCTTTCGAGATAAAAAATATTAAATTAAAACGCCGAATGAAACGATAACATTTATACACTATATAAGAACCCGAACATTGTCAGAATAGGCAATTTACTTGGCCAAAAGTGCCATTTTTTGCTAGTATTTCACGTTTTATTGCGTATATTTGGCTTTGCACTTAATGAAAATGTACCGATGTCTGTCTGTAGCTACTCAGTGAACACCAACTGACTTTTCTGACACTTTTGCAACACATGAACATCGCACAGTTGGTTAAAATAGGCGATTTTCTAGCCAGATAAAGTTGCAAGTTAAGTTTTAGCCGACAGCCATTGAGCGGGCTAAAAGAGTTACGAGTGTGCGCACTTTGGTCATTGACTGTATAGCAAATCGGGTCCGTGTTATTGCGAGAAAGAAATTACTTTTAGGGGTGACTTTTGTTTTATTCTTATTTTATTGTGTTACTTATTACATCCATAGAGGTAATGACTAGTTGCAGGAAGGTTTACAGGTTGTTTCTAGCCGAAAAAGTAGCCACGCGAAAACACATGAAATAACATAAAAAAATGGCGTTTTGGGCCAGAAATCGCTAATTTAGACAGTTTTGGAGCAGTGTTTGAGTTCCAAAATGGCCCATCGGTACTCACTAGAGGTAAGAACCAGTTGCAGGAAGGTTTACAGGTTGTTTGTAGCCGAAAAAATAGCCACGCAAAAAAACATGAAATAACATTAAATAAAGGCGTTTTGGGCCAGAAATCGCTAATTTAGACAGCTTTGGAGCAATGTTTGTGTTCCAAAATGGCCCATTGGTACTCACTTAACACCCACAGAGGTAAGAACCAGTTGCAGGAAGGTTTACAGGCTGCTTGTAGCCAAAAAAACGTCAAAAAAAGGCGTTTTTTTATGAAAAAACATTAAAAAAAAATCGATTTTTTGATCTCTGATGAATCCCCCTATTAAACTTGGACTAAAAATGTCATTTCTCCATTATTGGACCTCCAAAGAAGCAAAAAATCGCCAAAGTAGCTTCGGGACAAACACTTGCATTTTTTTTGTCGAACTGTGTAATAATAAAGATCTTGATCATTCCAGTTGTATCACTGAATGTCAAAAGCTAAATATGAATATCGTAAAAATTTATATGCCTTTTATTTTCCTAGTGGGATTGAAATTAAAGCAAGCTTTGATTGTGTGATATGTGTGCCATCAATGGAAAATGGGATTTGCATTAGGTTTTGCATCAATTGGTTTTATTAGGTTATAGGGGAATATTTTAGAATAATGGCCTTTAAGAGGGTATAATTTGAAGTTTATTTCATGTGTTAGGATTCAATTTTGTGAGGAATAAAAATGTTTTCACTTATTGTTTTTAGATAAAAGTACGATACAAAAAATTTTACTCATTTGTTTTTATCTGTGTAATGTTTTATTTATACTCATTTATTATTTTCCGACATATTTATATGTATGCTTATTTTTTAATGAGACGTGATCTATTAGGGTTTAATATACTATTTGGGAATATAAATAAATGAGAATAAAATATAAGAGAAATTACAATATAAATATTGATAATATAAATATTGAGAATATTATTCAAATAATTGTAAAATATTTTAGTTTATATTGTATTAGAAGTAGCAATAACATTTTTTTAATAAATGTATTTAGCCTTGATCTTTAAAAAGCAAAACTTTCTTTTAGGGGAAATTTTGAGCTTTTAGCATCGATTAAAACAATACTTTTACAATTATTTGAACATTATTCTTAACACTTTAAAATCGTCTATGGTAACTAATATGTAGTTTCAAAAAGTGTTGAATCTATTAAAATTCAGTCGGAATATTTATTATGCATTTTAATGTTATATTTATTCATAAACATATGTTGTTGCTTTTAAAAAAAAACATATTCAGCTAAGTAAAAACTCGTGTATAAAATAAAAAAATATACATATATTTAATGGTTTATATTCATTAAATTATATTGTTGGGCCATACATTAAATGTTTATTGTTAGAATATAAATATTTATTAAGACCCTATTGTATGATTAATTTAAGCTATCATGCTTGAAAATATTTGTTAAAAGCAATTTAGTTGATCCTGAATAATATTGGGGAATTTAAATAACACTTGCTAATGCAAGCTTAATATAAAAGAATTTTAATTTGCCTGCAAGAAGCATTTTTTCGTACAAAAACTTTAAAAGACTATGATGAAAAATAGTTTTAGTATTTTAATAACAAATACTTCAGCTAAGTAAAAACTCGTGTATAAAATAAAAAAAATATACATATATTTAATGGTTTATATTCATTAAATTATATTGTTGGGCCATACATTAAATGTTTATTGTTAGAATATAAATATTTATTAAGACCCTATTGTATGATTAATTTAAGCTATCATGCTTGAAAATATTTGTTAAAAGCAATTTAGTTGATCCTGAATAATATTGGGGAGTTTAAATAACACTTGCCAATGCAAGCTTAATATAAAAGAATTTTAATTTGCCTGCAAGAAGCATTTTTTCGTACAAAAACTTTAAAAGACTATGATGAAAAATAGTTTTAGTATTTTAATAACAAATACTTCAGGTCCAATTAAGTTAAAAACACCATAAAAGGGAAGTAAAAAACCTCAATAATAAAATACTTATTTTTGAAAATAAAAAAAAGCATCGAGTGCCGCTTTGTTTTTAATAATAAGAAAAAAAATAATTGTTATCCATTGAAGCGCGAATTTATGAAGTAGGGCGAATTTTCCTTATTTTTCACCATACTGTCTGGAACGCTAAATCTCCGGAAAAATTCCCGAACATGACTCAACCAAAAAATATTCTAAAAGCTTACGTGGTTAAAATTCGTTGAATGCTCCATTCAAGTAGTACTTTGTGCGGTAAATAAAAAAGTTGTATATTTGACGTTTCGGTCGCCGCGCCCACCAAAAATATTTCCAGAGGGGGTTTTAGTGTCAAAATAGCTGTGTGGAATTTTTGGTTTTTATCTGTGATGTTATTTATGCTCTGTGGTTTTGCTTATGTAGAAATTTGGAGTGCTGAATTTACTTTCCGAGAAGACTTTTTACAGATGAAAAATCTGAGAGTTGTATAAAAAGCATAATGTTTGCCTCTTTTAATTCAACTAAACTGATAAAAATGTTTCCCATTTGTAAAAAAATAGAGGAAGACAAATTTAATTATTAGTCAATTGTTTATTGAATAAAAAGTGTAGTGATGATTAGGAAAATAAATCAGGTGCATGATTTCAGTTGGTTAATTGGTGTCGTTGGTTGGTTGGCTAGACATATGCATTCTGGTTTGCGTGCTTGGTCAGATACCAGCTTATAAAACTTCGTCAGTCAAGTCAGACAGACACAACACACATATGTGACAGATGCTGCCATCTATCGCAACCTCCACAATTTTGCCATGTCCCTGATGGGGAGGAAAATAGTCTCCAGGGACCAGTACCCGTGGGAAACTGCGCCATGACCGCCCACGGGACATTCGGACCCACAGATTTAATGAGCACTTACTCAGCATATACTCGAGTGGGGGGGGGAGAGTTCAGTGGTGTTGAGACTCGATCACGGGACCTTCCGATTCCGAGAACGAGGCCTTAAATACTGGGCTATCCACGGTCCCATTGGTGTCGTGTCCATGGGGTGAACTTAAGATATACATGAGTATGCAAAACACAGCCTGTGGTTTCAGTTTATTTATAAGATTAAATTATTAATTAAAATCATAAGCCAGCTTATATTTTGAGGAATATTTTGTAACATAATATAGAAAGTTATTTTGAATAAAAACAAAAGATTTTTATTTTACTTTTCATATGTCATATTATAACTGCGAGATACTCGTAAATAAATATTTTGCTTAAATTTGAAAGATTTTTTCCATTATACGGAAATTCGTCTATTTAATCTCCTTTTGGCTGTTTCTGAAGTCGATCCTTTTTCCCATGTGTGCATTTTATAGTCAATAAGGCAACTAAATATTTAAATTGATTTGTATTTTGTGTACAATTAAAATTTATAATTAATCAAGGTTGCCACGGTCCTTGAAAACCTTGAAAAGTCTTGAAAAAAAAACACATCGAGATTTCCAAGGTCTTGAAAGTTCTTGAAAATCATAATCAACCTTGAAAAGTGCTTAATTATTTGTTTAAAGATAACTAGATTAAGTATCCTTTAATTATGTCGTTGAATATAAACAGAAGTCTTCAAATGTCGTCTTCTAAAGCTGCTGCAATTGTTAATTTTGGCTTCATTAAAAACACGTTTTTAAAGTGAATCAGTTCGTATTTTAATTTTCATTCATTGTTTATGTTTAATCCAAGGAGTCAGAGCAAATGAGGGTTATTTTATAACACATATTTAAGTTCATTTGAATTTTAAAAATCTCTTATTCGTTTCTTATTTTTTTTTTAAATTTACATGCATGTTCGAATATACAGTCCATGAAAATTGGGAAACATATCCTTGAAAAGTCCTTAAATAGTCCTTGATTTTTTTTTGTACTAAAAAGTGTGGCAACAGTTGTAATAATAAAAATAATATTTTCATGAACTGGAAAAAAATAGTTTGTTCACTTAATCCTACATTCAACATAATATACGTTTCAATAAAATAAAGAAAAGACGAGCTCACAAAAAATAAAATTGTATTAACAATATATTTTAAAACTATGTCATCGCATAATGAAATTTAAAAACAAACACATTTCAGCAAACATTGAAAATAAAAAAAGCTAACTACATCACTTTATTTCCCATTACTTTATAAAAATACACTTTATTAAATAAACTCAAAAACTTAAATGAACCGTTACACAGAAAAAAAATCCCGAATCCTTAAACGCTAAACAATTTTTATCCAACTCTATACTTTCCCAGAAAAATCAATTTAATCCCAGAAAACTCCATTATCTATTAAATAGTTTTTATTTCTCGTGTTACGCTATGGAAGAAGCTATGCCACATTACTCTCCTTTCGACTTGGCTAAAAAAAATGAATTCAATATTATATTTTGAGAAATAATTATCCTTAACGGTCCGGTGAGGATAGCAATATAACTTCTTATATATTGATCAATTTCATTTTTTGTGATAGTTTTGTTTTCTGATAGCGTAAGGTTTTGTAGTGACTTATTTGGCGGAAAATTTTAACAATAAATGGTTAAAAAATATTATATACGTAAGTAAGTTTAAATAATTTATTTTGTTCATATGAGAATCAACGTATTTAAAAAATATTTGCAGTGTTTGTTTTTTAATGCGTAATTTTATTAAATAGTTTTTTTATTTCTCGTGTTATGCAATGGAAGATGCTACGCTACATTACTCTCCTTTCGACTTGGCTAAAAAAAAATGAATTCAATATTATATTTTAAGAAATAATTATCCTTAACGCGGTCCGGTGAGGATAGCAATATAACTTCTTTTATATTGATCGATTTCATTTTTTGTGATAGTTTTGTTTTCTGATTGTGTAAGGTTTTGTACTTACTTATTTGGTTGAAAATTTTAACAAAGGTTAAAATATAACTCTAAGTTTTAATAATTAATTTTGTTTTCTAATGAGAGTCAAATGTTTTTTAAAATATGTGCAGTGTTTTTTTTAAATGCGTAGTTTTATTAAATTGTTTATATTTCTCATGTTAGGCAATGGAAGATGATACGCCACATTACTCTCCTTTCGACTGTTCAAAAAAAATTATGATTCAATATTATATTTTGAGAAATAATTATCCTCAACAGTTCGGCGAGGATAGTAATATAACTTCTTATAGTATTGATCGATTTGAATTTGTGTGATAGTTTATGCTACTTCTTCTTGCGTAAGGTTTTAAAGTTATATTTTTGGTGGAGATGTTTAACAATTTGATCATTAAAAATATTTTTATTTGTAAAAATCTACATTTTCTTGTGATTTGTTTGGTGTAAAATTTCAACAATGAAATGGTTAGCAATATTTGTGTTAATTGTAAACTACATTATTTTGTTGCGGACATATTAGAAACAAATTAAATTAATTTTAATCTGTGTGTATCACGTAATAGAACAGATTTTGGAATTTAGTATAGTTATAAAATATCTTTATAATGTATGTCACCAGGAATCAATCTTATACTTTTGCCATTATAGTCCGCATTATACGAATTTCTCATTAAAATAATATGAAACTAGGCGAAATTAGTTATTTAATCTTAATTTATAAAAAAAAAATCTAAAATACCACTAAAACAGCATTATGTACACCTATATTGATCGCTAGATCCATACAATTTTTAACAACCGACAAAATACCATTTACTTAACACCGTTTTTTCACGGGTCATTATCCATTTACTTTTCCAAATTGATCGAAAAAAATAGAACATTTTTAGGTGTGACACGCCCCTTCCCCTAATAAGGAAGAATCCATTACGTGTCACCATTTAATTGGATGACACCGCCGACCAATGATGCAGTGGTCACGTTTGAGTTGTAACGACGGATTTGATTCGTTGACTGTGTCGTGTGAAATGGTGTGGAAATGAAGTATGGTGTGGAATGGGATAGCTGTTAAATTGAAGTGAATTGGATGGATATTTTTTAATTGAATTGATTTAAGGCTTAATATTATAGAATTGTAACTTTAGAAAAAAAATTATATATTTTGTCTTAATACTCTTAATCGACAATGTATAACGTATTGTTTAATTAATTTGTTTCGATTCTCGAATACTCTACGGTAAAAACAGTTAATACTTTTGCATTTTGCTTATCCCTCAGTGTTAGTTAGTACATAGTACAATTTCCAGGTTTTTTTTTTTTTAATTTTGACAGTTTTGGAGCAATTTTGTACAAATGATTTATTATTTAAAAGACTTTCAGAAAAATTACTTACTGTAAGTCATCGTTTAGCACCATTTTCATTTAGCAATGAAATAATAAATAATGAAATTAACATATATGATAGATAATTAAGTTTAAAACTATGAAAAGTCTAATGGCAAACTGGCTTTGCGATGTACTATTTTCTCAAAACCATTATGACGTCCGACAAGACCTAGGTACAGTGTACGAAATTTGAATTACGTACGTATTTCATTTTGAGCTATAGAGGGGTTTCCGACAGACAAAATGACAGAAAGACACTCTGATAGAAGGACATTATTAAAAAAAAACACTTTTTTTTTCAATTCAATATCCGCCAAAAAACGCGTGAAAAATCCAAAATCTCTATTTCGGATATCTTCATTGCCTTTCATTAATTAATCGGTAATTAACAGTAAAACAGTTTTTTGCTAATTCTGATACCGAACATCGTTCTTTGTATGCAATACTAAATGAACATTAATTATTGAGGTTTTCAAATATTAAAAATAATTGCAAATCGTATTATAGATCCATCCTTATTTCATAGTAATTGTAAAACAAAAAAAAATCTTCTTGTAAGGCAACTTATATATTACAAAAGACAAATTACTTACTATTACCCTACAACTACCATTTAAGACAAAAACAAAAACATGTCATTTACTATGTGAAAGTGCACTACGAACTTTTGCCCTCCTTCATTAATTGTATTTGCACTGAACTTTTTAACCTGTAATTAATGGTAATTACTTGTGAGTAATGAATTTCAAACAAGGACCATTAACTCCAAGATAAGCTTGTTAAAGACTACGATAGAGAACACGAAATTTATTAACTTTTCTCGATAAAGTTTGTCTTTTTTTTTGTATATAGCATTAAATTAGGTTTCGTTAACTATCAGAAAGCCTCACGAAATCTTAACCAGAAATAATTATATTTTTCATAGGGAATGTCAACTATAATGTAATAGAATTGCTTTTGTATACAGGGTGGCCCAAAAGTAGCCTAACAGTTAATGTTGTACCATTTTTAAGACCTTTGAGTTATTTAGAACAGCTATTTGACGTAGCCGTGCTTAGTTTTGTTGGTTGGCTAAAATGAAGTCGTATTTTAGCCAAAGAGTAGCAATTCGTGGACTTGGATTAGTTTAGTTTCGAAATATCTTCGGTTTATTAGACCTTACCGACCAGGCAATGCACTAGACAGGAATGCATCAATGTCGAAGGTAAACAATTTGAGCACCTTCGGTATTAAGAATGCAAATGAATGTCTGTAAATAAATCTGTCAATTTTAGGAGGGGGACTAAATTCGATGCCTGCCACTAATAACTCTCCGGTAGCTCTAGTGTACTACGATAATTCAACCAAACTAAACTTAACCTGTATTAAAATAACTGTTTCTGTATAAATAACTGCACACCTAACTCAGACTACTTTTGGGCCACCCTGTATTCAGAGACAAACTTTGTGTGGATAGTGCATTCAAGTCGAACGTGTATAGCGTAAATATTTTAGGCATTGTTGTATTAAATATATTTAAAAATATTTGGAATATTTGCACATGCGTTTTTGAAACGCTGAAAAAAATTCCGTATCAACATTGTGACATTTATCCACTTGCTGCCAAAACTTTCTTAAAAGTAGAAATGGTAGTTTTTTAATACAAGTGTAAGGTTGGTTATAATAACATTCTCCTCAAAATAATTGAAAGTAAAATCAAATCCAAAACGAAAAATAAAACATGGAAAGATATCCACGGTCTGACATACTTTCCTTACCAAAAATCTACATTCTAAAACAGTCTCATATTTTCAAAACAATTCAACTTCGCAAAAAACATTTTAACCAAAAACAATCTTAACAAAACTACTTTCCATTTAGTATACCTTCTCATTTTAACAACAACACAATATTTACCAAAAACTTCTACTCGTATACAAAAACCCAAAGCAATTCGTGTCGACTGTTTGACAACCCTGTAAACGAAAGTCGTATGATTTAAAATATTTAACATAGGTCAGTGAGCTTCTCGAAATATTAAACAATATAGGTCAGATGGAAATTGAAAATGATATCCAAATGAATAACAAAACGTTTTAATTGAACTTAAAGAGCCTACTTCCCTGTTCCTTAAAAACTGCCGAAAATTCTTATCGAAAAAACAAGTATATTTGTTACAATGACTTTCTTACAAAATCGTTTCCCCAAATCGCTTTTTATACACCTTTGAAGAAAAACTTTCAACGCATCAGTTAGATCTAATAAACTTTTAAAATTCAAAAATAGTAGTACGTCGACAGACATGTATCCGCCGGACGTACAGACAGACGGACAAAAGTATGAAGGATAGGCGTCTGATGTTGTACCTTTCTAACAAAAATAAAGTTTAAGGTCAGTCGGATAAAATCGATTTTGAAAAGGGGTACGGACAGACGGAAATTCGCAATATATCAATACCTACTTTCATTTCTCTTTATAACAACGTGCAAAAAACTTCACTCTTTTATATCATATTCATTCATAAACCGTTGCGAAAATGACACTTTACGTACTTACGTCAAAGACAGTACCAAAAGTAACTACTTTCGGCACTAGCGCTGTAAAGTAAATAAGAGTATCTGATTGGTAGAAAACAAAATATCATGAATATCTCCATGGAAACTAAATGATGCCATGAAACTCACTTATTTCTATTGGTTCATTAATTTTGCATTTTTCAATATCTCCATGGAAACTACAAGTACTTCAAATATTATTAAAGGAAATTAAATAGGACAAAAGTTAGATCACAAATTTCACGCTTTTGCACGTTATTGTAAAAAATATTGTAAGCAAGCACGTGCCAAATAATACTTTATTAAGCCCTCGTCATTATTTCACTCGACTTACGGTCTCGTGAAATAAAAGCCACTCGCTTAATAAATCATCATTTTCGCCACTAGTTGCTTAATAAATAATTGGCTGAATAGTGTAATCTGAATAGTGTATAAATAATAAATATTTGGCTGGAGTAATATGTTGATTGGTAGTACATTGTGATACCAAACCACAATATTATATTACAAAACTATATCTTAAATTTTTTTCACACCTAAGACAAAAGTAAGAGCACAAATTTTGCACGTTATTGTAAAAAATATTGTAAGCAAGCACGTGCCAAACAATACTTTATTAAGCCCTTGTCATTATTTCACTCGACTTACGGTCTCGTGAAATAAAAGCCACTCGCTTAATAAATCATCATTTTCGCCACTAGTTGCTTAATAAATGATTGGCAGAAGAGTAAAATGTTGATTGGTAGTACATTGCGCTACCAAACCACAATATTATATTACAAAACTGTATCTTACATTTTTATCACACCGACTTAAGAAACTCCAAAAAACACCCCGCTTTAATTTCGGTGGAGACACGACTCAAAACAACCCGAAGCTTTATCTTTTTCAACAAATCCTTTTAAACAAGGGCGCTGGCGAAGATAAGCTTCGTTTATTTCAATTCTCCAGCGCCAGCCAAGCTTAAGAAATTTAATTCAAAGTTTATTACGCTGATAAGGGATCAAGCAGATGATGAAGAAGTAACGGATGTCTCATGTTTTTCAACTGTTCCACACTAGGGGCTGGAGAGCCCAGTCGGTTAGGCCTTTGCCTAGCATGCGTAAGATCCCAGGTTCGGGTCCGGACATCGCCAAAATAACTGCCGACCTATAAACGGCCCGTGCAGCTAAAAATGTCCGACGAATAATAACCCGTGTTAAGGGAGTGCACGTTAAATATCCTTCAAAGTTCTGAACATGCGTACGATGTGGCTCTTAACGGTTGCGTTGGGTGCCTATTCAGGTGTCGGCTCGTCACTTGACTGTGGTTCTTAAATACGACGCCAGTCGCCAATAGCCCTCGTGTAGCTCTAGTGTGACGAAAATTCAAACTAAACTAGGTTCCACACTAGGTTTATATCGTAAAATTGGTTCCGTTCGTCATTCCATCACCCACTTAAACAGCACAAACTACAAATAGCCCTCGTGTAGCTCTATTGCGACAATGATTCAAACCAAAAACATAAACAAATGCTACAAGCTATATTATTAAGTCAAAAAAATATCAGCTCTAGAAGATATTTGTGAAATTGAATTTGAAATTGAATTTACTGTCAAACTAGAAAATTTTAACTCAGAAAAATCAAATTCTTAATACTACAAATATTACCAAAAATACTGCTGAATCTAATACTCAATAGAAAAGTATAAGAAGAACATTGAATAATTCTCTTAAATCATCATTCTCACCGTTAAATCTGTTGGGTCCGAAAGTCCTGTGGGCGATCATTGCGCAGTTCCCACGGGTACAGGTCTCTGGAGACTATTTCCCTCTTCTTCACGGACATGTCTGAATTGTGGAGGTGGCGTGAGATAGATGGCAGCATCTGTTATGTGGGTGTGTGTGCGAGAGAGTGTGTGTTGTGTCTGTATTACTTGACGAAGGCTTATAAGCGGGTTTCTGACCAAGCACACATGCCTGAAATATGTCTTACCAACCAATCATTATTTTCGCTCTCTCAACAGTCACACGAGAAACTCGATTTATACTAAGCAAAAACATTTAAAGCAGATGTTTTTCTTTTTTTGTGTGGCGTAAATCAGCTTTGAATGGCTCCATAATATATGTCACAATGAGTATTTCGATTACTCCTATTATTAGTTAAAAAAGCGGTAACCAGAGAAGAAAATTCACTTAAAACTTTCATTTCAAAATAAGACTTTTTTTTTCATTTACGTTCAAGCAGTTATTAATGAGTAATGGCGTTTTAAGGGGAATGGGTGCACTGAATCGTGGGTCTCCAAACTCAAGTGCCTCAATGTTAATGCAAAGGAAAAATACTATTTTCTCTGCCACATTTCTCCGGCTGTGTTGAATATTTTTGCAAACGGTTTTTTTTTTAATAATAAATGTAGATAACTTACAAGGTCTCTATAATCCGACTTTTTTTTTAAATTGATCCGAATGCTTTTTTATAAATTATTTATGAAAAATTTTATTAAATTTATTAAATTTCAAACCACTTTCAAAAGTAGGATTGTCAGGACCTGTAAGTCACATTTGTCATATAAAAAATCCGTTTGTAAACATTTTCAATACAGCCGGAGAAATGTGGCAGAGAATTTTTTTTAAAATTGGATTAACACTGATGCACTTTGCTTTGGATTGGTTGGTATACGTATATTTTCAGGCTTGTGTGCTTCCTCAGAGAGCCGCTTATAAACCTTTGTCAAGTAAGACAGTCACAACACACACTCACACGCACACTTATGCGTGACAGATGCTGCCATCTATCACACGCCACCTCCACAATGTGGACATGTCCGTGAAGGGGGGGAGGGGGAAATAGTCTCCAGGAACCTGTACCCGTAGGAAACTGTGCAATGACCAACCACAGGACTTTCGGGTCCAACAGATTTAACGAACACGTACTCCGCATATACTCGGTGAGTTTTCAGCGACCCGGACTCGATCGCGGGACCTTCCGATCCGTAGATCAAGACGCTGACCAAAGGGCGCCTCACAGCCCTCTTTGCTTTGGAAAAGAAACACTTCTTGTTTTATAATCAAAACATATGGCTATTGTTTTCTTAAAAGAACCTAGAATGTGAACTTTAAAAGAATCCAGCTTTTGGTGAAAAAAAGCCACGCCAATTTGGTTTTGGAATGCTTCACATAAAATGACTTTAAGAATTCCTTTCCGGAAAAGTGAATTTTTTTTTAAACTATATATCTTACACTTGTTTATTAAATTTTTCCCAACTAGTTTTGTTCTTTGTGCTATATTAGATGAAGCAATATCGTTGGCTTTGTTTATTTTGAGTTTTTTGCTACAGGATATTATTGAATTTATTTGACTCATATGGGATACGCCATGTATTAAGGGTGTTTCACTAATTTGCAAATGAAATAAACAAAAATTGTTATTTTCTAAAGTGACAGGGTTTTTTTTTCTACGAATTGCAACTTTTTGTGCCATCTAAATTATTGTATTAGCTCGATATTGGCATACATTTATTTATCGGAATTTTTCTTTATATTCAGTTACCTAATAAGAAATGTATAATAATGAAAGTATTGCGATGGGGTCGACAATTTATAATAGAAATTATGTGTTTTCTGCATGTTTTGTAGGGTTTTTTTTTCATTGGTCCGTCCGTCAAACTGTATCTCTTTCTGTCCATATGTTTGTCATTCTGTATGGTTGAAACCACTCTAAGCTTAATGCATGACATAATATGACTTAACCCGTCTAGATCATAGATTTCTATCCCAAAACTTAATTACTTTTTTAACTCCACTTAAACTTAATAACTTAAATTACCTTTTTAACACATCCTTATTATCACTTAGTACTTTAAGATACCAAACACACCCTGTCGGCGACAAACAGTTGCCAAAATCAATCGTTCCCACAGAAACTTTGCTTAGTTATCTTGAACTTACACCTTTTCCCACGATTAAGCTTGATTTTGATTGGTCGGTGGAGGAGAGTACGACATTCCTCGCAATTTTTGTGGATCTTTCCGACACACTCTCTGGTCGACTTAAGACGAAGAATCCATCATCTGCCAATGGCTAACTCTAAACGACTTAATTTTATCTAAGTTTCTCTGCCGACTTATTTTACATGCATACCTAAATTTTATTTGTGCTTCGATGCACAGACATCAAAATTCTGTGTTCCAATGTGTTTATGTCAAAATACAGTTATATAATAAATTTATGAGACACAAATGTTAATACGAAGACTCAAATATGGTACAGAATGCACAGAATCTAGATTACAAAGCAAAAAGTTATTCCCACCAATTCACAATAAAAAACAATTTTTCCTCGGTAGAACCACTCTTCCAGAAATCTAAAGTTTTGGCGAAACACGACTGAGTTTCATAAACTCTTATCTACCCTCTTAAAAATAAAGAGCCAAACATAAATGGGAGTACTTCTCGCAATTAAACTCGAGTTTTCTAAGGGACCGAAATAGATATTCCCGTAAAACTTCTCGGAAAAGTATCCCTGCATATTTGCATGCCGCGGCAGTTGTTTCCGAGTAATTGCCGATTGAGCGAATAATTTTCATGGTTATTAGAAACGATGATTGAGTAAGTTGTTGGGAAAAGTCAATAATAAAAAGCTATTTAATGTGAGGAGTTTGCGTTAGTTTGTTGGGAAGTTGTACTGAAGTGGAATAATTATTATCAAGTTTTACTGGAAAGAGTTAAGTGAAGTTTAACCCAATTTTAAGTCTTTTTTTTTGTTGCATAGTCATGGAATTTTTGTAATTTTTTTTTCGTAATATGTTTTGTTTGTACGCGTACATTTGAAACGGGTTTTTAGAAAAATCGTTCAGGGCCGGATTAAAAGATTTGCCGCCTGATGGAGTCTACGACTGATGTGCCAATCTGTTACAATAATCTTCCCCTTCTGGTGCAAAATAGGGTGGTATGTGCTGTTTAATATATATACACATATTATAATCATCTATGTACACTCTCAGAAATAACACTTTCATTTTTGACGATTCATGAATCCTCAAGCTTCATTTCGTTAATTTTGAGGATTGTTTCGTCAAACTAACACGTGACTTTTGAGTAAACGCGAATCCTCACTTTTACGATCTTGATTTGACGATTCTGAATCTTGATTCAGAGGAAACAGAATCTCATTGTTGTACTCACATGCTCAAAATTGACGAAATATTTCTTAAGATTAGACGACATTCAAATCCTCATAAAAATGACGATTCAAATTTCCTCCCTTTGAGGAAACGAAAACTCGGAGCATTTGCTTGTAATGAAATCGTCAAAATTAAGGAAAATTTCGTCGTTTTTGAGCATTCATTTTTAGAGTGTACTTTTATACACAAAATCGAAAGCAGAATAGGCGAATTTTTTTAAATGGGAAACTATTTTTCTTTCAATTTGAAATCCCGAAAGAGATTGGGCAATTGCAATAGCAGCGACCATGTTTGCTACGAAATTTTTTTACTGTACATACGCTTACGGTTTATTCCCAAATTATTTGTTTTCTTTCTTAAAAAATATTTGTATCTTATGATAATAATTTCTTATGCCAAATGCTGCTTTAATTGTCGTAAAATTTGCCGCTCCCAAAAATTCGCTACTCTACACTCTTAAAACGAACGAGCGATTTTGATTCATTCTGAGTTAATTTTCACTCCTCCAGTCTAGAAAATGCACTTCCCAGAAAGAAGTGGATCCTTTGTGTGTTAAACCTCCGACCGGATCACTCCAAACGAGTGATTTTAACTCAGTCTGAGTTAATATTCACTCCTTTCCAGTGTCGAAAAAACAACTCTTCTCCTACTGGAGTGGATTTCACTCTTTTGTTTTAAGAGTGTAGGCAACAGCCTACTTAGCCTATTTAGAAATCCGGCCCTGGTCATTTTTATGTGAAGATTAAAGTTAAAACTAGTAGATTGACAATTGCTCGGGCAGTCTTATTAGTTTCCCTTTTTGCTACCATGCTCCGTTAACTTTTGCACTGTAAAAGAAATTCCGACGTATTACTTCCAGCTTTCAGTAATGCATTTCTTTAGATTGGTTCTCCAATTGGTGCTCTGTTCACACTTGACATTGATTCACCAATCGAGGCTCAAGAAAGGATATATTTTCATACATCAGTTGTGTTTGCACTCAATACCTGAAACACACAGTTAAGAGCTTCATATTTCACGAATTTACTCATAATTATGCAGCGTAAGAGAATGTACGAGTTTTTATGATACATTACAGGAGTTAATTTTATACTAAATATAACAAATCATGCATGAAATTGAAGAAAAACAAACTTAGTTTTTCCTATAAGCGTTCAATGTGTTCGCCTTTACTGATACGGCACACTTCCAAACAAAAATGCAATTCTTCCCATACTGTCTGCAGCAAGTCCGGAGTTATGGAATAGATGACACTGTAACTGTGAAAACGATGTAGCGTTACTAGCGCATGCGCTTATCTGAAACTGTTGGAGTTAGTATTTATTCATCACCTTCAACCACAACTGCTGAACGATTACAGCTGATACTATTACAATTTGAAACTCGGACATTCTTTTACGGACACCCTGTATTAAACAGCTTATTTCTGAAATATTTTCTGATTTTATCTGACACACAAAACAACTTCATTACAATTCAACAAACTCAACACAGCACCATTAAACCTACCCCGGTTATTACAACCCACAAGCCAATACAATATTGACACCATCAATACCATAATGACCCGTACCATGCCCAAAGCCCCCTCCCCAAACAATACAAATACATCTGCGCTTGTGTATTCAGATCCTAGACAAACTCAATGGGATATATAGAATCTGGCATGCAGATTAAGCCTGTGTAATTCGCAGGTTTACGATCGACATAGGCAATACTTGGTGCACCGGCCATGGGGGAAATTAAGGATTTAGTTTGGGGGTTTGGGTTGTAAAGTAGGGGATTTACGGGTCTGGATCAATGACATAAATGAAGTGTATGGTTTTATTGTAGGATTGTAAGGTGGGTAAGATGTAATCGATGAATCGGAGAGAAAGGTTGCTACATTCAAAGACTTATCCATGTTCTAAGCGCTAACAAATACAGAATACATATAAATATATTTTTGAATGAAAATGTCTGTAGGTAGCCAATTTTTTTGTCTCTATTATTATTTTTATAGGTTCAATAGTTTTATTGATTAAAATTTTTAATACAGAATTCAAAACAGTTTCCGTCAAATTGCTAAATTGGCGAAAAATGCTAAATTGGAGAAAAAATTGTATTAAAGTTAACCAATTTGGAGGGATAAGTGTGCATCTGACGTTAAAGGGGAATGAGAGCTGTAGAAGGGTCTCCAAATCAAAGGGGACTGGGGAGCCCAATCGGTAAGGCTCTTGCTTTGCATGCGAAAGGTCCTAAGTTTGCATTGCCAAAATAACTACCGACCTATATACGGTTTGTTCAGATCCTAGACAAACTCAATGGGATATAGTAGAATCTGGGATGCAGATTAAGCCTGTGTAATTCGCAGGTTTACGATCGACATAGGCAATACTTGGTGCACCGGCCATGGGGGAAATTAAGGATTTAGTTTGGGGGTTTGGGTTGTAAAGTAGGGTTTTTACTGGTCTGGATCAATGACATAAATGAAGTGTATGGTCTGTTTTATTGTAGAATGGTAAGGAAATGAGAGGAATCGATGGATTGGCCAGAGAGGTTGCTATATTGGGAGACTTATCTGTGCTTTTGGCATCGTAGCGGTCTCAGTAACCCACAGACCCAGTAACGCGCAGTCTGCCAAAAGGATCCTTAAGGTGGAGATGAGTTACCTCGGCTTACATACTACTATTTTCGATATAATACTGGTAGAAGCACAAAGGTAAATCTGCTCCCTCTAGCGAGTAGGTTATATATTAAGTTGCTTGCGTATGGTAATAGGCACACCAATAAGGGGGAATTGTAGAAGCTGAATGGTCAGGGAGAGACGGTCAGAAGGCCCCTTGTCCACTTCCCATGGATATTTGTGCTGTGGTGTTTGTTTGTATTTGTCTTCAATACACTGTGACCTACGTGCTCATTAAATCTGTGGAGATGAATATCCCGAACAAGGGCTCGATTGTGCCACTAGTTTACTTTGGGTGCCGGTGTCCAATCGTGATCAGGTATCGACCTCGCAGCTTGAAAATTAATATAAGCTACTATGCGTAATTGGCTGTGTTAAAGATCCATGGCGACTAAACAACAGAACACTTTCAAAACTGGAGAATGCAGAGAAAAAAAACATATATAGGCTCTTCTTCAGGGACATGTCTAAATTGTGGAGGTAGCGCGCGATAGATGGCAGCATCTGTCACGTATGTGTGTGCGTGTGTGTTGTGTCTGTCTTACTTGCCGAAGGTTTATAAGCGGGTCTCTGACTAAGCACACAAGCCTGTATGTATACCAACCAAATAACTCGCAATTGTTTGAGTGCAGATGCCTTCAAATCAACAGAACCCATTCAACAACACTGTTTTCGGAGAAAAAAACATGTCCAGGAAAATTTCAAAACACAACACCTGCTATCCCGAACTAACCCAAAAACCCAAGCATTTCACCCGTAATTTAATACCACGCTAGCTTGTAATGATAATTGGAATCCGCCGTGCTGTAATGGATGTCATGTGAGGCATGCGTTTATTTAGGTCCAAGGTGGCAGTGGTCGGAATGGCCCCTCAGGAATGTCCCATAGAGTTAAGAAGAAAATGGCGGTGCTTGACGAGATATAAAGTGAAGCCAAGTGAAAGTTGCTTAGTAACCTTAATAAGCCCAAGAAAAGTAGTTATAAGTTTTGGTCAATGTAAAAAGCATTTTATTATTTAAAAAGTGTTTGTTAAATAAACTGCATGTGTGGGCTGTGACACGACATCCGAATTGACGCAATATAGCAGTAATTTTCTTTCAGTAATCGCCAATTCGATGTAGCCAATACCGTCAGAAATTCACCAATTAACCATTTGAATTCACACAAGAGAGTAGAAATTTTCTTCACATGAAAAGAGTAATGCGTTGTTATTATAGTTTCCATCAGAGAGTCAGAAATCGCTAAATCGACGTAGCTAACCGATACCGTCAAAAAGTCCCGACTAACGCTAGTAAGCAGAGAAAAACCCCTCCTAACGTTAGTAAAATTCATCCTTTTATTCGCTAAAAACGTTGATTACAAATAAAAAAAAAATGACTGCTCAGTTGTAGGGTATAGTACGAGATCTGAGTAACACAAGATGATAGTAATTTCTTTAATAGGAAAGAAAAAATAAGTTGTAATTATAGTTTTAATAGAAATTCCGAATTCGTCAGTCGGTGTAGTAAGCTTACACGCAAACTAAACTGTAGAATAGCCCCAAATACTTAGCCGAGAGCGTTTGTTTGGGTTTACTACAAAGCGATAGATGGATTCATTTCACGAACTTATTTCTACATTACATTTTGTCCAACAGCATCTCTATCTTCTTAACTCTACAGTGACACAGGTGTCTGAATGTAGACCTTTCTTGTTTCACAGCTTTAGGGGCGAGAGGCAAGAGTTATGTGTATGAATCGTAGAGTTAAGAAGGAGGTGGAGAAGCTGCCGGACAAATGCCTATACAAAACCGGTTTTCAAAATGAAGCCATTGATTGTTTGATAATAAGCCCAATAAAACGCTCTCGGCGAACTATTTGGCGCGTTTCGACATAGGAGCTTGCTTTGCTTATAATCGGTCTATGTACAATGTAAGCCTCCAAAAAGACTTTATTCCCACATCCCTTAACTTGGTTTTCCAGGAAACGGGGGGAGCGTCGTTTCTCTATTTCTAACTTGTCCGAGGTTCTGCTGTGAGGTTGACAATTCAAACTTCAGTAGGGTGGTGGAAAAAATACGCTCCCGCCGTTTCGAAGAAAACCACATGCGGATTAGGGATGGAAAATGCTTTCGAAGCTTACATTCACGCTAGACATGGGCTTACTAAATCGACCTTAGCGATTTCCGATTCTATATTAAAAACTATAATAACAGCTCATTTTTCTTAACCATGAAGATAATTTTACAATTTTGTGCAGATTCCGATCTCGTGATACAGCCTATAACTGTTCAAATAGTCATTTTTTGATATTTAATTGAGGTTTTTATTACACATAATGAACCATTTCAGCCTGAACTAACGTTGAGTGATCTGCTTGTTTGGGCTTACTAAGGTTGCTTGGCGCCATTCTGACGGCTTCATTTTGTTTCGCGCCAAGAGTCTACATATCCTTCTTACCTCTATAGTGTAACTGGAGGGGTCGTGATGGATGTTTGGGGTTGGGTAATGGCTAGGAATGTCGGAATTGTTACAGTGTCTTGAAGAATGTAGCTTTAGGTCTTAGGGTTAATGTGTAAAGCGGGGGATAAATGTCTTAATTTGAAAGATGCGGTAAATTATGGAAATGAATTAAGGGCAAAATAACAGAGGTATGTATTATTTTGAATAAGAATAAAATATATTTACGATAGGAGCTTTGCTGCTAAAAATACAGTAGAATTAAAAATTTTCGATGCAGTAAATTATTAAATTATAGAAAAGATAACTTTTACACTTACTATAATAAGCACAAAAATGTGTATTTAGCCATCGAACCTTTGCTAGTTAAAATACGGTAGAACGAAGTACCACTGTAATTGGATTTTTGTATGTAGTGTGTGTATGTTTAAATAAATAAATAGGAGTTACTAAATCAACTTGGCGATTTCCGATTCTATAATAAGAACTATAATTACAACGCGTTTTTCTTAACCGTGAAGGTAATTACTACCATTTTGTGTAGATTCCGATCTCGTAATACAGCCTATAACTGTTCAAATAGTCATTTTTTATATTTTTAATTGAGGTTCTTTATAAAATAATGATGCGTTTTAGTATAAACTAGCATTGAGTTAACGGTTTGCTTAGGCTTACTAGGGTTGCTTGGCGCTTTTCTGGCGGCTTCATTTTGTTTCGCGCCGAGAGTCTACATATCCTTCTTAACTCTTTGGTGTAACTGGAGGGGTCTTGATGGATAGTTGGGGGGTGGGTAATGGCGAGGAATGTCGAAATTGTTAAAGTGTCTTGAAGAATGTAGCTTTAGGTCTTAGGGTTAATGTGTAAAGCGGGGGATAAATGTCTTAATTTGAAAGATGTGGTAAATTATGGAAATGGATTAAGGGCAAAATAACATAAGTATTATTTTGAATAAGAATAAAATATCTTTGCGAGGGAAGCTTTGCTACTTGAACATACAGAAGAATTTCAATTATTCGAATTATTCGATGTGGTGAATTATTAAATGGAGTTGGAGGGCCCTCCACAGAGCGGTGCATCTTGGGATACTTAGGTGTCAGTATGTTATGTGCAGTAGGCAAAACACCTGACAGCCCTGCTTCAAATCCGCTCAATTGGAGGACCTCTCTACACCTCCTTCCTACCTCTATGGTGATTAGGTCCCAATTGCTTCGGATAATTGGAGTTTTATAGTATAACAATAAAATCCGGCTTGTATATGGAGCTGCTGCTTACTAAATCTACTGTAGAGCAATTCTACTACGCATTTCTTTGTTTACAAGAACCATTGAATCCGTGGAATGCCAAACCCTCCATTAGGGGAAAAAGCTGCCGAGAAAGATTTCTAACCCAAATCCATCGTCTGTGACCGAATCCATGGAAACAAACGTCAAACCCTCCTTGATTAGAGAGTTTTCGAACCCCCCAATGAACCCTGCAATTCCTGTTCTGTCTGGGAGAAAAAACCCAAGAGGGAAAAATTGCTGAGTTTTCTCTTCAATCCATGGATTCGATGGCCTATATAAACAAGCCCATAATGGCTGTTGCGTTGAGTTTCTGCTCAAATATCGTCCTCGTTACTTAACGACAGTTTAGCACTGCAAGGTTGTGTCGTCAATTATAGACCTTGTGCACCTTTATTGTGACTTTATTTCAACCAAAAAGCAAACTATACCCGTTTCCAATAATAACCGTAGACTTAGTGCAACGTTAATGCAACCATAAACGAACCAAAATATTTTGAATACTTGATTTTGGCATCATCAATTGTTTATCATTAAATAAGTTTGGAAATCTGTTGAGTGTCTAATGTTTATATTTTGACCTTGATTTTTATATATGTATGTGTTAAATTATTTAAATTCTAATTCATTTCACAAGTTGTTTTAAAGTAGTGGCTTGATAATGTTTATTTTTTGCAGGTAAGTGCATTGGTGTCTTGAATTTTCTACACCTTTCTACATTTCGGGTGAGTAGTTTTGTTCCTGATAACTTATAATAATCATAACAACACGCGTTGTGTTTTCCGGATTGTTAAATTTTTATTGGAAACCTGAGTAATACGTTATTGTTACGACATTTTTACCTACACATGATATTCATATTGGAACATGCAAAGTTTTTATATATTTAATAATTCGTCAAATGGCTTATTATTTTGTAAGCACTATTAACTTACTTAATTCTAATCAAATTCCCTTACAAATTATATTCTTTATATATAAACGTCAACATCTCCGGAATCAGATCAGTATCAGCTCGTCACTTGATTGTGGTTCTAAATACGACGCCCGTCATCAATAGTTCTTACGTAACGATTATTCAGCCTAACCTAACCAACCATAAAGTAGCTATCAAATTATTTATTTTTTTGTGTCCGCACGAAAACAATAATTTTGCTTGGATATATGTACTTTTAAAAATATCAAGCTTTTACTATAATCATAATTTAAAACAACATTTTGGGTCAGTTATTTAAGTTAATGGACGCTTTAACAACTTGATTTAAGTATAACACTTTTATGATAATATTGTATTTTTTTTTACTTTGATACCTATGTCATAAACTGAAATACTTCGTTTAAATGATGAAAGCTGAAGATAAAATTGGAGTATTATTTCTCTTTTTTAATAGTTTTATTTAAGTTTTCATTTATAAACGTTCTATCAAACTCATTTAATGTATTTAATACTTGTTTATAAATAAGATAGTTATGCTTTAAAATACATTTTATAATTGGAATTTAAAATAAACTCGCTCATGTTTCAAACACTATATCTTAACAATAATCCAAGAGTTTTTAAACAAAGCCTTTAATATATTTTCCCAAACAAAATGAAATCTTTATTATGTTCAGAAAAAAAAATCCGGTCACTTTCGAATTTGGTAATATGGCGTCATATTCCATTTTTAATTCCAGAAATAAACAGTTAAATGTAAAAAAAAAGTATTCGAATAGCCTGGAAGATATCCTTACACGCTTATTCTTTCACTAAAATTATGAAAGTACGCACAGTAGAGGGAAATGCTTCTAAGGATTTGACCATTTTTTATGCATCGATCCAAATGTTCCATCTTTATTATTTTTTGTTCTTTTTTTCTAAAATGAAACTAGTCGCAAACCCCGAGGTTTTAAAAAATTATAATTCACGTTCCATTTTATGTATTTAATTCAATTTATCAAAATTGAAAAATGAATTTAATTGGATTTGAAAATGGATTTCAGGAAAACATTTCTGGTGGCCATTTTCCAGTTTTTCGATTCGCGTAAGTAATTAAATAAAAGCTGTGGAATGGGACTTTGACGTTACTCTAAAGAAACTAAAAAGAATGAAAGAAAATTTTTGATGAGATGACTTTGCATCAGAAAAGACTTTTT
Organism: Hylyphantes graminicola; assembly: GCA_023701765.1. Lineage (NCBI taxonomy): Eukaryota > Metazoa > Arthropoda > Arachnida > Araneae > Linyphiidae > Hylyphantes > Hylyphantes graminicola. Next base: position 55,189,699 of record CM043112.1, on the reverse strand, counting down.
TAAGTGGTCTTCTTAATTAAATAAATGTGTATACGAAGTTTGTAAGAAATATTTCTTTAATCTTTAGGAAAACCGTTTCTTTCGACTTCCAAGAGTAGCCTTTGTATTTCGGGGTTTCAGGTTTCATCATTAATAAAAAGGCTATCATTTTACTTTTGTATCGCGGCTCAGTGGCTGAGAGGTTTAACGTGTCCGCCTCATAATCCCAAGATTGCGGGTTCGAGCCCCGGCTGTGACGTCAGATTTTCTGGATGGGAAAATCTTGGGCACGCATGTCATGTAATTATGCGGCATGCAAGTAAAAGATCCCTGGAGTACCAATTTGGATTGGGTTCTCTCGACATACTTTAACATCTACATAGAGTTCAATTCCTTGCAATCAGAGCGTCGAAACCGATAGAGAGAGTAGCCTAGATGGTGCCTCAAAAAAATGGCTCTCAGTTCTGGGAAATATGCCGAGTCTGCATCCCTGTCGCCTCTAACACTACTATAATAATAAATCAATTCAAAATTTTAAAAATGTAATCTAAAAAAATTATATAAAACATAATCCAACACTTAATATTCACTTCTACATCAGTCTTGATTTCTCTAAATTTTATGTCATTATCAGCAATAGTGCGACCTAGACTACCCGGAGTTTCAAATCGTACCTAAGGGACACCAAGATTTCGTCCGACAAGATTTATCATGCCTTAATGCTACCCACGGGTATATAAAGTGAATTTGAAAGTCTTGAGTGAATAGCTGTATAGGTCTATTTCTGTAGTGTCCATTTTATTATAGTGTACTTGATTAAGGATACGGATAGTTTTTTGAAGAAGCTCTTGGGGAATTAAATGAAAATTGGTTTTGGTATATTCGTTATTTCTTCTAGGGGACGGGAGATAATTTAAGTAAAAATATGTTACGATAAATATGATCAATTAATTAACTTAAACTTATTTAAATGAAAAAATTGCTATTTATTTATCAAACCCTAAAATGTTTTTGACGCTTTAAAATTCAAAAAGCTTCTTATTTTTGTATTATACAGGGTGTCCGTAAAAGAATGTTAGTTTTAATGGAATATAACAGGAATTTATTTTACACTAAATATAACAAATAATACATGAAATTGAAGGAAAACTAAACTAGTTTTTTCTTATAAGTGCTCAATATGTGTGCCTTTAGTGATACGGCACACATCCAAATAAAAATGTAATTCTTTCCATGCTGTCTGCATACACCGCGTACGATGTCGCCCTGAAAAGGCAATAATTCAACTCGGAAACTAAGAAAATATTATTTTTTTCCTATTTTGCTCCGGTGCCTATACGGGGCTCTCGAAGTTATGAGAGTAATGTAGTTTTTAATGTATCTGTAAGGAATGCAATTAGGAAACCGTGATAAAAAGTTAAACGTAAAGTTAATATTATTCAACTACAACACATACGCGATATATCGTCAAATGCTCAGATAATGAGCATTTGAATTAATATAAAATACTTATAAGACATGCCGTTTGTTAGTTTTAAAAGCCAAGAATACCTACGGCCTGAAAAATAATTAATCTAAGTAAAACACTGCCATCGTTAAATAAGATTTCTGTTCTGCAACATTTTATAATAAATACAAATAACAAGACTTATTTTTATTTATTTGACCCTAAAGCAAAGACTTAAAAAAGAAAATTGTAAAAAAACAATTACGATTGGAAGGATTTAAAAACTTATTTTTATTTCTTTTTATATTGATCGTAACCCAAGGGTATTTTAATATGTCAGGCAGTTTATTGATTTAGTCTTATTTTTATTGATTTGTTTTTTGAAGTATTTTGATGTTTTTAAGTTTTAATTTTTTGTAATATATTTTTTTATTTATGTGTGCAATTTCATGAACAATAAGAGTTTAAACATTCAGAACTATAAATTTTTATATAACCTCTAGCGACCTGGCGTCCCCATTTGGAGACATTTTTTAAAACCTCCCCACAAACAATTAACACCTTAATTAGTTCCAAAGTTGACCTGGTCAGATAGAAGAAGATCCAAATATCAGTTTTAAGCCTTTGATCATAGGTGTCAGTCATTTATTTCTATACAAAATTGAAGTTAACGATATTAGATTTCTTTAAAAAAATCAAATTTTTCAAAAAGTTCTTTCATCAAATTTTTAAGAAATTTTGCATTAAAAACAATGTTACTACATACTACTTTACCAACATAAATCCATAAACGCTGAGGAACCGTTAGTTCCGGTCATCAAAATTTAACGCCCTATCGACTCTAATTCCAAGAAGACACCCTAATTAAATGATTTAATTAAAGCAGCACTCAGGCGGTCTATATAGCATGTGGCGTTTAGTCGTGCTTGTGGGACACGTGAAGAGCTTAGTGGAAGAACGTGCTAAATCACAAAAAGATGAAAATGAGCTTTAATGTTTTTATTTTGCACTTAAATACGTTAAAACGGTACTTACAACCGTAAAAAATATACTAAACCTAAAGTTTAGAAAAAGGGAAAATTAATTGTCGTTATGGAAGTTAATTATATGTTCATTGACACAAAAATCATAATTTTTTCAAAAATATCACTTAGCACGTTCTTCCATTAAGCTCTTTATGTCACTGTGCGCGTAAAAAGGGGGCTATATCCTTCTGCGTTAAAACAGAAGCGTTACTTTTCTGTGTACAATGGCGATGTTTTGGGATGAATGTGTTACGTAGAGGGTAATGGTAGAGTATGTGATAAACATTTCACATACACACTTAAAACGAACGAGCGATTTTAACTCAGTCTGATTGATTTTCACTACTCAGTCTGGAAAATGCACTTCTCCTTTTGAAGTGGATCCTTTGTGTGTCAAACCTCCGACCGGATCACTCCAAACGAGTGATTTTAACTCAGTCGGAGATAATATTCACTCCTTTCCAGTGTCGAAAATGCACTTCTCCTACTGGAGTGGATTTCACTCTTTCGTTTGAATTGTGTACACACTACATGTAGGGGACTGAGAAGCCCGATCTTTAAGGCACTTGGCTTGCATGCTGAAGGCATTAAGTTTGGGTTCTAAAATAAGTGCCGATCTAAAAAATATAGCATATAACACCCCAAGATGAAAAAGAGCATGTTAAATAAAATGCTAAGGCCTGACACTGCGAAAGAATTCAACACTTCTGTTTTGTGTTACTTCCGGTGTAGGCTCGTCACTTGATTGTGGTTCTAAATTATGAAACCCGTCACCAAAAAGCCATCTTGTAGGTCTAGTGCGACGGAAATTCAACCCAAACCAAATATTCTGCAAATGTAACGAAACCAAGGACAGAATGTCTCTAGCCATATTTCACTGATCAACACCAAACTTACAATTCGAATGATGCACCAACTCATTTAATTTACTCTTATTAAGCACTTGGCTTGCATGCTGAAGGCATTAAGTTTGGGTTCTAAAATAAGTGCCGATCTAAAAAATATAGCATATAACACCCCAAGATGAAAAAGAGCATGTTAAATAAAATGCTAAGGCCTGACACTGCGAAAGAATTCAACACTTCTGTTTTGTGTTACTTCCGGTGTAGGCTCGTCACTTGATTGTGGTTCTAAATTATGAAACCCGTCACCAAAAAGCCATCTTGTAGGTCTAGTGCGACGGAAATTCAACCCAAACCAAATATTCTGCAAATGTAACGAAACCAAGGACAGAATGTCTCTAGCCATATTTCACTGATCAACACCAAACTTACAATTCGAATGATGCACCAACTCATTTAATTTACTCTTATTAAGCACTTGGCTTGCATGCTGAAGGCATTAAGTTTGGGTTCTAAAATAAGTGCCGATCTAAAAAATATAGCATATAACACCCCAAGATGAAAAAGAGCATGTTAAATAAAATGCTAAGGCCTGACACTGCGAAAGAATTCAACACTTCTGTTTTGTGTTACTTCCGGTGTAGGCTCGTCACTTGATTGTGGTTCTAAATTATGAAACCCGTCACCAAAAAGCCATCTTGTAGGTCTAGTGCGACGGAAATTCAACCCAAACCAAATATTCTGCAAATGTAACGAAACCAAGGACAGAATGTCTCTAGCCATATTTCACTGATCAACACCAAACTTACAATTCGAATGATGCACCAACTCATTTAATTTACTCTTATTAAGCACTTGGCTTGCATGCTGAAGGCATTAAGTTTGGGTTCTAAAATAAGTGCCGATCTAAAAAATATAGCATATAACACCCCAAGATGAAAAAGAGCATGTTAAATAAAATGCTAAGGCCCGACACTGCGAAAGAATTCAACACTTCTGTTTTGTGTTACTTCCGGTGTAGGCTCGTCACTTGATTGTGGTTCTAAATTATGAAACCCGTCACCAAAAAGCCATCTTGTAGGTCTAGTGCGACGGAAATTCAACCCAAACCAAATATTCTGCAAATGTAACGAAACCAAGGACAGAATGTCTCTAGCCATATTTCACTGATCAACACCAAACTTACAATTCGAATGATGCACCAACTCATTTAATTTACTCTTATTAAGCACTTGGCTTGCATGCTGAAGGCATTAAGTTTGGGTTCTAAAATAAGTGCCGATCTAAAAAATATAGCATATAACACCCCAAGATGAAAAAGAGCATGTTAAATAAAATGCTAAGGCCTGACACTGCGAAAGAATTCAACACTTCTGTTTTGTGTTACTTCCGGTGTAGGCTCGTCACTTGATTGTGGTTCTAAATTATGAAACCCGTCACCAAAAAGCCATCTTGTAGGTCTAGTGCGACGGAAATTCAACCCAAACCAAATATTCTGCAAATGTAACGAAACCAAGGACAGAATGTCTCTAGCCATATTTCACTGATCAACACCAAACTTACAATTCGAATGATGCACCAACTCATTTAATTTACTCTTATTAAGCACTTGGCTTGCATGCTGAAGGCATTAAGTTTGGGTTCTAAAATAAGTGCCGATCTAAAAAATATAGCATATAATACCCCAAGATGAAAAAGAGCATGTTAAATAAAATGCTAAGGCCCGACACTGCGAAAGAATTCACCACTTCTGTTTTGTGTTACTTCCGGTGTAGGCTCGTCACTTGATTGTGGTTCTAAATTATGAAACCCGTCACCAAAAAGCCATCTTGTAGGTCTAGTGCGACGGAAATTCAACCCAAACCAAATATTCTGCAAATGTAACGAAACCAAGGACAGAATGTCTCTAGCCATATTTCACTGATCAACACCAAACTTACAATTCGAATGATGCACCAACTCATTTAATTTACTCTTATTAAGCACTTGGCTTGCATGCTGAAGGCATTAAGTTTGGGTTCTAAAATAAGTGCCGATCTAAAAAATATAGCATATAATACCCCAAGATGAAAAAGAGCATGTTAAATAAAATGCTAAGGCCCGACACTGCGAAAGAATTCACCACTTCTGTTTTGTGTTACTTCCGGTGTAGGCTCGTCACTTGATTGTGGTTCTAAATTATGAAACCCGTCACCAAAAAGCCATCTTGTAGGTCTAGTGCGACGGAAATTCAACCCAAACCAAATATTCTGCAAATGTAACGAAACCAAGGACAGAATGTCTCTAGCCATATTTCACTGATCAACACCAAACTTACAATTCGAATGATGCACCAACTCATTTAATTTACTCTTATTAAGCACTTGGCTTGCATGCTGAAGGCATTAAGTTTGGGTTCTAAAATAAGTGCCGATCTAAAAAATATAGCATATAATACCCCAAGATGAAAAAGAGCATGTTAAATAAAATGCTAAGGCCCGACACTGCGAAAGAATTCACCACTTCTGTTTTGTGTTACTTCCGGTGTAGGCTCGTCACTTGATTGTGGTTCTAAATTATGAAACCCGTCACCAAAAAGCCATCTTGTAGGTCTAGTGCGACGGAAATTCAACCCAAACCAAATATTCTGCAAATGTAACGAAACCAAGGACAGAATGTCTCTAGCCATATTTCACTGATCAACACCAAACTTACAATTCGAATGATGCACCAACTCATTTAATTTACTCAACAATTTAGTAGCACCTGTCAGTTACATTAAAACTACCTTCAATTCAAGCATCGTGTCATTACAACCACTCATAAATACTTCTGCATTGAAGGCTCCCTTATTTGGACAGTTAATTAGGGCGTCTGCTTGGAAATAGGGTCGGTGAAGCTTTAAATTTTGATGACCAGTGGAAAGGGGTTATACGGCCTTTTATATGAAAGGGTGTGAGCTTTATTGGTTGGACTGTTACACATAAAGTAAATGAAAGTGTCTGTTTTGTATTGAACCAATCAATCTATGTTTACAATACATTGTCTGGGGGAGTCTATCAGATAAGGCTTGCCTTGCATACGATAGTTTCTAAGTTTGTGCGAATGCATTGCTGAAATAGCTGCGTATGATGTTACTCTAAAAAGTTGCTTTAGAGGCCTATTCGAGTACGGCTAGTCACTTGACTTTGGCGCTAAATTTACGATACTTGTCGCAGGTAACCCTTGCGTAGCTCTAGTTTAACGTTATTTTAACTCCTTGTTATTGATATTTATGAGACTCGATTAGAATTTAAACCAAAAAGAAAGACACAAGCTTTGTTAACAGACTGCCGAAGGTCGCCATATACAGGGTGGTTATAAAATAACGCTCGCCATTCGGAGTGGTCTGTAGCTTGAATGAATAATCCAAATGCATCAAAAATTGAGACACCTACTAATCAAGAAGGGGGAAAAGAATGAAATCATAAAAAATAATCATAAAAAAAATAATCATAAAATGCAAACTCGTCTCTTGACCAGGGTTCAAAAATGCGAGGTGTCGTCAATTATGGCCAATTTCGGCCAACACAGCTAATTACGCCTCTTAATTTACAACCCTGGGTAAGAGACGAGTTTGTTTTTTATTATTCCTCCCCCCCCCGTGATTAGTAAGGGTCTCAAAGTTTTTTGCATTTGGACTATTCATTAAAGCTGCAGACTACTCCGAATAGCGAGCGTTATTTTATAACCACCCTGTATCTCGCGTAGCTTTAGTGCCACGTTATTCAAGTTATGTCAGACACTGACCAATACCAAAGTTAGAATTCTAGTTCAGCTCCAACTCCATTTAATTTACTCCACTATTTAGTCTCACCTGTCAGTAACACCAAACCTACCTGCAATCCAAGCATCGTGTCATTACAACCACTCTCAAATACTTCGGTATTGAAGGCCTCCTCATTTGGACATTTCATTAGGGCGTCTACTTGGAAATAGGGTCGGTGAAGCTTTAAATTTTGATGACCGGTAGCAAGTTGTTATTCGGCCTTAAAATGAAAGGGGCGATATTTATTGGTTGGACAGTTTCACATAAACTTAATAAAAGTATCTGTTTTGTAATTGAATTAATCAATCCTTGTGTACAGTACAAGTCTGGGGAGGCTAATAGTGCATTCAATAGTTTTTTAAGTTTGTGCAAATGCATTGTCGAAATAGCTGCGTACGATGTTGCTCTAAAAAGTTGCTTTAAAGGCCTATTCGAGTGTCGGCTAGTCACTTGACTGTGGTGCTAGATTTACGATACTTGTCGCAGGTAACCCTTGCGTAGCTCTAGTTCCACATTATTTCAACTCGTTGTCAGTAATATTTATGAGACTCGATTAGAATTTAAACCAAAAAGAAAGACACAAGCTTTGTGAACAGACTACCGAAGTCGCCATATATCTCGTGTAGATTTAGTGCCACGTTAATTCAAGTTATGTCAGACACTGACCAATACCAAAGTTAGAATTCTAGTTCAGCTCCAACTCCATTTAATTTGCTCCACTATTTAGTCGCACCTGTCAGTAACACTAAACCTACCTGCAATCCAAGCATCGTGTCATTACAACCACTCTCAAATACTTCCGCATTGAAGGCCTCCTCATTTGGACATTTCATTAGGGCGCCTACTTGGAAATAGGGTCGGTGAAGCTTTAAATTTTGATGACCAATAAAAGGGGGTTATACGGCCTTTTATATGAAAGGGTGCGAACTTTATTGGTTAGACTGTTACACATAAGTTAAATGAAATTGTTTTGAATTGAACTAATCAATCTATGTTTACAATACAGGGTAGTTATAAAATAACGCTCGCTATTCGGAGTGGTCTGTAGCTTTAATGAATAATCCAATTGCTAAAAACTTTGAGACACTTACTAATCAAGAAGGGGGGGGGGATGGAATCATAAAAAAACAACTCGTCTCTTGACCAGAGTTCTAAATTACGAGGCGTAATTGGATATGTTGGCCGTAATTAGCCATAATTGGCTACGCCTCGTAATTAGAACCTTGGTCAAGAGACGAGTTTGTTTTATGATTACATTCTTTTTCGTTAAAAAGAAACTCGTCTCTTGACCAGGGTTCTAAATTAGAGAGACGTGTTGGCCGTAATTAGCCATAATTGACAACGCCTCGTTATTTAGATTCTGGTCAAGAGACGAGTTTTTTTTTTTATGATTATTCTTTTTTATGATTATTTTTTAGAATTTTGTCTTTTTTATGATTCCATTCTCCCCCCCCCCCCTTCTTGGTTAGTAAGTGTATCAATTTTTAATGCATTTGGATTATTCATTCAAGCTACAGACCACTCCGATTTAATTTACTCCACTATTTAGTCCCACCCGTCAGTTACACTAAACCCACCTGCAATCCAAGCATCGTGTCATTACAACCACTCTCAAATGGTTCCATATTGAAGGCCTCCTCATTTGGACATTTCATTAGGGCGTCTACTTGGAAATAGAGTCGGTGAAGCTTTAAATTTTGATGACCGGTAGCAAAGGGTTGTTGGGTATTTATGGGAAAAGGGTGAATGCTTTATTGTTTGGATTGGTTACACCTAGGGCAAATGAGAGTTCGTTTGGTCTTGAGCGAACCAATTATGGTTTGCAATACGAGGAATGGTCTAATTAGTGGAAAGTGATGATCTAGTTGGAGGAAAGTGTTATTTTGTACTGAACTAACAATTTATTATTTATAATAGAACTTCAAATAGGACCAGTCCGCTTTATTGTGTTGTATTTTCTTTAATTCATTGCTTTTAAATTAAAATCTTCTGATAATATCTGCTATTTCTGTTTTAAAAAAAGATGACAAATACTTTATGTTTTGCTAGTTATTAATTTGAGCATAACTTAACTTTTGAGCTATATTTGCAATTTAAATGCTTTTCATAGATTAAATTATATTCAAGTGTGATCGTTTTAAAAATAAATTCTTTTTTCTTTCAATTCAATTTGTCCGGAATAAATTCTCCGGGCCTGTTGGACTTCATTTGTCTTGTATTTGGAAAGCTAAGTTTCGCGTGGCAAATTATTTAAACTTCTGACGTTGTTTTCTGACGATCTTTTTTTAAAGTCATACATAATTATGTTAAATGTGATAGTACTCGGTTTCCTTACTAAAACATATTTCGATGATACTTAAATAATATAAACTTGTTATAAATGTAACATTAAGACAATTTTGAGTGTATGCTTTACATTTAGAATTAGAAACTAATTAACTAATCGCTAATTATTTCAATTCAATCTTTTCTAAAATTCCGTTTTTATAATTTGCCACCAAAAAATTCTGAAATACATTAACAACTCAATACTTCATCTACACCCGTACCCGTTAGTCCCCTATTTACATTCCTACCCCTAAAAAAACTACAAAAACACCTTCTTATACCTTATACCTTTCGAAGGAAAGTAGAATAAAAAATTCTTCTTTAGAATGTTCTGAAATTCTCTTCTCACACCTTAAATCGACTCTTTCCTGGAAGAGCGGGAATTCGATAAAGAAAAACTGAAGAGAAGTTTTTTCTTTTTGTCGACAAGGGCTCTTTTTCTTTTAAGAAGCTGGATGTAAAGGAAATGAATGTGCTCTGTTTCTTCATTGATTTCTACACTCTTAAGCTCGTTTCATATACAGCCTTTATGGTTATTTTTACGTTATTTACGAAAATACGCAGTTACAATCATGCAAAATATATCTATACTCTCCACTTGACTGCCGCTTTAACTATTTGAAAGTGTGTGTTTTCATTTGAACGTAGTAAACGCAGCTTATTCATAATTTGGTTGCTTAAATTAGAACGAGAACGAATTTTTGTGCGAAGCAATACAGCGGCTTCAACATTTGTCTATTTAAAGTAATAACTATTTTAGAATTGTACACCATTTCAAATGTATTTGGCATCAAATACATTTGAAATTAGCATCAAATTTTTTTATTTAGCATCAAATGGTATTCTAATTTATTAGCATCTGTTATATCAGTTCAATTGTTCATGGTTTATGAAGGATCAAAACCAATGAATTGATTGCATGACACTGTGCATAATATAATTAAACCTTTTACTTTATTATTTTTCTTTTTTAAAGCTGAATTCCTTATGGAAAATTGCTTTAGCTCAAAAAGAGTAGATCATACGTTAATTTAGTATTTAATACGTACATATAAACCGGAATCGGCTAAAACTAGAATTAACTAGTACGAACTAGTTTTAACTGAATCCTTTGGTGAAAACTAGTTTACTCAATCTAAAACTAAATCTCGGTTTTTACCAAATACTTTGTTCAAAACTAGCAGTAATTAGCCAAAACTACAATAAGCTGACATGTTTTAGATAATACTAGAACTAACAGCGAATGCTTATGTTCAGTTTATTCTTTTTACAGTCCTCTAGGTGGCGCTTGTGTCCCTTTCAAAAGTTACGTTCTTAACTGTAATTCTTTCGAATAAATCAGAAGTCAAGATGACTTCCAAATGTAAGTACCATTCAAACTGAATAACTTTATTTCAAAAATTTCCCAGAACAGAGCATTAAGCTAAAACAGCTTAACTATTTATTATGAACGCTAATAATTTTATAATCGTATGACAATGGATTGATTCGTACAATTGACAATTGACTTGGTTCGTATGACAATGGAGTCCTTAAAAAACTCGATGTACGGTTCTTAGTAGTCCTAATGGAGTGTCTTCCAATATCCAAACGCTTTCATTGTATTTTAGCCCAATAATTAACTAAACCAAACCTATTATCCTAAATCGTGCTATTTTCCGTTATATTCTAGTTTTATCAAATATAACTGTGTTATAGTTAAAACAAGATTAAACCAATCGAAATACGTCAAAACCAGTATTAATAGGCAATAACTGCTTTTAGCTAGTGGAAACGTTACTATAATTAGCAGTTTGCCGGTATTCCAGTCCTAACACAGACCGCCGACACAATATTCCTTAAAAAGAACCTACTTCCTGCAAATACTTCACTACAAGATCGGCCTTACTTTGAGGATAAGGCGAGAATACGGTGTAAAACCGTATCGGGTTTTTTGGATTATTTTTTCTTTATTGAGTGTAGTACCTGGTTCCCCTTAACCCTTGTAACTGATGTTCGAAAGTTCTACTCGATATAGGGGTTTCTTGCCCTCGTGTATTTTTCTTCTTCTTCTGAAACTTAATTTTGCCGATATTTAGTTGGAAAGTGTAAGGTATCTGTGACTTTTTGGAATAAGTAATTATTTATGGGATTGTTATGGAGGTTACCATAAAATGTAGATTGTTGGCGAGGAAGAAAGGCGCCAAACCTGAACTGTATGCCGAAATAAATACTTTTTTAAATGTTATTTTATTATGAAACTTTTTATTTTGGTCCATCAAGATTATCTAAATAATGAACAGCATTCAAGTAAAATCTTAACAACTAAATTAAAATTAAGTTTGCAAAAGTTACCACAAACATAAAAAAAAAATGTAATGCATCAAATTTTCTAAGATATTATTGAATTTTGCTAATTTTAACTTTAATTGCCTTTAAAAACAGAAATTAGATATTGAATGGATAATTTAAGAGTTAATAATTATAAATATTCATTATTTCGATGAATAAATTGGTGACAGATAGAAAATTTATATCGAATTTAAAAAAATCCTACACCACACGCAAAGAAAGAGATCTTTACTTATCATACGAATATAAAAATAAACTAGTTTTTTTTTAAAATCATTTTCTAGAAATTATATTGTGTATCTTCAGAAGCGTAACTCTCTTAATACCCTGGAATATGTCAGACAGATCGAATACACTTAACAAACAAAAATTCCTTGGAAGAAAATGTGCAGTGTGAATTATTAATAAAACTCCGTTTCTTGGCTTCGCTGCCAATAAGAATTTGGCAAAACACGCGAAGCTATATCCATAAAATTTGTTTATGTCTCAAACAGAGACAGTGTCTGAGAGAAAAGTATGTAAATTTTAAATATTTACATGTTTGTTTGAGGAGTCACATGAGAAATAGAAATTTTGCATAAAAAGTCAGGAGAATATTGTAACTGCAATACGCTAAAAAAAAATAAAGCATTTTTCTGAAACTGTAGAATAGGCAAAATTCGACGACAAATTGTTTTGACATGTCTAAACGAGAACTATATAGGTTTTAATATTTAACATTTTTTTAAGTTTTACTGTATCAGAAAGACAATTTTTTTATAATCATATCAATCATTTTATAATCAACTAGCAGTTTGGTCCCGCCTTACTGAGAACCCGTTAACTTCGCATTGCTTCCTTTAAGAGGCATGCTTACTTGTGAAAATGCACTCAAAACAAAATTAAATTCGTGTTGGCCCATGCGAACTTAAAAAAAAGCAAACACTAATAGAGGATGAAGCAGCCTTAGAGCGAGCGCATATCTCAACCAAACTCAATCAATCAAACTAATAGAGGATGGCGTCAAGCCCCCGTTTCGGCCCGGTCCATGTATTTTCAAGTCCTGTTATGGTCCCGGAATCCCACGTGGATGACGTTTTTTTCTAAACTAATTATATTAATTAAAAATAACAATCAAATATGAAAAAACTAAGCCTCAGGTGCACACGTAGGTATTAAAAGGAATCTATATTAAAAATTTCGAATTTTTTAGAGCAGTCTAAGTAGGTCTTTTGTGATCCACAGACATACACACAGACAGACAGACAGACAGACAGACAGACACTTTCTTTTATTATTATAGATCATCATTCAAATACGTTAATCTGAAATGGCATTTTTTTTTCGCATTTAGATAATTAATGGATTAGCAGAATTTTTTTTCTCTGATTAATTTCTCATTTGCTTCCTTATAGCTATATTCAGTTTTGTTAGAAAATAATTCTTTCATTTGCAATTTTTTATTTTTACCAGGTTTTCAGCTCTTTTTAACGTTTCAATAAAACGGTTTTGAAAAGATAATTCTATTGCGAAACAGTAACATTATTTATGATTAAATTACATTTTTACAAAGTTACATATGCAGATTGAGAGTGAATAAATTTTTTAAAAAGCTGTATGTAAACTCACAAAACAAAAATCATTCAACAAAAGTAAGGAAAATTAAAAAGTTATGGTGCGTGCAATTAATTTAAAATTCCAAATGTTAAAATTTTTAATAATTAGTTTAAAACTAGGAGAAGAATTAAAAATGCAATTTTTTAATGGATAGGAATTAAAATTTTATTATTTTTAATATACTTAATTAAACTCTTTAGACCCTAGAAAAATCCTACACGGATATAATTAATCTAAAAACGCACTTTTCATACAGATATATGCTAAAAGTATGTTTTTCAAGAAATTTTAAAAAATGTATGTTGAATAGTTAGTTAGGGACATGCCTTAAACTCTAAAAATTCATATTTTTGTGCTATAAATGCAACATAAAAGGCCCTATCACTTATTAGTAGTTAACAGATTATTTTAACATTGTTTTTAATGCAAAATTCCTTAAATATTAACTACTAAAAGAACTTTTTGAAAAGTTAGGAAGGAGAAATTTAAATAATATTTTTAAAAGCTCTAATATCGTATTGACCCTCTTTCAACTTCGCTTTTTATAGAAATAAATGATTGATACTTGTAATCAAAGGCTGAAAACTAATATTTGGATCTTCTATCGGACCAAGGCAATTTCGGAACTAATTAACGTTTTAGTTGTTTGAGGGAAGGTTTTAAAAAATTTCTCCAAATAGGGTCGACAGGTCGCAAGAGGTTATTGCCAACTAATAAACAATGACCATATAATAACATATAAATACTAAATACATAAATCGAAAACTTAATAAAAAGTCATTAATGTAACATAGTACGAGAAAAAGAAAACTATGAATTCCTAAAATCCCTTACCGAAAGAGTTGAATAAGTTACCAGAATTTCTTAGCTTTTGTTAAAGGGATTTAGACCTGGCTTATAGAAGGAAGTGAGTCAAGCAACAAAATAAAAATATTCATCCGGATTATACTTCCATATGCTGAGATAAGATGAAATGTGTTTCCGAAAAATCCTAAGATTATACATGGTTTAGTGGTTGGGGATATATATATCTGAAGTCGAATTAAATTGGTTAGAAAAAGGATGGACTTTTATGAAATATTCAAATGTAATATTTTGGGTAGTTTATGTACGGGAAATAAGTTTTGTTTTGTTTTATTAAATTATTTATATTTTAAAAGGAGGTTTGTCTTGTTTGTGAATAGTAATATTTCTCTTCTAATTCTAAGTAAGTTGGAAAATCGAAATGAAGTTTTGTATGAAAACAATTGTGGTTTATATTTTTGAAGACAATATATCTATACCTAATAAACCGATTTAATAACTAGATATTTCAAATGGAAAATAGTTTTATGGCTATGTGCAGAAATACAGGTTGTCCGTAAAAGAATGTCCGAGTTTCAAATTGTAATAGTATCAGCTTTAATCGTAAACAGTTGTGGTTGAAGGTGAAGAATAAAGAATAACTTCAACAGAGTCTCGCGAAGCCTACCCCACGATTTACCTACCTTGAAAGGTAGAATTGCTCTGGCCTTTGCTGCCATTACTCCGGACTTGCTGCAGACAATATATATAAAGATTTGTATTTTCGTTTGGATGCGTGCCGTATCACTAAAGGCGCACACATTGAGCACTTATAGGAAAAACTAGGTTAGTTTTCCTTCAATTCCTTGCATGATTTGTTACATTTAGTCTAAAATAAACTCCTATAATTTACCATTAAAACTCAGACATTCTTTTACGAACACTGTACTACAGGCAGAGAAATTAACTAGTCATGCTATAAACAAAATTGATTCAGTTGACTAACATGACATGAGTTAATACTAACCTTGCTAGTCAATTTACTCGCTACATGTATCAGTTTGCATGATGGTAAAAATTATAACGCATCACCTCGAAAATTATCTATTAAATTGATTTTAATAAACTTTAAAAAATTAGTACCGATATCCAAAATACAGGGTGTCCGTAAAAGAATGTCCGAATTCAAATTGTAATGGTATCAGCAGTAATCGTTCGACAGTTGTGGTTGAAGGTGACCAATAAAGAATAACTCCAACAGTTTCCGATCAGCACATGGGCTTGTTCCGCTACATGGTTTTCACAGTTGCACTATAATCTATTCCATCACTCTGAACTTGCTTGAGACAGTATGGGAAGAATTTAATTTTTGTTTGGATGTGAGCCGTATCACTAAAGGCGCACACATTGAGCACTTATAGGAAAAACTATTTTAGTTTTCTTTCAATTTCATGTATGATTTGTTATATTCAGTATAAAATAAACTCCTGTAATATATCATTAAAACTCGGACATTCTTTTACGGACATCCTATATGATAAATGTAGCTGACTTACAATTCTGTATATTCACACTTTTTGAAATCGGTTCGAGTATTTTGGTGTAAAACTATCTATTGAAAGATTAAAATAATATTATAACCAATTTCAAAATGTGGGATTAATACAAACCGTGTTTCAAAAGACGTTCACTTGATTTCTTGTTACACAGACGAGCCTTTCCATCGATGAGAGAATCCAATAACTTGCAATTACACGCCATCTGTTCAATATTTTGTTTCGGATAAATTTTTCATCCTGATAAGAGATTTTTTTTTTCAACTTTACTGGCTTTTCTCCTATAATATATCTCGTGGGAAAATTATTTTAGTTATCACCTGCTGAGGATTTTTATTCGCTTACTTTAGGATGAGTTGGCTTTTTCTTTCAGACCCACTGATAAATTTATTTTATTTTTTTTATCAATAACTTTCGGTAAAAAGTTAGATAAGATTACATAAAGTCCACCTCATACAGATGAGACTATTAGAAGCACTGTAAAAAAATTACAAAGTTCGTTTTCACTGACGTAAATGAAGTTCCTGTGGGACGTAATTAAACAAAAATACGGAAAATAAATATTTCACTCTACTTATCACATTATTTTTTTTTTCTCTTAACCCTTTCAGTCCCAATGCCAATTTGATTTGGCTTCATCACTTTAGAATTATTTTTCTGATCGTCGATAGCCATTTATGATGTTAAAAAGCACACTATTCGATTCTTCAAACATTTTTCGATTAGAAAATATTTTTTAATTATCCCAATAGATGTCAGCCCTATTATTTTTTTTAGATAAGATTAGAAACACGATGATGCCTGTTCTTTTCCAGTACATAACCACCTTACTGGTCGTGTTGACAGAGATTGGAGTATAATAATTAGTGCATGCATTAGAAGCAACCAGTTTTTTAACTTTGAATATTATACAAACATTTCCAATTAATCAGAACACTCTAAAAGTGAATGCTCAAAAACGACGATATTTTCCTCAATTTTGACGATTCCGTTACTGGCAAATGCTCCGAGTTTTTGTTTCCTCGAAGGAGGAAATTTGAATCGTCATTTTTATGAGGATTTGAATGTCGTCTAATCTAAAGAAATATTTCGTCATTTTTGAGCATGTGAGTACAACAATGAGATTCAGTTTCCTCAAAATCAAGATACAGAATCGTCAAATCACGATCGTAAAAGTGAGGATTCGCGTTTATTCAAAAGTCACGCGATAGTTTGACGAAACAATCCTCAAAATTAACGAAATGTGGCTTGAGGATTCATGAATCGTCAAAAATGAAAGTGTTATTTCTGAGAGTGAACCATTTGCGTTGATATTAGGAACTATCTTATACTTTCGGAAGCATTTTAGTAAGTTAAAATGGTTTCTGAATTTTTTCCAGTGTAATGAAAGAAGCTAGTACTGAAGCATTTTTTTTTTCTTTTTGCATTCCCAAGTTCCTTTAAAGTTTTGGACTCAAAGAGTTTAACAACAATACCCATTATAATACTTGACTAAAGAAATTTATTGGCTTGAAATATTCTTATGCCAGAAATATTAGACCCGTATTTTTTCTTTTTTTTTTCAAATACTACCCCATAAAAAGGGGCAAAAAGGAATTTTAAAATTGGGACGAAAAATCACTCCCGAAAACTCTTCCTGGCTGTCACATGGTATCTATGAAGTCACTAGTAACTACAAACAATTTTTGAAACACCATTTTAGAATTTACTATAAACAATTTTGAACTATCCGCTTCTGTAAAACCTCCTTTCACTATCTATATAATTCTTATTTTAATATAGTTAATTATACTAAATCTAGTTAAATTGCAAGCAAAAAAGCATCACATCGGTTTGTTTATACATACTATTGACGTCAGCCAAATCGACGTGTTTGTGATCACGTGACGTACCGATGAAAAATAAACCATTTTAAAATTATTTTTTTTTAATTATTTAAAGATTTATTTTGCAAAAAATCATACGTTTGTTATCTTTGGGTTGAAACTATAATTTATTTAGTAATGGAAGGAATTTCAGCGATAGTCAAGTACCCTATTCTAATTAGCCTTTCTGTAGCATAACATCAGTACTTCTCCTAACTAACCAAATAAAAAATCCATTCTACTACTGAATCTAAAACAATCAATATAACACCAACAAAAAGAAACCTTCCCTAACTGTCGCTTTGGGATCTATTTCCCAACTGCTCAATCTATTCCGGAACCTGCGCCCGTTTGTCTACAAGAGCTTAAACTTTTCACTGCACCATCCATCATGTTTTGTTGCTGCCGAACGTGGTAAATTGATCCTCAACTAGAAAATCCAATTGTTTTTATAGATGGCTGAAGACAAATTGTCGATGAAGTGCAAAAAAAATTCTAGGTAAGAGATAGGAGAATGGTTTAGTTTTGGTTTAATAAATGTAATTAGAAAATGGGCTGGTTTTTACGTGAGATCTGGCAACAGCTCTGCGGTCTTGCTTTCATTTTTCTCGAATTACTTTTGTTGATATTCTAAATAAAGTTTTCTAAGAATAAGTTATTTTAGTTATTTTTTAAAAAAGTACAACTTCTTGTTGTGCTGTTGGTTGTTTTAATCATTTATCAAGGAAAACATGCGTTGGAACAGATGGAACAACAGATAGAATTTTAAAATTGATCACAACTACAATATTCTTAGAAAACTCAAATTGGAATACCAAGGCAAAAGAAATTCGAGAAAAATGAAAACAAGACCTTGGAGCTGTTGCCAGATCCATTATGAAACAAACCCATTATATTAAAAGTGTGATACAGCCTGTAATATTGATTCTCATGTAGAAACCCTTTTTTTATAGCCGGTCGAAGATAAACAGCAGATAAAATTAAAAAAATATGCCTACTATGTAGAATTGGGATATGAATGTCGCTCTTTGTAAACTGAGATCATCAACTAGAATTTTTAATTGTTTGTATAGGAGCACGAAAACTAATTGTACACAAAATAATATAAATTTCCAGAAGAGTGTTGGGAGAATAGTTAGTTTAGTTTGAAATAATGTAAACGTTATAATTAAAAAATGTAGGATATGATTGTTAAAGCATGTAAACTTTAATTATCAGCAAGAAAACCCAACTTTTTTTATAGACGGTCAAAGATAAATTTTGGATAAATAATAAAAAAAACTGTTTAGTGATAGAGTGGTAGCAGTACATAAAAAAAAAGTAACCGTTTCGCTACGAAGGATTTTTGTTTCCTCGTAATATATGATAGGCATATCATTATCGAATCCTTAGTAGAACGGCCGTCGTGGGCCGTTTCAGTAATTAAAGGTTTTAAAAAAACTTAAATATATATTTTATAGAGTATCAAAATAACTATGCTAACTTACTTGATCTCTTTCAATAATGCTTCTTCTCTTAATTATCTTCTCATCATTAACCTTTCTGTCATAAGTTCGCAATTTGATGTCGTTTAAGATATTTTAAAAGTTGTTCTAGTAAGCTACCTAGTGTCGTCCATTACTTAACAAAATCGATAAAAACGCACTCATAATAAATCCTAAAATACCATGGCATTTTTTTTAATTCATTGTTTACAATACTAGACAATTAAAACCTAAATAATCTCGTCATACAGTAACTTTTCAAGCTTCTTTACACCCTACTCAAAAATTAAGTCTCTTCTTTCTAGTTTCCTATTAATCTCCAAAAACAAACCCTTCTTAAACATAATTCCTAGTTATTATGGCAAAATTACAAACAGTATTTTTTGGGACGTTTTCAAATAGCTGTCCAAACTGAAAACTCGTTTATAGGAGATTTTTAACGAAAGTAGAAAAAGTTTTTAAAGTGACAAATTTAATGTTGTTGAAACTCGCCAGCAGCTTTGGATCGAGCTCAAATGACCCTTGTCTAATTTGAAGTGTTGAAAAGAAAAATAACAATGTCGTTATACTTTATATTTTTAAGAAAGAAGAAATTTTGTGTAATTAGGTGTGGAGTTGATTAATAATAAAATCTCTTAAATTCTTTAAGTTGGTTCTCTTCTTGAAATCCTCTCTTAAGGTATTAAAATTTAGACTTAAGATACGTATATTGTTATGATTTTTTCTAGGAAATCTAAGTTTTAACTAGTAAATTATTACCCGTTCTTCTCACGAGCTAAAATATAAAGCTTTACTTTTATGCAAGTAATTATTTACCATTAAGCCTTTGTTACTTTTTCCACTTAATCCAAGTTAAGCCAATTGAACCATAATTTTATAATGAGATTATTTACAGCTAAATATTAGTCAGGATGCAAAAAACACATTTTGCCAGTTTGGAGCATTAATGAAAAAGAGAAAAACATTTTATCTTAAAAGGCTGTAACAATATGTACATCGGGGAGGGGAATACAAAAATCTCAAGTTTTTCAAATATGTCACTTTGCACGTTCTTCCACTAAGCTCTTCAGTTGTAAAAAAATATTTCAGATCCGAAATTTTAATTTGAGTACACAAAAAATTGCTCATATGGCACACAATTCTTTGCCGACTTTGAGTTTAGATGACATATTTTGTGGGAACGTAAAGATCACCAAAAAAGCCCATTTCAACTCAATAGATCAATTTCCCCCTAACCATGAACCAGTTAATAAAACTTAATATTTTCGTTACAACCCACAGTAGCTCAAAATCGTATGAACCAAATTCAAAAACCAAACTCCTATAATGTGAAATTTGCTGTCAAAAACTACTTCAACCTTGAAAGCTACTTAAAGCAAAACTAAAAATATTATCTCTTCACAAATAAAAGATTACTAATACATGAATATTTTTTAACAAAGTTTCATGCACAAAAAACAAATAGTACTTTTAAATAAAACGACAAATACATATCTTACATACATATTCTCTAAGAGGGAATATATATCTCTAACACACTAATTCTAAGAGACTCATGTCATATACATTACCAAAAACACCAGCCCTCTTTTCCTTTGCATTTGGACCCGATCCAAGTTTTCCAAAGATATCGGCACTTTTGTCCCGAATAATGTTATTTCACGAGAAATTAGGCCTTTTAGGGGGATCTTTTTATGAGAGTTTATGGTACAAAGTGAGAGTTTAGTAAAGTGAGAGTTTTTAGCGTTCGCTTAAAATGCTTCGCTTTTTTTTAAGGGTAGTTGTACCGGATGGAGCAAATTATGCGTATGAAGAGGATAATTTGGGAGTTTATATGAAAAAGTTTGTTTGGTTTATGTAGTTTTCAGACGCTGAAGTGGAGTTAGGTTATGTGTGCATAAGAGAGATGTAACCAAATGAATTGGTATTTTGAAATTAATTGTTTAAAAAAGTAGTTTTTAAGGCAACAAATTAGGTTTACATTCCATTTTATATTTAAAATGTCTGCTAACAAAAACAGAACATAATTCTGTTATTGAAACGTTTTGGTCTTTATTGATCATACTTTGGGGCTGGGAAGCCTAGTCGATTAGGCACTCGCCTAGTATGCAAAAGGTTCCACGTTCGGGTACAGGCATCGCCAAAGTAACTGTTAACCTACAAAACGGTCCGTGCAGCCAAAAATGTCCGACGATTAATACCCCGTGTAAGGGGGTGCACGTTAAATATCCTTCAAAGTCCTAACGCTCCATTCGCTTAATGGTGGCGTTGGGTGTTTACTCAGCTGTCGTCTTGTCACTTGACCCTGGTTCTAAAATCAACCGCCTGTCGCCATTAGCCCTTCTGTCGCCCTCGTAGTGTAATGGTTATAGCTCTGGACTGCAGAGCTGGGGGTCTGGGTTCGATTCCCGGGTAAGGCGTGGTTGTAAATTGTACTCATCTCAGTCTTGTAATTGGGTGTAAATCTGTTAGGCTGTGTGTCATAATAATAGATAAATATAGCTCTAGTGCGACGATAATCCAAACTAAACTGAAGTAAAGTCAGGTTCGGTGTGTTCGGCCTGGGCACGCATGTCATATGATTATGTGGCAAGTAAAAGAACACTGGAGGGCCCATTGGGCCTGTGTTCTCTCCGAAAAATTAAAATCTTGGCATAATTTAACATCCACAGAGAGCTCAGCTTCATGTGTAATCTGTGCGTCAAAATTGGTAGCGAGAGCCGCCTAGATGGTGCCACCCCAAAACGGCTCTCAGTTCACTCTAAAAAATGAATGCTCAAAAACGACGAAATTTTCCTTAATTTGGACGATTCCGTTACTGGCAAATGCTCCGAGTTTTCGTTTCCTCAAAGTGAGGACATTTGAATCGTCATTTTTATGAGGATTTGAATGTCGTCTAATCTAAAGAAATATTTCGTCATTTTTGAGCATGTGAGTACAACAATGAGATTCTGTTTCCTCAAAATCAAGGTACAGAATCTTTGAAAAGTAAGGATTCGCGTTTACTCAAAAGTCACGTGATAGTTTGACGAAACAATCCTCAAAATTAACGAAATGAGGCTTGAGGATTCATGAATCGTCAAAAATGAAAGTGTTATTTCTGAGAGTGTTCTGGGGAATATGTCGAGTCTGCAAAGGTTTGACCGCCAATATTGCAGCCCCAATTTAGAATTTTTTTATAAGTATAGTGTTGATGCTAAACATCTCAAGTATTTTAGAATAAAAAAAATTCAAAAAGTCAATTTTATCGACTTGTCTAATCTCAAAATATATGCTGTAACGTTAATCTCATTTCTATTCGCTAAAGGTAACATCATATTATCTTTGACTCCAGAACATCTCAAGAAGGGAAAAATAGCTCTTTGGATCAGCTCCAAAAAAGTCTTCTTTATCTTAGGCCTATCGAACCGAAAGTGCCAGCTTGAATAATTCAGATTTTCCTTATAAATTAAGGAGCTGTTTCTAACGATCTATGATATACGCCGGGATGGACTACTCAATGTTAAGAAAATACGACCGATGCCAGATACCTGGATGCAACCTTTTTGGGTTTTTTTTTCTTTGACTCAATTTAACCAGATAAAATCTTCATTAGTTAGCCAGATTTATCCAGCCAAATTTTCGTTCAAAAATGTTTTTTAAAAAATAACACGTTGCCTTCAATAATATTCAAAAAACCTTACTTTATCTATTGATAAAATCTAATTTCAGTGAATTGTTCAAAGTGCATATAATGTGCAATTTTAAGTAATTTTGTAGCATTAAAAAAGCAATTTATCTATACAGCAATTAAAAAGAGCCTCTAAATCAATTTTGAAGTTACAAAATTTTTAGATTTAACTTAAAATCGATTCTAAAATTGATGTGTGATCAAATCTATTGTATTTGCATCTTTTTATCTTTAGTTAAATTTTAGTTTTTATTTCAAAATATTGTAAACCTAAAGGAGAATTGTTACTGAATTATATACCTCAGAAACCTAAATCCTACAGTATCACATAGTTTTTGAAAAAACTTTTAAAAAGAAGTTTTAAATATAAAACTTGAGTTTACTTTTCCTTTTTATTTCACTTTACCTAATTAAATTTCTCTGCTGCTTTGTTTAAACTATGAGAAATATTTTTTGATTATAAATTCTGATATGATATTTACCCAGGAAAATTAAGTTTCTTAAATTAAAAATATCTTATAAGTTTTTTTTTATTATTTAGTTTTGGAACGGATAGTTCGTGAGATTTTCTGAGACGCTTAAAAGATTTTATGTAAAGGAATATGATTATGGTATTATTTAAAAAGTGATATTACATTTTTGAATAAATTGATATTTAAAAGCGAAAAATGGCAGTTAAAAAATTCTATAACATTAAAAAGTATATATTATGTATGCTTTTTAAATGTTTGGTCGTTTTAAATCTCATTTGAAGAAATGTATATTTTTGTTTCAATTCCATGAAATTTCTTAACGATTGCAAGTTCAGAATCATAAATATACCTAAAAAGTTCATTAATAGGTTAATTTTTTGCCTTCTTACGTATTGTTTAACATCATAGTAGTATTTTTAATTAAACAATATAATATTTTCTGAAAAAAAAAACTTATTTATATATATTTAATTATTCAGGTTGTATTACTATATTTTGTAAAAAGTTCAATTGAGGTTTATATTAAACTTTGAGAACTGCGAAGGTTTAATAAAAGAGGTTATGAAAATCAATTTGTGTATTTGATTGCACGTTTATATCCTTTATTTGTATAAAAAATAACTTAGAAGAATGGTCAAAAACTATTTAGTAAGTCTGGCCAAAAAGAAATGTATCATTTTGAATAAACCAAATTTTTAAAATTGGCTATTAATTTTAAAAAATTTATAAGCCATTTTATTTTAAAAAGACCACAGCATCTATTTTAATTGTTGTTACCCTAAGCGTATATATAAAGTTTATATTTAAAAATCTCTTGAGAAAAACACATTTTTAACCGTTTTTTTAACAAATGTTAGTATAAAATATTTTTGTCGGATTTTGTTAAGGTCTTGGAAAATACACTAAAGAAATATAATTAATGATTTCACTTCAAAGGTAGTAACCAAACTACCTATAATTTCGACGTAACATCACACCTGTATGTTTAATTATATTGCTTTTATGACTACGAAGGGAAATGTCGTATAAAATATTTAAAATTTTAAATTGGCTGGCTTTTGAAATTTAAAATGAATCCAACTCAAAAGTATTCACAACGCAACACACCATTAATATCGTTAATTAGTTGAATTAATTAAATTTATTTCACTTGTAACAGCCAACCTTTCAATAAACTCCGTGTCGCTTTCTAACAAAAGATTGCAGTATCATTAAAATTCCTGGTCGTTTTAAATGGAGGTGGTTTTAATGGAGGCTAGAATGCGAGAGAAATGTTTACTGGGTCAACGTTATTCAAAAATTAGTTAGCCAAGGTGTCATAATACTATTCAAAATAAGAACAAATTGATAAGAAAATGCTGATTTACAACTGAGTTGTTACCAGGCATCTAGATTATAATAAATTTTGTAGTACATTAAGCGGAAGCAAATTTATTTTTACCTTATAACGTACCTTTAGGTGGAATCTCCGGCCAAACTGCATTAAGAGGACTCCCTTGGAATACCACATCTTGAAAATCGTAATGTTATTCCAATGGAGAATATTCGCAAGTCAATTACAGCCACAATTTTATTAAAAGGTTACTAGTTTCTTGTATCATTGTAAAGAACGAAAGGAACTAAAAGGCTAAAATTAATTTGTTTTAAGAAAATCACATATTTAGTATTTTTAATAATTTTTTGAAGTTAGTAAAAAATGGAGTAAGCATTAAGTTCTAATTTTAAAAAATTATTAAAAATACTAAATACGTGATTTTCACAAAACAAATTAATTTTAGCCTTTTAGTCAATTTCGTTCTTTACAATGATACAAGAAACTAGTAACCTTTTAATAAAATTGTGGTGGTAATTGACTTGCGAATATTCTCCATAGGAATAACATTACAATTTTCAAGATGTCAAATCCCAAGGGAGCCTCTTAAAGGGATACGGTACCTATAACATTATTTCAAGAAATAAAAAAACTTGTAAATTATAGTGTTTTTATATGATGTTCGATCTAAATAAACATTTTCTAGCAATATAAACAAATATTTACAAGTAGTTTTTCATTTTTTTAATCCAAATTTTTAACTTTTTTAAAAACGCTACTCCTCTTTCAAGTTTGAGAATAATTCCACCAAACTTTTATAGTTTGTTTTCAGTATTATCTGCGTGAGAACTGTGCATATATTTTAAAATGTTATCTACAGTTAAAAATTAACATGCATTTATACTGGAAATCACAAAAATTTAAAAATGGAATTCAACATTTAAAAAAAACCAACTATACACAATTGACCTCATTCCATGAACAATTTTATGCGCCATTTATATAAGAACACTATTTAAAATTTTCAAAATTCTAATTTAATTAGAAAAAAGCTTAGGGATTTATTAAACACAAGAATTGAAACTCTCAAAAAGGAGAAAAAAAGGTTGAAAGCAGACGAAATACGTAATCAAACTTTTTAAATATTTTCTGGAGTCATTCCTATAACTTTTTTTCTACAAGATATATCATTATGAAACTTTTAGTAAATGTTCAGAAATATATTGCGAATAATAAAAAGTAAAAACTGAAAAATCGATATTTTGACCAATTCCGGGATATCTCCTCAATCATCAAAATGCAAGTTTCATGTTTCTGGTTTCAGTAGCAACGTAGCAACAGAAATCTTAATGAAATTAAATTCTTTCTTGAACCACCGATTGAGCGAATCCATCTCACTTGAAAACAAAAGACCAATATTGCTCGAATGGAAGCTGGAAGAAACATCGTTACCTGAAACAACCCAATTCCTACCTCAGTATTTAAAACAGCCTCCACTCAAAAGACGTAAACAAAAGAACCGTTGCCAAACGCCCGTTGATAATGTGATGAAAGAGACTCATTTATTTCCACTAAATGCTGTTGCCACCGACCGTGCATCAATAAATCTATGATGTTAATCAGGTGAGCTTCGGATAAGTTCTGAAGCAGCATTCCAGCCATGTTATTAATGATTCTAAATTCAATTTGAATATCATGGAATGTTTCGAACTTAAAAACACCATTACTCAAGCTAAATTGTGTTTAATAGAACATGAATTTCGGTATAGCGTCGTCGGCAGATTTTGTTTTCGTCTGAAAATATATTCTGTCTGGTTTGGCGCTAAATCTGTCTGGGTTTCAGAGTTCAGTGCATCGGTTTCCGCTTGCTTCGTAAATACTTAATTGTATGTCGTGAATTTGGAATGGATTTTTTTCAGGAAATAAAAATTGTTTAAAGTTTTGATTTATGTCTGAGTGAATGAAAACTTTTTGAATGAATAATTTATAAAAAGTTTTATAGAACACTATAATGTCTGATGAAACCAAGACATATATCTGTCATTTTTGCATAGGTTTTTCTTGAAAATATATTTAAAACATTATATAGTTTAATTCAATTTCCTATTAAAAAGTACCATGCGTTTTTTGCTTCAAACTTCTTTATATAATAAAGTATTTCTATTGAGAACAATTTCAATTAATTGAATATTTTTAAGATCAATTAATTTCAATATTATAAAAAATGGGTTTTAGTGACACTCAATTTATAAGGGATTTTACTTATATACGAGCATCCATATTGAAGTTTAATCTTCCAGATACAGAACGACCAACTTTCAAATAGAACTTTACCAAAAACACCTACCAAAGCATACTTTATCCTATTAAGACAGGCATTCAGGTGGCGCTGATTTAAAATGAGACTAAATTGAGAGTTTTATCGAAAAAAGCGCTAAACAGCATCAATGCTAGCAACTCCTTAAAAAGAAAGAAATTTTTTATACACATAGCGAATGGTACAAGTCAGCTTCTTCGGTATCGATATTTTTGAAGAGCTTGAACCTTCTCTTTTAGTCCAGCTGCAAGTATGACAAATTGTGCCTTTTGAGAAACATTTATGAAATTTTCAGGGTTTGTACACTAGAACAAGACGATCATTTTTTGATATGGACGGTTCCGACCCGTTTGGCCGCCATCTTGAAAAATGGCGGAAAATCTATTTTTGATCATAACTCCTGAACCGCTTGTCCAAATATAATGAAATTTGGTTAAAAATGATCGAAATTGTTTTCTAAATCTTTTATGTGCTATGTTTTATTGGGTTTTATCCAGCCGTTAATCCCGCACGATCGCGACAGATCGGTCGGAAAGGGAGAAAACAAAATTCGAAGATTATTCAACGTAATAATGTTTAACACCAACGCTATTGGTCTTGAATTTGGTACATTCATTACATAGTTATTGAATTAGTATGCATATTTTTTATGTTTTTCAATTGTACAGTATAATAACATTTTTTTCTCTTTTAGGTAAGTGTATGCATCACATAATTCCGAAATTCAATCCTAATAAAAATAGGCGTTTAGAAAGCTGCCCCGGTAAGTGATATTAGAACTATATTACTTTTTGCATTTGCGTTAACCTTATGTAATAACAATCACCTGAGCCGACTTTTCTATAGGTTAAATTCAATAATTTTAAATTTTTAATAAAATTTGTATTATACAATTCTTACCATACTCTTCGTATTATACAACTCTTCATAAATGTGAGGATTTGTAAATAAACTTTTATGTCTTGAAATTTTAGAAATTATTAAATAATTAACACTATAATACTTTCCTTCAAATGTAATTTTTTTCTAATATCATTCCTGCTAAAATTGTCAAGAAACATTTTTACTTAATTTCTATTTCAATGAAAAGTATTTTGTATCAATCCTAAAGAATTAAACATCCCACTTAACCCTTCATAAGGCTGTGGGAAGTACACTTCCCAGCAACTTCATCAATTTTGATTAGTGCTGCCATCTCATGATAACTTCAGAAAACACAAACAAGATTACTAATGCAGGATTCCTATGGACGATGCGTTTGAATAGCTCCTACGTTTGAATAACTCCCAGCGGGTGATGGAAAACATACTTCCCACAGAAATAAAATGGTCTTAATAATCAAAATTAATTTTAGGTAATGAGCTAAATGAATTTCTTTTTATAAATCAATCTCAATCCCAGAAATACTTTAACGTAACATTACTAGAAAAAAATTGCCTTATAAAGGGTTAAAAAAGCTCAAATACATACAAACTCATACGAAAATACCGTATTTATGTTATGAATATCTATCACGGATGATTTCAAAATTCATATATTCACTATCAACACTTTTCCGGGATTACCAATCTAATCAAATGTCCATTACCATATCTTCGCGAAATTTTCTTTTTACCAATACGGAAACTAGGTCCTTCCAATGTTTATACGCAAATTAGTAGGATCAATTACTGGAACATCAAATAGGCATTATTTACTTTAAAGGCTAAGTAGTCCAATATTGGTCTTAACCCTGGGCACATTAGAATTCATATTGATGTACTCCTCTTTGAAGCAAATTGTATGGTAATGTGCCTAAGGGTTTCTATTCAAATCAGTTACATTTTTGGCTTTGAGAAATGGATTATCAATTTATTAAATGGATTGAAAGTTTGGGTAGAATTTGAATGCTGGGAAAAAACTGTTTTTTAGAAATTTTATAACTCGAAAAAGGGCTGGGGAGCCCAGTCACTTACGCACTCGCCTAGCATGCGAAAGGTCCCTGGTTCGGGTCCAGACATCGCCAAAAATAACTGCCGACCTATAAACGGTCCGTGCAGCCAAAATGTCCGACGAGTAATACCCCGTGTAAGGGAGTGCACGTTAAATGACCTTCAAAGTCCTAACGCTGCCTACGATGTCGCTCTTAACGGTTGCGTTGGGTGCCTATTCAGGTGTTGGCTCGTCATTTGACTGTGGTTCTAAAATACGACGACCGTCGCTAATCCTGGGCACATTAGAATTCATATTGATGTACTCCTCTTTGAAGCAAATTGTATGGTAATGAGCCTAGGGGTTGCTATTCATTTTTATCCCCTCGTGTAGCTCTAGTAGTGCGACGATAATTCAAACCTAACCTAACAATTCGAAAAAAAATATTAAGAGTCAAGTCAGTTTGTAATATTTTCGCACTAGAGCTACGACAGCTAATGGAGTCGGGCATCGTAATTTAAAACTACAGTCAAGTGACGATCCGACACCCGAGTTGGCACCCATTGCAGCCTTTAAGAGCAATATTGTAAGCAGCTTTGGAACGTTGGAGCATTTTTAAGGTGCACTGTCTGTATTACGGGGTATTATTCAGCGGACACTTTTGACTGAAAGGGGACATATTTATAGTATAGTACCGGACAGTTATTGTGGCGTTGAACCAGGCATCTTTCGCATACAAGGCGAACGCCTTAACCGATTGGGCTCCCCAGCTATATGAAATATTATGAACTGAATAGATTATCCGTAATTCGGAAATTTCGGGGAATATTGCGTAGTTTTTCGAAAATGTCTTGCTCAAGTACACTCCTGAAACAAAGGAGTGAAATCCACTCCTATAGGAGAAGAGCATTTTCGACACTGGAAAGGAGTGAAATTAATTCCTAAATCACTCCCAATCGCCTTTAAAATCGTTCGTTTGTTGTTAAGATTGATGGATGTTTAGCAAAACAAAAGATTGAAATCCACTCCAATAGGGGAAATGCATTTGCGACACCGAACGGAGTGAAAATTTACTCAGACTAAGTTAAAATCGCTCGTTTGTTTCAAGAGTGTAGTTCATTTGTATGTTATTCAAAAGCTCACACATTCTAAGCCATATCTATTGTATTCCAATAAAAATAATAAGTCCTTACCGACCAGGCTATCCCGGCCCCACGTTTTACGTTATAAAAGTATTGTGGAAGCCAAAATGCAAAATAGCAACAACTTCCCAACCCCCAATATACTCTCGCCAAAACCAGCAATTTAACAGCTTGGCGACAAAGCGGCCACGCCAAAACATTCCGAACAATTCCGTTCAGCATTTATACCCAATAAAATCCCTTTATGTCCGGAACCTTCGACACTTTGAGAAACCAATCAATCGAGAAAAACAGCGGGGAGACTGTCTTAGACGCGATATAAGAAAACACTAAGAAGAAAGTACGTAGAGATGTTAAAGAAGTTATAATATGGTCATATCTATGTGTTACTTTTTATTTAAACCTTTCAGTCCCAAAAATTTACTACACTACAGAAACATCTGATATTCACAAAATAAGCTTATTTTAGGTCAAATATAAGATTTCCATTTGAAAAAAAATCATTTTAATTTTTTATATGGTTTTTGAAATAATGCCAAATTTTTTTAACTGTGGAAAACAACAAAATAAAAAAATATATATTACCTAAAAACCCTTCGAGTTATATTTTTTAAGGTATCTGACCACATTATTAAAAAAATTTTAGTAATTATTTTAATCGAAATAGTTTTAATTGGGTTTTCAATATTTGGAACTGAAGTGAACTTGTCAAAAATCAGGTGAAACGCTTGTTAGCTATTTTCTAAATAAAAAAAATAGTTGTTCTGACTTCTATTGAGGTTAATGAAAAATATTGTAGAATAGAGCAAAGTGTGAAGAATCGAATGATGTGTGTTTGGATGTCATACGGGACGTAAACATTTGGGGGGAAAAATGTGGAAAGTTATGATGCCAAATGGCATCACTGGGACTGAAAGGGTTAACTAGCATGAGATACTTCTGAAGACTTGGAAAAAAATACATTATCAACACCTCTTTGATATTAATTCGTTGAAAAGAATAAATTGTGTCATTCTCTGAAAAGAAAAATCTATATTTTATTTGAAAATCGAAATGCATTACTGAGGAAGAAAAATTGAAGTATGGGCGAACTCTAATGTCAATAAAATATTGCCCTGTAGCCAATTACATTAACAACTACAATTACGATATAACTATCTAATAGATTTTAAACCGTATGATGAGATGAGAGATTTACTTTTAAAAAAATCCCTACCATGAATTTTTCTAGGGATATGAGCATAATTTTCAAAAAAAAAAATCTTCCAGTTTTTGGTGGTTTTTACTCCCACATTATATGATAATGATTCCGTAAAATGAATGAAGTGTACAAAAATGTTGCATTCATTTTGTTTGGATGTGTGCAGTATGTGCTCAATGTGTGCACTAAAGGCGCACACATTGAGCACTTGTAGGAAAACTAGGTTAGTTTTCCTTCAATTTCATGTATGATTTGTTATATTTGGTATAAAATAAAATCCTGTAATATACCATTAAAACACTGGGATATTCTCTTACGGACACCCTGTATTTCTCTGTAAAACAATTTCTATTTTAAATATATTTTTGCCCGAATATCCTTTTTTACAAAAAAATTAATTTATGTTTTTTAAAAAAAAATGTTTATTAAACTAACTAAAAATCTTAATAACTATGTTAAAAAAAGAAGTTGAACAGAGCATTTTGTCTACTCAATATACGAAACGAGCACTTAATTTTGATCACTCCAAACCGTAATCATGCTATTCAAGATGTGTTACAAACAAGAAAACTTTGATGCATACTTGTTTCTCTTTGATGCTTAATTAAAACAATAAATTTGTGGCCTTAAACGCAGTTTCTTTGATGCTTATTGGGAATTGGGGTTAGATTTTTTGTTTATGGGATTTGTTATTGAGTTTTAGTTTTCGATCGTAATTAAAAATTTAATTAGTTTTTGGTTTAAGATGGATACATAAAATAACTTATTACTTAAAGGTATATTTAATGAAAAATGGTATCTAGTTTAATGAATTATTCTCTAGTAAGTCTACATAAGTCCATAAGCTATTTACACTCTTAAAACAAAAGAGTGAAATCCACTAAAGTAGAAGTGCTTTTTCGACACTGGAAAGGAGTAAATATTATTTCAGACTGAGTTAAAATCACACTCGTTTGGAGTAGAGTGTATAAATACTATTTAAAAATAAATACAGATCTATTTACTTGCTTTCAATGCAGTTTTACGGTTTGTAATTACTTTATCAGTAAAAGGTTTAAGCTATTTAATCAAAACATTTGTTATGTACTTAGTCTTATTAGTAGACTAATAAATTTCCCCGTTAGCAAGAATTTTCGTAATGCAATCCAAAAACTCAACATACTAAGGTGTGTTATTTGATATAATATTGTCTAATAACATTTTAGTTTTTCTATCAAAAGTTCTTATGAATATATTTAATATTTTAAGATTCGGGAAATGCATATTTTTCAAATAAATTTTAATGCTAGTATTATAATAATGTACTTAGTTTGCGAAGCGATCGAATTAATAAAATCAACTAATTTGGCTAACTGAAACTTTTTTTCTTGCAAAAAATACTTTAAAATTTTTTTTGGTTTATTATATTTAGCATAAAATATAGTTTAAAAAAAACACATTTCAAACAAATGTTTAGATATAACCAAAATACAATATGCCATGTACAATATACATATACAAAATACAATATTATTTTAATATCATTTAACATTTATTATCTTTCGCAAAATGTTATTAATGGTTTGAAGTTCTACTTTCTTATTGATCCTTCAAACATTTCAACATCTATTACTAAACAAACTTTAACTTTTTTTTTCTTGCATTTTTTATGTTTTTTTTGTTATATTTTACCTATTAATCAAAAAAACTAATTTCTGATACCATAACTATAGTTTTAAAAAACATTTCAAACTAATGTTTAGATATAACTAAAATATAATATGCAATACACATTGTACAATATACATATATAATATACCAAAATACAATGTTGTTTTAATATTATATAAAATTTATTATCATTCACAAAATATTATGAATGGTTTGAAGTTCTTTCTTATTGAACCTTCAAAATTTTCAACATCTATTACTAAACAACTAAACCAACCCTCAATATTAATCTCAAAACCCCCTAAGACATTTTCATTACATTCGCAACACCATTTTTCACAAAACTTAAAAACCAAAAACATTTTCATCTGCCTACCAACACTCGGGAGTCATCTGTTATCGAGATTATTTCTTTGTCTCGTGACGTCACAACGGGCGGGCTTGTGCAATCATAAGTGCGCAAAGAATGGAGTCTTCTTTTCCCATTGAAAAATGCCCTATCTATTCACGTTGAATTCTTATGAAAAAGGATGGAGTAAGATAGTGGTGATGTTTGGTTGAAATTCTTGCTAAAACTGGGTTGACTCATGAAGCCGTTGATTGTTTATAGAGTAAGCCCATACAAATGCTTGTCAAATTATTTGGCGATAAGTAGCATAGAATTAAAATAATAAAAAAATAA
Source organism: Hylyphantes graminicola (assembly GCA_023701765.1). NCBI lineage: Eukaryota > Metazoa > Arthropoda > Arachnida > Araneae > Linyphiidae > Hylyphantes > Hylyphantes graminicola. The sequence continues at coordinate 55,156,318 of CM043112.1, read as the reverse complement.
TTTAAGCAATTTACATGAAACAGATATTTGAAACTTGTATTTACTTAGATTCTGTTCGACGATTTACGGTAGAACTAATTGAATTTTTTTAATGTTGTTATTAGTTCTTACCAGAAGAAAAGGCAAAATTGAATTCTCTGCACTAGACTTTTTTGTATCTTTATATAAACTAAGTAATTTAAGTAAGTATATCCTTAAGTAAATATGACTACAAAAATTTCAATGCTTCAAACAGATACAATTTATTAAAATGGACAAGGGGAACGACCACGCCTACAGGGACGTCACAAATGCGTCCAAAGTTGTCGATGTTATGTCCCTCGGACAAACCACTTGGCATCCGATTCGTACGATTAGAAATAAAACGTATATAGTGACGTCACAGATACGTCATTGTCTTATAACCCGCGAACTAACTAAGCTCCATCCCTTTCCTTTCATATTATCCGATATTGCATTTATGAAATAGGTGAAAAAGTTAGAAGTTATGTAAGTTAAGTCGACAAGAAAACTTTGGAATAGTTAGGTCTCTTTTATTTAACAGCTAGACATCGGTACAGGCTTATTCGTCTGCATCTTTTAATTTTTAAATACATGGTTGTGGATACGGGCTATTAAAGCAACTGATTGTTTGGTTTGCGTGTCAATCAACAGATTAACCAATCAGGTGTCGTAAAAGTTAACAATGACCGCGCAGACAGGGATCTTGGTTAGGTTAGGTTTGAATTAGCGTCGCACTAGAGCTACACGAGGGCTATTGGCGTCGGGCGTCGTATTTTAGAACCACAGTCAGGTGACGAGCCAACACTTGAATAGGCACCCAACGCAACCGTTAAGGGCGACATCGCACGCAGGGTTAAGACTTTAAATGGTATTTAACGTGCACTCCCTTACACGGGGTATTATTCGTCGGGCATTTTTGGCTGCACCGGCCGTTTATAGGTCGGCGCTATTTTGGTGATGTCCGGACCCGAACCTGGGACCTTCCGCATGCTAAGCGAGTGCTTAACCGACTGGGCTCTCCAGCCCCGACAGGGATCTTGTTAGATAATAAACCAAGAATCTTTGTACAAAACTCTTTCAGTCCCAGTGATGAGATTTGACTTCATTTTTCTGATCATAATTTAAAAAAAAAATAACATTGCTGACATATATTGGAATTAATAAAAAATATTTTCTAATCGATAAAAGCTTGAAGAATCGAATGTTGTGCTTTTTGATATCATAAATGGCTATAGACGATGAGAAAAAAAAATCTAAAATGATAATGCCAAATCGTCATTGGGACTGAAAGGGTTAAAAACTCAAAAACCCATTCACGTCTGAAACAGTACAACTAAGGATACGATAATAAAATTCCTATTGCATATTACGCGGAAACAACATTCCTACTTAGTGAAAGTGTTAAGATAGTTTGGGCTTATAACATCCGTTTGGCGAAAATCCATTTTCATTGGCGCCAAGATTCTTCATTTTATTCTAACCGAAATCTTTTCACTGAGTATTTTGGTTTTTTCCAACGTATCTTTGAATGATGCACCTTTCAGCCAAAGTGATTCTATGATGGCATGAAAGGGACCAAGTTTTTTTTTAGATGCTTTGTTTTAGCTTTATGCTTTTTCGGTGATCTGAGAGAGAAGATACATTATTTAGTATTTTTTGTACTTATTTCTTTGTTTCGCTTTTGATTGTTGTTAAGAAAGTATATTAAAAAAAAGTTTTTGTCCTAAAAAGGAAAATAAGGATTTTTTTAAAAACTTTTTGGAGAAGTAAGAAAGAAAGTTTGAATTTAAACGGTGGATAAAAACGTTCATTTGTCTCGTAAGTTTAAACAACTTTTGAAAAAGAATTGTCGTCCATTTCGCCTTGGGTCAAACAATTTTATTCATGTGAAATGTACGACATACTCATATTTATTCTTATTTTTCATCTTTATTTCAATGGTCTTTTTTTTCTGTGACATTTCGAAAAAAAACTATTGTTTTTAACTAAAAGAAACCTTATAATAAAATATTGGGTTTAACAAACTTCTGTGTGTGATAAATTGTGCTACATTACCGTTTTAAAATCAATTTTGTATCAGAATTCCTAACTATTTTGAATTAAGATAATGTATGTTGTACTTTACATAATAACGATTTCAAATAATAATTATAATAATAATACTATATCAAAAGGATTTTTCTGCTTTTTCTAATTCTAACGACATTGTTTCTAACACTTTCTAACAAAATATCGAAGACAATATTACTTACGAATTTATATGAGGCAATTTGAGTTTATTAATTGTTTTCCAGTTCCGGTTCTGCTTTTCAAAATTTTAGGTTGAAAACTGCGTGGGAAACCTTTCTCTTGATTTGACCAATTTTTAAATTCATGTTTTTAAAAAAAAAGTTAGAGGGAGAAATCAATGCATCGATTACTATAAACTTAAATTAAATACAAAGCGTAATTGCTTATAAGCCCAAACAAAATGATAATGATTCCTAAAAAATGTTTTTAAAAAAAATCAAATTTTAATGAGATATACTTTTGATAAACGATTTTGACAGCGAAATATACTTTTAATAATGTCCGCTAACAAACGCAATACATTTAATTTTTGGAAAACATTTCGTTTAGACTTTCTGTCTTCTAAATACACTAATAAGTCACACTCCAATGTAAAAGGCTTTCTAAGGAGTTGTTAATGCAAAACAGCATTAAGAAAGGTTTCTCTATCGATATTGCGTGTTAGATATTCGTTAAGCGAAAGAGTACTTGCATGTGTAATGAAACGAAACTATGTACCTCCTTTGCTCTGCTTTTGTAGAAATAGAGCAAAATAATAAAGAGTTGGCAATCTGATCTTCATATTCTTTAACCCTTTCAGTCCCAAAAATTTACTACACTACAGAAACATCTGATATTCACAAAATAAGCTTATTTTGGGTCAAATATACGAATTCCATAAGGAAAAAATTCATTTAAATTTTTTATATGGTTTTTGAAACAATGCCAAAATTCTTTAACTGTGGAAAACAACAAAATAAATATATATATATATATATATATATATTACCTAAAAACACTTCGAGTTATATATTTTAAGGTATCTGACCATATTATTAAAAAAAATTAGTAATTTTTTTTAACCGAAATAGTTTAAATTGTGTTTTAAATATGTGGAACTGAAGTGAACTTATCAAAAATCAGGAGAAACGCTTGTTGACTATTCTCTAAATAAAAAAAATAGTAGTTCTGACTTCTATTGAAATTAAAGTAAAATTTTGTCTGATAGAAAAAAGTTTGAAGAATCGAATGATGTGTGTTTGGATGTCATAGCGGGACATAAACATTTTGAAAAAAATATTGAAAGTGATGATGCCAAATGGCATCACTGGGACTGAAAGGGTTAACCGAATGCTTTTAGCGAGTCTTAGCTTGAAATGATAGCATAAACCTGCAATTACTCGGTTTTCAATAATTTAGATTTACGAAAATTTGATTTTAAGGTGTTGTCGATAAATACAATGATTGTAAACAAGTAAAGGCTGCAAAAAAATTACTAAAAGATTCGTAAAATACCAAGGTTTACTATTAAAATATCAAAATGAGTGCCAATAACTAATGTGCAGTTCATGTGTACCCACAATCTGGTTTATGCAATTTCAAAGGTAGATAATGTCGTTAATCCTACTCTATTGGAAAGTCCTCCGTTTCCCCAACTACCAGGGCCCAATCACCACCATTCAGTTCAGGAGCAGAACCTTACCTTTTTTTGCACTCCCTCTTCTTGCAATGCCTCCGCTGAAGAATAAAGTTATTATCTTTACAATCCATAACTTACAAATACAAAAATTGTCGATCTTCAAACAGGCCAGAGGCCCAGGGTTTCGGTGAACCAGTATTTATATCACGTAATTCTTTAACACGTTTACGCCGGGGCAAATATTTATTTACGTTGTAAGGGCCAGCTGACATTATGTTTAGAAGATTTTGAAGTGCCGCATCATGGATATAAATAAATAATTGTTATCAATTCAAAATAATGAATGTTTATAATACTCTATCTTTATAAATAAAGTTGAGAAAAATTAAATTAAACTAAGTCTTTAACGATTTCTTTTCTGAAAACTAGTGACTCACCTGTGATGCACGCCGCCTTACGTGATAGTTCAGTGTGACCCATAAATGAGTCAAGCCACGCCAGTCAAGTGTACCGGTGGGTTACACCTTGAAAATTTAAACAAAACATCTCATATTTTTTAACCAGTGTTAAATTACATAAAAAATTGACTATCTCTGAAATAACCCGAGCTAGATCCTTGGGCTCTCTGCAAATTCGTAAGTTTAGCTCCAGCCTTCATTCCATAGCCGATCACTTTCAACGGTTCTTTTACGTAAGTTGTAGTACATACGACCCCTTATTTCTTTTCATAGTTGAATCACTCAATGAATAAAAAGAGTTAAGTAACCGGAATGATTTCCTTATCCACTCCTTCCCACTTTAAATGGTCCTAGGCAAAAGCGATCAGGGAAATTCTCCAATGGGCTAGAATCCTTTTTAAAGTGGTTCACTTACGTTAAACCCGAATCCTTTTCCTAAACACTTGACACAATAATAACATCACAAAGCATACATACTCTTTTATGCATGCAGACTCGATTTTCAAAGCATCATTTACGATGTTTGCACAAAGATGATATATAGGAAACAATAAGGAATATATTTCTGCTTTAGTGTTGAAGTGAGTTGAGTCGAATGTTTTTTAAAACAAGATTTCATAAACTTAACATATAAGTTGTAACATACATTATACTTGGTTAACTTTGTTATAAATATAAAAATCTGCAACGTTTCTACTTGGCATTTTTTAAACTTATAATTTAAAGTAAGTTAACAAACTTTAGTAAGAGATCTATAAAATTTATAATACAGTTATTTAGTGAAGAACTGTTCGGATGGCATGCGTGAAAAACATGTTTGTTAAATTAGTGGGTCCGGGAAAGTCCTGAGACCTGTTGAAAATTGTTAGTTCCTGTTGGTTAAAAATCACCTTTTGTGTTCAAAGTATTAATTGTTCGGTTCGTATAAAATAAACCTATTTTCTGGTACACCAGAGTTGTTTGATTTTTCTGTGAAATCGACTTCAGCACAACCAACAGTGGTCCAGATCATGCTTCGGGCATTTTTACCAACCCAGATCCCATAAAAATACACCTTCATGACTAAAACCACTTTCATCCCATACACCCTTTCTCAAATACCAAAAAGCAATAAAGCATATCTGCATGCAGTACTCCTATCCCAAGCCTATTTGGAGAGAGAGGCGGCACTTCCTTAGTTTCCTCTACGGTTTTCGGAACTTTTCCAGAGATAGGTTTTACTTTCAAATCCTTTTTGGAAGAACTTTAGTCTAAGATAACAAGGACTTTGTTCAAACTGTCGAGGAAAGACTGGGATACAATGGAATTCCCTGTAGGAACTAAGTCTGTTTTTGCTTAGTTTTACCGGAAAAAGCTTTTGGAATATTTAGATATTTGTTTTTGTGATAGAGGAATTTTCTTGGACGATTTTTTGTTTGTAACATTAAGTGTGAAATTTTCGTAATGGAGATTGATCGCGTATAATATGTCGGCAAGGGATATCAGACTATTACATTAAGTCGATTAACTAATTATTTTAAAACAACTTACACTCTTAAAACAAACACTCCCAATTTACCTCAGTCTGAGTGGATTTCACTCCTCCAGACTGGAAAATGCACTTCTCCTTTTGGAGTGGATGCTTTGTGTGTTAAACCTCCGACAGGATCACTCCAAACGAGTGATTTTAACTCAGTCTGAGAAAATATGCATGCCTTTAGGGTGTCGAAAATGCACTTCTCCAACTGGAGTGGATTTCACTCTTTTGTTTTAAGAGTGTATTTGAAACCTCTTTCACTCCAACATGTAGCATACAGTCTCCTCACCCTGTTGGCAGCAACGGTCTTAATCTCTTCCCATGACTTGTTAAGTTCTTTTACCTCCCTGTTGTGTTGATTGTTCTACGCCACGTTGCTTTTGGCCTCCCTCTCTTTTTTTTTCGCCCTGCGACTGATTCTTAAAAACTTTTTTGTAAATTAAGTCGTTTTAACAAAAAATGTGTAATTAATAAAAATATTTGTAAAACATTATACATTTAGTAAAATATACATTAGAGTTTTGTTACCATTGCTTTGTATCAAAACCTTAAAAAACAGACAAAATGTCAATATTGGTAGAAAATATGTTTGAAGCATTGATTTTTATGTGATATTTCATTTACAAAGAACTTTATATAAACTTTAGACACTTCTTGACGAGAAATCAATAAAATGCGGCATTTGACTTGTCAGTATAAGATGTTTAGATACTTATTTTTGTAGTTTTAGATAAGGACTTTGATCAAAGAAAGGACAACAATGGAATTCCCTATAGGAACAGGCATTTTTTCTGCTTAGTTTTACCCGAAAAAGTTTTTGGAATATATAGATATTTGCCTTTGTTATAAAAGAATTTGTAGGAATTTTGTTTGCGAGAGGAAGTGTGAATTTTCTTAATTGAGGTGCATTCAGATAATATGTACACATGGGATTTTAAACTTGTTTACTAAGTCAATTAGTTAGGAAACTATTTTTTCAAATGATCTTAATCAATATAAAAACGTTTTTAACAGAAATTTTTTAAATGTGTTAAAATTATTTGATTTTTTTAGATAATTCACTTCACTTATTTTTCCACATTTCTTGGTGTATTTAATTATATTGATACTAATGAAACTTTTAATTATTTTATTATAAAATAAGACTATATATTTTGAAACTGTTTTTATATAAATTTAGCGGACTAAATGTATAATTGCTTATATATTGTGTGATTACATAATATTTTAAAATATATATTCTGTATTGAAAATACAATATGTAGTTTAATATCTGTCAGCGTCTAACCCTTCGAAATATATTCTTAAAGTTATCTGACTGGGAGAAAATTTAATCCCAATTTTTAAAGCAGAAACAATAAATAACAGTTTAGATGCTAAAAAGCAATATCCATTTTCCTACTTCATTTTCCAAAAAAAAAAATCCATTTCAACAAAGAAGATTTTCCAAGACCAAATCAAGAAATAAAGAACAGAAAAACCTGACCTATTTCCAAGCGATGCGTCGAAATATCAATACCCAGAAGAAATTCTCTACTTCCAGACTCATTATAGAAGACGGTCATTCGAAGAATGGAATATCCGGAGAAAAGATTCGATTTGGAAGTTTCGAATGTCCACATGGCAACGAAGGTTATTTGTACCGAGTCAAGGATAGCTTTTGGTGCTAAACTACTTTGAGTCGGTACGAATCATTTTCGAAGCCAGATCGTCGAAGGAATCGCCGAAAAGAAGATGGAACAGTTTTCAACGATCTGAAAAAGGCGGGAAGGAAAAGTCGTTGGATTAGTTCTTCTGTTGGTTCAAAGATGGCGCCACGTAGGTTTTTAGGGAGATGAATATTTCTTAATCTTTTTGTTTGAATTGTGTGGTGTTTTTTTTTATTTTTTTTATTTTTAACAATCGGTATTATAGAGAGAGTTAAGTATATATTGTATAATAACAATAATTAATGATTTGGTTATTTTGGATTTCTTCATTAAAATCCTAAAAACTTTTGCTAACAAAATTTAATTGGTGGTTTCACTGATTGAGGGTTTAGCACAATTACTCTCCTCTCTATGAATGATTAATCAGTAGACCTTATTTTCATTCCAAAGGAACTGTTGCCACCCTAAACGTGAAATATACTATTATTGTATTTGTCAAATTATAATTTCTAGCAAATTTAAATAAGTGTTGTTTGAAAACCAAAAATGTTTTTTTTATTATATAAATACAACACGAAAGTGAGACAATAAAAATAAAAATATATAGTTAAAGAATTGTCAAATAAACTAACGACTTCGCATTATAAAAGGTTTTTTCTTTTTTTTTTCTTTTGCTGGAAAAACATAGAGATAGACTTCAAATATGATGCATGAGTTCCCTGTACCTTTTGGACGTCATAAAAGTCAATTTATAAAATATAGCGCCATTCGGTAACGAATCCCGGAGTAGAGAACTACCCGATTTTAAGGCGAAGTGGGGCGGCTTCCGTTTTTCATAAGCTCCAGATGGGATTAAGTCCGACTTTTGTTTGTCATCATGACACATTCGTTTTTCAGGAAGGTCCCTTTCACACATCCATTCTCACTCGCATATCGGAATTTTGATCCCGATCAAAGGCCGATAACCCCCTGATCTGGTACTCCCAGAGGCATTGATTTGGTATATGAACATAAGGAATTTGTGACCTGGACATATTTATCGTACCCCAACCACCATTAGTCAACACGACGGTCTTTAGCCGAATACAAGCGCCGACCCAGCAACCACCAGAATTGCGAGCACCGCCGAGGACTGAAAACACACCTTTACGTTTCCTTTCTTAATTTACCGAGTTTTTAAATCAATAATCACTTTTCACTAATATCTCTTCTCTATAGAACAAAAACCTCGAACACTTTCTATAGAAATTTTTTTTTCTCCGCTTATCCAAAATATTCTCCAATCTCTTTCAATATCTTTTACTTTACACCATGGTCAACAACACCACTCTAAAGTCAAAACTCTGAATATTTGAAGAGTTTTCTTGCGGAACCCACATTCTCCAAAGTAAAACTTAGATATAAGGTCCGGCCACTTCAATGGCGATTCCGTCCGATTGAACTAACCATTCTCAAAAGTCGCCAATGTACGGACAGGACCTTATACCTTAGTTTTACTTTCGAGAATGTGACTTATGCTACCGGATCCTTCATTTTTTATAGGAATAAACTGATTTATGTGAAATCAATGTAGTGGCGAAAAAATCAACAAACCTCCACTATCATAAATCAAATTTGGTTGACAGAATACTATTTATGAAAATCAATGATGTTGTCTTTGGAAAAAGTTTTTTTTCTTAGGTTTTTTTTTATTTTGGGTGATTTTTTTTGGTCCGCTACTGTTATTTAAATGACGGATGATAGGGTATCAACAAACTGATAAAAAATCGGAAATTTTATAAGGGGTCTATAAAAGTGTATTTTCGGGATTTTTTTTTTTTTTTTTGTTCTACCTGGTTTGGCGAAATGCGTTTGGCAGTTTACCACCTTGGCTGAAATTTGGTAAAATGTTTACTTTACATTTTTTTAAGAATTAATAGAAAAATAATAAGTGCGTTAAATAGATTTATGTTTAACAAAACTTTTATAAATGCAATGGCATAATTAAAAATGACATTAAATTGAAAATATTTTTCTACTAATTACAAAATTTAATTATTTTTACAAATAAGTACCTTTAAAACCAAAGTAATTGCTCGAATAAATAAAACTCCAGGTTTTTTCTTCAATTTTTGAATTTACATTAAACTTTTTTTTATTGGTAAAATTATATTTCTAGTTTCTTTAAGATGTCTTTAATTAAATTAAAATGAGCACAATTAAATATTTCAACCAAGGTTTCGTAGTTTTTTTTCTTAATTAATAAATTGACAAAAACCTGTCAGTTTATTCGGTCAGGTCAGTTTAGTTATTCAGGTCAGTTTATTCGAACATTTTAGCAGAAAATTATTTTTATAATTAGGCGTCCATTTGTTTTACATTTCATTGTGTCCAATTTAATTGCCAGAAAATGTCTAGAAACAATTGCTTCCCTATTTTACCGAACTTTAGAGTTTTTAATTTGTGTTTTGTGATTTTATTCGCTTTATCATTTTATAGTATTGAAATATTAAGTTCTTTTATATAAGTGAAAGGGGTTTTTATGTTTACAATTAAAAACAGAATACTAATTCCTCTATTTGCCTCCTATATAGTAGATAAAACAAAATTTAGAACATCCATATTTCTACATCAAATTAGTTTAATTTAATCAAGTTCAATCTTAACTCCTTAGAAAATTGTAATTTTTTCTTTGAAACTTTTTATTCATTTCTAATTTAGAAATAAATAGAAAAAATACTTTAGAATAAATATTTTAAATTTTATCGCCAGTTGGCGCAATTGGCGCCAAAAAAACATGGCCGACCAACAGCATTTTCGTATCCTCCCACATTGAATCTATCAACCTAGATTGAGTATGCTGCCAATATCTGTTGGGCAAAAACTACTCCTTGGAGAAGGTTTCAGCCTACTTTTTGTTTTCGTTTTTTTGGCAACGGCTCGCACTATAGTAGGCTGGAAGCTTTCTTAGAAGTTGAATAATGAGTACCAGAGCTGTGAGGATGACAATAGATAAAATTGATTCCATTTTTTTATTGTTAGCAACAATAGGCGTATCGGTTGGCGACAAAAAAAAATTAAAAATATTTTTTTTTTTCTTGAAGAGATTTTCAAAATGTAGTTTGTGTACCTGCTCAAGAAAAATATATTCTTTTGTTACAGTTTTTTTTAAATGTTATAGCTTAATACATAATTCAGAATATAAAATTCTTACATCATAAAGAGTTTCAGTAATGAATATTAACGGCAAAAAACTATTGACTTTTTTTAGTAAGGGAGTATTTAAATTGTAGAGTTTGTGTACCTTGTTTTTTTTTAGAAAATATATTATGCCTTTAAAGTTTCATAAAATATTATAGCTTAATAATTCAAAATTTAAATTTATTTACATCGTAAAGGGTTTCAGTAATGAAGGTATAATCAATCAATTTCCTTAGGAGAAGTTGTTTATTAATGTAAAAAAATCGGATATTTAAGCAAACAATAAATAGCAACCTCTCAGATAAGCAGTGGGGAAAAAAAGTTATTTTTGGCTTAAGTTAAAGTTTATTTTTAAAACAAGTTATTTGTAAACTTTCTAAAAAGTCAAAAGCTTCTATGAAATATAAGATAGTTCATTCTGTTCATTCTTCAAACAAGGCTCACCATTGAAATTAAAATTTTCACATAGTTTACTAAAAATTACTTTCAAAAAATAATTTTAATCTTCCAATTGACTATTTGTAAGGGCAACATATAGTGTGACAAGAAAGATTTCGTTTTTTAGCAATACCTTTAAAACCTAAAAAGATGTTTGGCGCATACAAAAATCTGCCATTTTTTTGAGAAAAAAAATTATAATGACGTCCGATAAGTACTAAGAACTCGTGTTCCGAATTTGAACTATGTTAGTTTGAGCTGAAGAGTGGTTTCACCCAGGTAAACAGAATGACAGACAAACCAACTTTCAAAAACCACTTTTAAAATCGGCACCAATGTTGAGCATTAATCAATTTGTCAATTATATTTTAATTGAATAAAAAAGTAAATGGAATTAAATTTATGACAATTAAATTAATTACAATTGAACTTTTAATTGCACCTTGCAATTAAACTAATTTGATTAACGTATGTCAATATTAACTCAGAATTAAAATAATTGAAATTTGCTTTTTTTTTTAGTTGTTTTATGAAATAATTAAAACTAACTATTAATTTTATGTGTTAAAACGAAATGAGTAAAGATTTAGGAAAATTAAGCTGTAAGTCTTAAGACGAATAAAAAATGGGTTGATTGTTATTTTTAATTAAAATTAACGAAACAATTTAAAATTAATTAGTTGTTAATTGTAATTTTCCACAGTTGCAATTAATGAATTGTCAGATGTCGTGGTTACATTTACCAATCAATTGGTATTCTTTAATTGTTCTTGCAATTAAAATTTGCCCAACACTGATCGGCTCCATCCAAAAAGTGTCAAAAACACAAACGTCTACATTTCAGATTTTCGACCCAATTTCAATACTTTCATTACCTTATGCTACATATTAAGCAATCAAAGTTATAAAACCAGAAATAAGTTATATAAAAACATCAATAACACCAAGTTATATTATTCCAAACCAAAGAAAATACTACAAGAATATTTTAAAAGCGGGAGGAAAAAGAAACATAAAATATTATTCTTCTAAAAAATATATTTATAAAGGAATTCAGAATTTTTAAAAAGGATCATTATTAACAACACTCGGAGGCGAGAACTGAACTGAACTCAACTTAAATCTCTTAATACGCTTACAATTTTTCTTACATCAAAAACTGAATTTAATTTAAGATATTGAAAGAAAAATATTTCTCTTGGAATAATAAAGTCAAGTAAATTAACTTCGGGCTGGTGTTTTTATTTCTTATTTTTCGTTCTTTTTTACCATTATCGAAAGACGTTAAGACCTTTTCATCTGATTATATTGTCTCTGAATGCTTTTACGCGTGGATTTTAAAGGATTTTATTTGTGGAAGCTTTTACAAGTTTGCAAGTAAAATTGTCTTTGAAAGAGTTTCTTTTTTAGAATAAAATAGTTCTTGTGTACGAAAAGTTTGTCTTTGAAAAGTTCAATGCTTCGTTTTACTGAAATAATTAAATTTCAACGTTTTCAATTAGAAATAGTCATAACTTTCATTCTTTTTTAAAATTATACTAATAAGAATGTAAATTTATTGGAAACACAGTGGCCGATTGAATTAATTTATGGTCTTCAATATTTTTCATAGCTTAAATTATATATTTTTAAAAAATCAAGTAGGTTTGTAACAGAAACTATAACTTTGAACAGCTTGCTCACAAAATTTATACACCTGAGAAAAAAACACCACACCAAACACGGAAATTAGTTTGGTATTGAAATTTTAAACGCCAAAATTAAACTATTTTTCAAGAATAATTTAATAACTACTGCTAATAATTAGTCAAATATATTGGTATTTAATATAGTTGTTAAAATGTTATTTCTTACTATTTATTTTGATAGAGTAAAATCTAGACTAACTTCTGGAATATAACATCTGAAGAGAATTTCCTTACAAATCAGTTCGCTAAATTTCCTTTAGCTGAATACAAAATAAAGATACAAAGTAGTTCACGGTTGCGTCATACCATTTTAACTATTAGTGGAAGAAAATAATTTTTAAAAACATTGGATGCCACACAAAATAAAGCTTATTAATTATGTCACTAAAATATACACCATTCCCCCCCCCCCCCCTAACTCGCAATAAAAAAAAACTTTAAGAAAAACCCTAGGTAATTACACCTTTTTATTAATTATCTCTTAATCATTATCTTCGGAAATTATATATTTGCATAGTTTTTGATATTTTTTTGATAATGAATGTACTGAATTTAAGAATTTAAGATTTCTTTACTTGAATATAAAATAAAGACAGTAGTAAAGAGAGTGTTACCATTTCAGCTATTAACTGGAGAAATATTTGACCATAATAGATCATTTAATGCCACACAAAAGATTCTATTTAATTCTGTCGCTTAAATATTTTTCTACTCCCGTTGCATAAATAGTATAAACGAAAAAGAAAATTAATATATAATATTCTACTTTAATAAAGGCTACAGATCCATGGATAGATCCCGTAATGGCAAATCTATCGGATTTTCAATTTGTTTTGTCTTTAATGCGATTTATATCGATTTTCATTTGTTAATCAAATATGATTTACACATATGCCGATAAATGTTACCGAGTTATAAATTGTCTTTCTTTATACATCGTGTACTTTTAGCCGGATGTTTGAAATTATTTTTATGTTCAGATCAAATATATTTATTGGAAATTACATCGCAGATTTATTATTTATCGTGTATTTTGATAATAAATATATTATTTCTTTTGTATCGATAGATAAAATGCAATGATTGTGTTTTGTGAGTTATATAAATAAAAAATACCATTCTTAAAATGAATTGAGTTTTGGTTGTGATTATTTAAACAATTTTTGGTTCATTTCTTTTTTTTTATTATTACGGTTTATTTTGTTTTACAAATATTAAAACTTTGTTGATTGTATTTAGTTTAAAACAAATAATTTATCTAAAAAAGCAGAAAAAAGTATATTTTTTTAAAAAATTATATTCACTAATGATTGTATGTAGTTTAAAAACAAAGAATCTAACAAATCTGAAGTTTCTTTCTATTATTATTATCTTTACTAATGATACTTAAATTACGGAGTTTTCTCATTTTTTATAAATCTTAGTTTGAAAAAATGTGCTGTTTATTGAGAGTAATTTTATTATTTTATTATATTGTTGCAAATTTCCGAAACTAAACTAACAAAAAAAATCTCGTTACGATCATTAATTAACTTGGATTGCGATTATCATAACTGTATCTATGTCCGTATCTATCTACTTAAGTTTATTTCAAGAAAACTAATTAGTTTAACATTTTGATAATTCATGCTATCATAACTATCATAAGTAGTTATCATTTATTACCTAAAACGAAATAATTCAATTATCAATATTTCGTAGCAGTAAGAACTATTAAATTGATTAGAATAATAGTAATTATTACTAACATCAAATTATCTTGTTCCAAAATTTCAAAAACCAATAAAAAGATTGACATGAACCGGAAAGTACGAATCGACTTTTGCGTAATTGAATAGCTTAGTGGAAGAACGTGCTAAGTGATAATAAGATAAAAACGGGAAAGTCAGCGTTAAGTTTTTTTTTTGCATTTACATCCGTTAAAAACGGCACTTACAAACAATGTATATTTAAGGTAGGCGAATACCCAAAATTCTAAAATTTTTACTATTACTTTAATCTTTTATAAATTTGGCATAGTGATTTCAAATATAATGAGCAATGCGTTTTAGGCATTTTTTTTATTTAAATATAATTGATTTATTTTAAACGGTGTTTTTCAACTAAAAAAAAGGGGTTTACGCCAACACTTCATGCATAAAAAGTTTTACATTAGTTTACCTGAAATTTTTCACAGATTCTATTTCAATACATATATATGTGCCATGAATCTCTAACATCTGGTATAAGTATACAAGTTTTTTTTTAAAAAAATGTCCAAGTGAAAGAAAATCGAAAAAAATCCCCTTTTTTTTTGGTTAATTCATAACATTTTTCTTGATAACTTTTTTTCTTGTAATTTGTATGTAACTCTAGAGGGTCATTGCATGTATCAGTTCAAAACGAAGAATTTAACACATAATAAATGTTCATAGGATGAAAATTCAATGAGGTAGACTTGTTGGCGTAAACCTCTTTTTTTAGTAGAAAGGCACCGTTTAAAATAAATAATATTTAAATAAAAACAAAAGCCTAAATAGTATTATTCATTATATTTGAAATCACTATGCCAAATTTGGAAAAGATTGAAGCAATAGTAAAAATTTTAGAACTTAGGGAAATTTTGGGTATTCGCATACCGTAAAAGAATAAATACTTAATATTCCTCGCTTTTAAATAGAATTAAAATATTTCACATCAACATACAAAGTATCTCGAAGTATCTTTCGTATCTCGATTGACGTCATTTCAAACTGATCGATGTCGCAAAAGTAAATTTATTTTAATTTATTGTCCAAAAGAATTACAGTTTCTCGAGGGATTGTTACGAATGGCAATGGTGATTTAATTCTAGTAAAAATGGCTTCCTGTGCTTTTTGAATGAGCATTAATTTTTACAGTTTTTTTTAAATAATTGAAGTACTTTGAATTCTTTTCTGAAATTTTCAATGCATTCTAATTTCGATGCGCTGAATTTTTTGACTTCGCATTTTCCCGTAGCATTTGTAGTTTGGGCTGTGATAGTGGGTGAACAACAGACAGTAGGTGAAGTTCAGTCCATCTGTCCTTATATTTAAAGGACAGATGGACTGAACGATAATACCTTCCACACTACGTTTATAACGTAAAAAATGGAAGCTAAATGACACTTTTTATATTTAAAGGAGGGAAAAATATCTTCAATGGACACAAATCTCAACTTCTAAAATGTCACTTACCACGCCCTCTAACTAAGCTCTTCAATTAAGCTAAAGTAATTAAACCAACTTGAAATTAACTATATTTCCCTAATCAAACTAATTACGTAATTAACGTTGTTTTAGTTCAAACATTGAACACGTATAAAAGACATTGAATAATGTATTCCCCTTCCAAAGAAAAAAGGCAATATGTTCAATGTTGAAACATAGCATTTAGACTGTTTTTATATTAAGTTAAATAGATTAAAGATAGTATCAATTAAATGTGAGTTGTTTACATTGCTTTTAAATTGCTTTTAACAACTTGGGAACCTTAAACACTGGATCTTATAAATAAATCTTCTGTTCTATTTATTATAGTTCTAGTTATATAGTTCTAGTTATTATTAGTGTGTATTGATTAATAAGATTAATGATAATGTTATATTAATTAATTTAATTAGTTTTGAATGGTAGTATTTGTAAGGTATACATTTGAATATTTTCAAATAAATAAGGTACTTCTACAACTTTTAATCTTTGTCTTATTAAGTTCGAAAATGTATTATCAACTTTATATTGAGTTTTTTTGCTCAAAATAACAAAAAGAAAATTTAGACGACTCATCCAATGCTCTTTCGTTAATGTTATATTTCGTTTTAATGATTGGTAAAATTTTATAATATTATTAACTTATAATAACGAAAATTCATAAAAAATTAAAAATTTGTTTGAATTATAACAACTAACATTTTTAGTAATGGACAACAGTAATACTTTTTTAGCATATTTAAAACTTTGATTTTTCAAAATTACTGTTCGAGAATTATGTAACAGTATTTTTAAAAGTTATTTTATAATAACTATAATTTCTCTTGTAGTTAAATAACTTTATGATAAAATTTAATTGGTAATGTTTTCTTATAAAACGAAATTACTATCAATAGTTTCAAAGAGAATTCATGAAATAATAATTTCCTTCATACTTTCACCTACGGGTGGTATTTCAGAAAAATGTTTTACGTGGCGCCATCTGTTAGATGATACCAAAACTTTTTCTCTTTGAGATAAAAATATTTTATTACTGTATTAACAATCTACATTGCTTATTACACGGTTGCTTATGATCGTAATTTTAGATAGATTTCCAAGCACAGATCCTAAATTAAAATGCCTTTCATAAAAAAATAAGCATTAGTATAAATAAAATGCATGTGAAGATACATTATATAGTGTATTTAAATAGATATTAAGTAAAATGTGATATCAACACTCAAAAAGATTAAGCTTATCTTATCAAATTTTCATTATTATTTACTGATTTTCGCCACTGTATATTGTCATCTGTTGCTATTTCCTTAAGTGGTGTTCTTTTGAATAGATTGAGAATTAAGATATGACTTTTGTTGGACAAATTTCATCGAATATGTATCGAACGTTTAATGGCTGCAACTACATGGTACATTGCAGTTAGGTGAGTGGATTTGGAATTTGATAAAATATTATGAAGAAGTGATTTATTGTTGTGTTGTAGGAATGTGTTGCTTTTAACGCTTCATATCTGCTTTCGTTTTAATCATTTGACATTTATATGGCTCCGAGTACAAAAGAACCAAGTCCATTAAAAGCTTATTTGTGCTACAGAGGTTTAACCTTTTGCGACCTGGCGTTTCCATTTGGGGACATTTTTTTAAAACCTCTCTACACGTTAATTAGTTCCGAAATTGACCTAGTCCGATAGCAGATTCAAATATCAATTTTCAGCTTTTGATAAAAGGTATCAGTCATTTATTTCTATTAAAAAATGTAGTTGAATGCGAGGGTCAATACGATATTTGAGGTCTTAAAAATTATTTTAAATTGCATTTTTCAAAATTTGCAAGTTGTTTTAGTAGTTAATTTCAAATGCGTTTTACATTTAAAACAATTTTAAAATAAACTGTTAACTACAAATAAGTGACAAAGCCTTTTGTTTTGCATTTATAGCATAAACATGTGTATTTTTAGTGATTAAGCCGTGTCTCTTTGTAATTATTAAACATATTTTTTTTTAAATTAAAAAATTCGCAAAACATACTTATTATGATATATTTGTATGAAAAGTATGTTTAGATTACGAAAACATGTGTTAGATTTGGCTCGGGTCTTAAGAGGTTCAAGTTAAAATTTTACAACAAAACTATATCTTTTTTTTTTTTTAATTTTGCATCTTAGCTAATATTATCGGAACGATTTATTGGTGTTATTTTAACCTTTGGCAAAATTAGCAATGGGGAAGTTTCTTATAATGTCACGTTCTCCATACTGCGGTCATTCATTGGTTGTTTCGGCACGCACCAGGGTTTGTTGTCATTAGACCTGGCGATACTTTTTGAAAAGACGCCAAATCCGGACACGATTCTTTGGTTTAACCAAATAATATCATTGCCAACTACGGCCCCATATTCATGTTGTTGTTGTCATGTGACCCTTGCAATAATGGGAAATAAAATTAGAGAGAGGCCCCATATTTATTTGTGTAATATATCAGATTTTTTTATATAAATATTCAGTTTATAATTAAAAGTTAACATGTAAAATTCGATATTTTGTAGCATCGTTGACATTCTGGTTACCTTATTGTCAATTATAAGAATACAAATACATTTTATCTTGCATAATATGTCTTAATTTTCATGTCGGATCAATTGTTTCATACATGAAAATCTTAGTTTAAGAACGTGCTAAGTGACATAAAGGTGAAAGCGAGAAAATGAGCTTTAAATTTTTCATTTGCACTCGGATCTGTTGAAAACTGTACTTGTACAGCGTGAAACATACACTAAACTTAAAGTTTAGGTAAAAGGGAAACTTGTTATCGTTAAAGGAGTTAGTAACATTCATTGACACAAAAATCTCATTATTTCCAAAAATGTAACTAAGCACGTTCTTCCACTGAGTTCTTTCATCTGTGACGTGACTTACAAAATGCCAATATAATAATTACTGCCTAACTTAAAGTGGAAAAGATCCCAGTTTAAGTGAACGGAAATCAATCGAATCTTCAAACCAATTTACATCATGAGTTAATTAAAAAGCCAAAGGTACTTAATTTTTACGTTATACCTCAGGGCCATAGAGATGCATATTGAAAACATTTATTTTTCGAATTGGACTGTTTACCAATCGTAGCGACTGAGATGACTTCATAATTCACGTGAACTTTGGTTTCAGGGGGAATGGGTGCGTTGGATCGCGGGTCTCCAAAGCAAAGTGCCTCGGTGTTAATCCAATTTGGGAAAAACTATTTTCTCTGCCACATTTCTTCACTGTTTTGAATAGTTTTACAAACTATTTTTTTTAAATAACAATCTAGAGTAGATAAATTACAGGTCTCTACACTCCTACTTTTTAAAATTGATTCGAATACTTTTTGTAAAATTGTTCGCAGAACCATTGTTTCAAACACTTAATAACTAAGACCAATAAATAAATATTATAAAAGATTGGTTATTTTAGGACACAAATGACCCATGCCGTTGTTGTGGGTAGGGAGGTTTGCCTAACTATGGTAAGAGTTCTTAGCCTTAGTTCAAGAAAGGTGCTCTTATGGGAATTCTTATGAAGATGTGGGGTTTCAGTTATTGTAAGGGACTCGTTGGTTGGATTTTATGTTGTTTTGTTTGGAGAAGTTGTCATTAAGTTTAATTGTTGTTAGTTGGTCTTATTACTTTCAAATACCTATTATGAAGTAAAAGGTAATGAATGTATTCGAAATGGAGTTATTGTGGTGAATGAAATTACGTTTTGGGGAAAGGAAGGCTGATTTGAAAACAATTTTAATATAGTTTTTAAACATTATCCGCTTGTTTGAAACCACTTCACAGCTTGACCTAAACGACTGGTAATTCATTACCCCCGAGTTCTCAGTAAATGCAGACATCATACAACATACAAAAATTGTCGACCAACAACAGATCAGGGGTCCAGCATGGTTGGTCCAAAATAAATCTAATACTTTACCAGTGTCAAGGCTATCAAGATTCTTTTTAAATCTTCAACTCTCTTCGAATGCACAACATAATCTGGTAAAGCATTCCACTCATTGACAACTCTATTGACAAAATAATGTTTCCTTACCTCCCTTCTTAAGCATGATTTATTCAATTACTGATAATATCCTCTGGTCCGGCTATTTAAGGTAAAACCCAAGCCCTCCATGTATCACTGATTTATGAACTTGAATAACTGAATTAAATCGCCCCTAGCTCTAATATTTTCTAGGGAATACATGTTTAAAGATTTTAATCTGTTATCATAATCGATACCAGATTGATCCTTAATAATTTTTGTAGCCCTATGCTGAACTTTTTTAAGCAACTCTATCTTTTCTGAGGAAGGGAGACCAAAACTGACTGCCGTAATAAGGTTTTTAAGGAAATCATGCATTCTCAAATATTCATTGCTGGTCCTTCCTTACAACAGGTAAAATATACCGCTACATTATCCCCCATACTTTCTCCATTCCCCAACGGGGTAAAATAAGACAAGTTTTGAATAAGGGCTTTCTCTAATGTTGCCGAACTCCAATATATTAGGATTTCCTTCGTAGATAAAACTCATAATTTTAGTAGCAAAGCTTTATTCGTCGGAGAGCATTGTCTTTATGCTGATTGGATCGAGGTTTTGTGTTTGCGGTTAGGATAATGTTTGGTGACTAGAAATATGTTGGAAAGTTTGATTATGGTGTTAGAAAATTGTTGTTACAATATTTCATAAAGGTTGTAGGGATGTTACGTTAGAGAAAATAAATATTGTTGTCTTTGGGTGAATACATTGAACATTTAGAATGTTATATCTCGCAACCAAAATTTTACACTTTTCGAAATCAACCCTACATCAAAATTAGTTTATCCAAAATTTACCGACAATATAGAAACATTTTTATAGTTGAACAGTACTGTAAAAGACGCATTTTAAAGAAGAAATATAGGTGGTATATAGGTCTCATTACTTTATTTTTTCTCTAATGGGGCTGCAATATTGGCGGTCAAGTCCTTGCAGACTTGGCATATTCCTCAGAACTGAAAGCCATTTTTTTGTGGCACCATCTAGACGACTCTCGAAACCAATTTTGACGCACAAATTACAATGAATCCGAGCTCTCTGTGGAGGTTAAAGTATGCAGATATTCAGATTTGCCGAGAGAACCCTAGCCAAATATAAAACCTCTAAGGATCTTTTACATACCACATAAACATATGACATGCGTGTCCAAGATTTTCTCATCCAGAAAATCCTACGACTCAACCGGTGCTCAAGCCCGCGATCTTGTGCTTAGGAGGCGGACACGTTTAACCTTTCAGCCACTGAGCCGCTTCATGTACGATGGTGCTCTTAAAATTTGCGTTGGAAACCTGTATAGATGTCAGCTCTTCTTTTGACTGTGGTTATGAGTTAAAACCTTAGCTCTCGTGTAGCTCTAGTGCAACTATAAATTACCCTAACCTAACGCGTCGTGCGACATCATACTACGTGATTCCATTCCAAGTCACTATTCTGGGAACCCTACAAATAATTTGGTTGGTCGACATATATATTCAGGTTTTTTGTGCTTGGTCAGATACCCGCTTATAAACCTTTGTCAAGTAAGACAGACCCACAACAGACACATGAGTTTATCCATCTTATTTTTTAGAGACAGAGGCCAACTAGAGGATACCCAGAATTGACTTCTAACCCCCCCCCCCCCATTGGTATTGATTTAGCATGGGAACCTGGAGGACTTTGCGACCACGACGGAATTCAACGTGCACCAGTCACCAAAAGCATACACGAGGTCTTCGGAGGGCAGCGGGACTCGAACTCGCAACCTTACACTCTCAGAAATAACTCATTTTTGACGATTCATGAATCCTCAAGCCTCATTTCGTTATTTTTGAGGATTGTTTCGTCAAACTATCGCGTGACTTTTGAGTAAACGCGAATCCTCATTTTTACGATCGGGATTTGACGATTCTGTATCTTGATTTTGAGGAAACTGAATCTCATTGGTGTACTCACATGCTCAAAAATGACGAAATATTTCTTTAGATTAGACGACATTCAAATCCTCATAAAAATGACGATTCAAATTTCCTCACTTTGAGGAAACGAAAACTCGGAGCATTTGCCAGTAACGGAAACGTCAAAATTAAAGAAAATTTCGTCGTTTTTGAGCATCCATTTTTTAGAGTGTAGGGATACCAGTCCACATGGGCAATAAAACAAGAGTGAAATCCAGTAGGAGAAGTGCATTTTCGACACTGGAAAGGATTAAATATTATCTCAGACTGAGTTAAAATCACTCGTTTGGAGTGATCCTGTCGGAGGTTTAACACACAAAGGATCCACTCCAAAAGGAGAAGTGCATTTTCCAGACTGGAGGAGTGAAAATCAGACTGAGTTAAAATCGCTCGTTCGTTTTAAGAGTGAAAGACCTTACCAACCCCATCTCCCACACAGTACGTCACTAGGGGGAATCCTACAAATAGATCATCCAACGACTATAGGATAATTAACTAACATCATTCAACTGCATCGGCCTTTGTTAGCATTGACTAGTTCCAGCCGACTCCAGACCGAACACTTGAATTAATTGCTGTATTGACGGTGTCCGCATTTTGGCACGCGGAGTGGCATTTCGTAAACAGCTATTGTGTTTCAATAGCGCAGATGCAATTAATCATTAATTATAGTGTGACAGGTTAAAGCGTAGGCGCTGTTGTATTATTTGCATTATGCTGTGTTATAATGTTAAGATAAATAAGATATTGGATTTAAATGAAGTCATTATTTTAATAAGATTTTTTTTTAATCATGAGTGCAGTGACCCCTCGCTATATCGAGATATGTTGCGTCGCGCATTCGGATATATCGCGCCTTGTATCGTGTCTCTCGATTTCCCCCTGTTTTGTTTTTTTCAATATGTACTTTCCCTAAAATCGACATGAGACACATTGTCAAGATATTATAACCATCTAATATAGGTAAAATGTAGTTTATAAACTTTCGTTCTTTGATATTTTCCTAAAAACAAGTTTTGCAAGAAATTAAGAAGAAAACTATTTTCAAATAGATTTCTTACTAGAAAATGAGTGAAATATGTATAGCATTACCTGTGCAAAATTTGTAATGTTTATAGCAATTAATAATATAAGTCCTTTCTTTTTTTTTAGAGTAGTACACTCTTAAAACGATCGAGCGATTTTAACTCAGTCTGAGTTCATTTCACTCCTCCAGTCTTTAAAATGCACTTACCCGGAAGGAGTGGATTTTTTGTGTGTTAAGCCTCCGACAGGATCACGCCAAACGAGTGATTTTAACTCAGTCTGAGTTAATATTCACTCCTTTCCAGTGTCGAAAATGCACTTCTCCAACTGCACTGGATTTCACTCTTGTTTTAAGAGTGTAGTTAGATTATTTTAATATGATATAGTTTTATATTTTAAACACATGTCGAGCTTTAATTTAAACTTTGTCGAGTGCATGTATACATCAAAAGCATAATATATATCAAGTCGCTCGTCATAACGCGAATTCGGTTATATTACGTTTTCTCCCGGGGTCACGCTATATAACGAGGGGTTGCTGTATAAATTAATTTGTGCAACTCTAGTTCAAATACGAAATTAAAATAATCAGTCTACTTTTCAATATAACATAACGCATATTTCATTTTCAATGCATTTAAAAATAATAATCCTATTAAAATACTTTAAAAAATGATTAAAAATACAAAAAAAAAATCTTAAAAACTAAAACAGATTTTCAAAATAAACCTCACATAGCAGTTTTTGAAATAGGATATCGGTACATAAACAATAAAGATTAAATTCTTAAAAGAATTCAGCATCCTTAATAATATACTTAAAACAAAATACATTATCCACTCACTGTAATAAGTGTAAAATTTGTTTTGTACCACGTTATAAAAACCTTAATTGGTCCCTGAAGCAAAATATTTGTTTCTATTCCATTATAGGTAAACAAATTTGCAATTATATGAATTTCATTTAATTGGTCCCAGCGAAACTTTCTTTTAACTGGTTATTATTAGATGATTTTTATTTTACTTTTTAAACAAATAAATATCTAAAAGATGTTTCAGTTAAAATAAAAAAAAATATGTTTATGAAATAAAATGTTCAGGATTACTTTTTTATTTTTAGATTATCTAAACATGATAATTAACGACAAACAAATGCTATTTATAATTATTATCAACGCTTTTAAAAATAGATAATTAATTTGTTGTCTCATATAAATTTCTATTGCTAATACAAAATTTACTTTTAATTTCTGAAAGTTAAATATTTTGTTAAGATCTTCATGGTATCTATTTTAACACTTCAATGTTTCGATCTATGTAAATTATTATATTAGTCAAAGATATTAATTTATTTGTATTCTTCATTAAAATTTATATATTTTGGTGTTTAAGTTAAAACTATAAAACATGTTATTCGATCCTCTGAGGATAAGATAATTGGCCAAAGTGAGTAGCAAACTTTTTTTCATTGCATGAGTTTTAACTTCAAATTATTTACCGGAAATTTATTATTATTTTTTTATTTTAATTATATTTCTCTCTCGAAAATGATTTTAAGTTACTCCTCCATACTTGAACTTTTAAAATATTGTAGAATCGTAAAATCATGCACATAACTATAGGATCTCAGTACACGCAGTTAAAGCCATTGGGACTGGGAGCCCAGTCGGTTAGGCATTTGCCTAGCATGCGGAAGCTCCCAGGTTCGGCTCCGATCATCGCCAAAATAACTGCTGACCTATAAATGGCCCGTGCAGCTAAAAATGCCCGACGAATAACCCCGTGTACAGAGAATGCACGTTAAATATGCTCCAAAGTGCCAACGCTGCTTACGATGGCGGCCTTAACGGTTGCGTTGGGTGCCTACTCGTCCCTTGACTGTGGTTGTAAATCACGAGCCCATAGTCCAGTGTATAGCTCTTTCATAATGTAACATTACATAACAATGATAACAACATAACAATGATAATTCAATGTAACCTAACCTTTATTGCAGAGACAGTATGCATAAATTTCGCGAATATCTAGGGCAGAAACAAAACGTACCGTAACACTCAAAATACTAAACCAAACCAATATTATAATTGAATATGTTAAGAATTTATTATTTTCCGTATTCTATTGAAAATATCCAACTGAAACTTATTGAATGGATAACCTTGTTAACAAAGTTAGAACAAAAAAACTGACCAAGAATCACAGCACTTTGTAAAAGTCTCAATATTCATACGAGTAAATTAACCCATAAAAAGTCGCTTAATTACCCTATGAAGCAAACTTGCATAATTAAAAGTACAATGAAAATCATTCATGTATTAATAGTTACTTAGCCTTAACTTAAGTTAATTAAATTATTTTGGTTGAATGGGTAAAAGTGCCTTAAGGGTACTTAAAGTATGTTGCTTAATATTTTTTGTATAATGGATTGAATAGATTTTTATATTTAAGTCAGATGTAGTTGGTAGTATAAGTTGCATTATGATTATACGGTTATTTAATCTTTTTGTGTGTGAATACCAAAAAACGCTATGGAAATAGTATCATGGCTTGTACAGAATCAAGTTTTACAAAAAACGACGAAATTCGGTTTTTGTTCTAAAGAAGAAAAAATTATAATGCCTTAATTGCATTAGATTTTCTATATAATTAAATTAACTTAAATTAGATTTTGTATGTAATCAAATAATCATAAATTAAATTTTTTATGTAATAAAATAAACATAACTTATATTTCGAATAAAATCGATAACATTTAGTAATAAATCTAATAATTTTGTAAAAAACACGTAATTTATGTTTGTTATTTTGTTTATGTTTGTGTCAGAGGGACCAATTGGATTGTTTCACGTTATGTAAATCAATCCTATTTTCATTCCTGGACTTATTGGAAATTTTGCCTATTGTTGGTATGACACAATGTTAACTCCGCCTACTACATACATTGACCAATAGAGACCTTATTTTCATTATTGTACAAATGCTCATCACTTCCGGTCAAGAGCCGCATCCCTTGCGATCCCCCAGCTTGGCCATCCAAGACTTCTACTTTCCTTTATCGCATCTGACTCCAGTTTAGTTTGGGTCGACCTCTTTTAATCTTTCCATCAGGTGCCCAAGTGAGGGCAATATGATTTGGGTCTGCTCGGGGCCTTTGTAGTACATGTCCTATCCCCTGCTATTTTCTTTTCTTAGTTATCGTGGATGTAAGTTTACAATTTGATTTATCGTATTTCATAGTTTATTTTGTTTGGCCAGTATATTTTAAATATTTTTCTTAGGCATTTTGTTTGATTTTACTTGTGGTTTCTGTAAACGTGTTTTTTTTTTACATGGATGGGTGCACTCTAAAAAGTGAATGATCAAAAACGACGAAATTTCCCTTAATTTTGACGATTCGTTTACTGGCAAATGCTCCCAGTTTTCGTTTCCTCAAAATGAGGAAATTTGAATCGTCATTTTTATGAGGATTTGAATGTCGTCTAATCTAAAGAAATATTTCGTCATTTTTGAGCATGTGAGTACAACAATGAGATTCAGTTTCCTCAAAATCAAGGTACAGAATCGTCAAATCGCGATCGTAAAAGTGAGGATTCGCGTTTTCTCAAAAGTCACGTGATAGTTTGAAGAAACAATCCTCAATATTAACGAAATGAGGCTTGAGGATTAATGATTCGTCAAAAATGAAAGTGTTATTTCTGAGAGTGTATTTAGCCCATCGCACAACCCT
This sequence comes from Hylyphantes graminicola, assembly GCA_023701765.1. Lineage (NCBI taxonomy): Eukaryota > Metazoa > Arthropoda > Arachnida > Araneae > Linyphiidae > Hylyphantes > Hylyphantes graminicola. The sequence continues at coordinate 55,129,744 of CM043112.1, read as the reverse complement.
TCTCTTTAACCCGGGCTTATTACCGGCATAGCGACGGGCAAAGCCCCACCTATAGCAGAGTTATACGTTGATTCTTACCCCCATAATAAAGTTTAAAAAAACTCGAATATTTTTCAACACTTAACTCAAACAAATCCCGCACTCGATCTTTGCCAAAAAACACTCGCCCGAAGAAAAACATCGATTCTTTGGAGATTAACTCCCGATGGATACCTCCGCATGATTGATGTTACCACGAAGCATTCGATGCTTTAACGAAGCAGCGTTTGATGGTTACACTTGGCTAGAACTGCGACAGTTAGTCTATGATTGATGATCTAAGTTTATCAAGTTGTCCGGCTTATGGTGTCTGTACATTGTTGTGGGTTGATTAAACTGAAACTTCGTTGAGTGGCACGGGATGGAGATTGAGTTTGAAATGATGGAGGGTACAGATAAAGTATGCATTTAACCCTTTCAGTCCCAAAAATTTACTACACTACAGAAACATCTGATATTCATAAAATAAGCTTATTTTAGGTCAAAGATAAGAGTTCCATAAGAGAAAAAAATTCATTTTATTTTTTTATATGGTATTTGAATAATGCCAAAATTTTTTAACTGTGGAAAACAACAAAATAAAAATATATGCATTACCTAAAAACACTTCAAGATATATATTTTAAGGTATCTGACCATATTATTAAAAAAAAATTTAGTAATTATTTTAACCTTAATAGTTTAAATTGTGTTTTAAATATGTGGAACTGAAGTGAACTTTTCAAAAATCAGGTGAAACGCTTGTTAGCTATTTTCTAAATAAAAAAAATGGTAGTTCTGACTTCAATTGAGATTAATGTAAAATATTGTCTAATAGAACAAAGTGTGAAGAATCGAATGATGTGTGTTTGGATGTCGTACCGTGACATTAACTTTTTGAAAAAATTATTGAAAGTGATGATACCAAATGGCATCACTGGGACTGAAAGGGTTAACCTTCTAAAACAGGGGTTCCCAACCGGTGGCACGCGTACCACTTGTGGTACGCGCGAAAATTTTAGTTGGTACGCGTGAGTGATGTGAGCAACATTATGCTATTAATAGCTTCTGTACGCATGAGCAGTGGGGCACGCAAACTTTTTACTCATTATTTTAAACATTAACAATAATTTAAAAAGAAATCATTGTAAAACCGTATGTAAAGTAAAACCTAGTACACTTTGAACCTGCTGCAACTCTGCTATTTTTGATGCTATTTGTTACGAGTTACTTGTGTGAGAGTGAATTTCCTGAACTGTTGTACATTAAATATAAAAATAGAAGCAGCTAATCTATAAAAATGGAAGGAGAATAATCTAACCATTAAATATGAAGTTTTCTCAGGAATTTAATTTAAAAGCCTTTGAGCACTTTTAGAAGAGTAAATATTATACTTTTATTAACCCTTTCAGTCCCAAAAATTTACTACACTACAGAAACATCTGATATTCACAAAATAAGCTTATTTTAGGTCAAATATACGAATTCCAAAAGAAAAAAAATCCATTTAAATTTTTTATATGGTTTTTGAAACAATGCCAAAATTCTCTAATTGTGGAAAACAACAAAATAAAAATATATATATATTACCTAAAAACACTTCGAGTTATATATTTTAAGGTATATGACCATATTATTAAAAAAAATTTAGTAATTTTTTTAACCGAAATAGTTTAAATTGTGTTTTAAATATGTGGAACTGAAGTGAACTTATCAAAAATCAGGAGAAACGCTTGTTGACTATTTTCTAAATAAAAAAAATAGTTGTTCTGACTTCTATTAAGATTAAAGTAAAATTTTGTCTGATAGAACAAAGTGTGAAGAATCGAATGACGTGTGTTTAGATGTCATAGCAGGACATAAACATTTTGAAAAAAATATTGAAAGTGATGATGCCAAATGGCATCACTGGGACTGAAAGGGTTAATATTTAGGTCTGGTGATTCGCCATATTTTTTTATAAAGTCATGTGGTACGCAGGTGCAAAAAGTTTGGTAATCTCTGTTATAAAGGATACAAACACATAAACCCTTTACCTGAAAGACAGTTTTTCCTGTCCAGATTATAGTAATGTAGATAATCACAATTTTTCAATAATAATCAATGATAATCACAATTTTTTCTAATTCGCGAAATGACTTTTAATGCAAACACAAGCGTCCGCTATTTACTGATACCAAGAAAAGTTAAGATAGTTGTAATAATGTTAAGATATTAGGAATTTTATTTTAGCAAAAGAGGATTTAAGAAATTAACTATTCAGCAACAGTAAGCCCAAAATATAGTTAATGATACATTTTCTCAATAAAGCGCCAAAAGACATAGTAAATGACGGTAACTGTGTTTGCATTAAAGTAACATTTAGTTAGTCAGCAACATCAATGGAGTCCCCAGAGATATGCTGCCCGCGTCGCCAAAACCCGGAGTCCATTGATTAAAGGATGAATAGCCCCTCGTCTATTATTCCCTGGTGGGGATTTTGTGGCAATCGATAGTTGCCTGGCAGAATCATCGTCATCGAATGAGGGATTTATGGGACCTGTTGCATTATTTTGGGATCTGGAGTTGGTGCTGTGTGTTTTTGAGGGGTAGGTTGGAGTTTTGTTTTATTTTGAAGAGATACTGGTTGGTTATTAGGGTGGGCCGAAAAAAACTTTTTATTTTATTTCGGATCGCTATAGTGCGGAAAAGTTGCCATTGGTAAAGACATGAAAAATGCACGAATTATTATTTTTTTATGACTGTATCTTCCGTTCGCGCAATGCCATCAAAGTTGGCAAAAATTGTCAAAAACCGTAATTTTTCATAATTTTTTTAACCCGATATATGATTTTAATTGCTTTCCTATATCATGTTGTATGATTAATATTTACAAAAAGTTAAAATTTTGAAATTTAGCAAAAAATACGAATTTTCCGAATTTTATACTACGTTGAGTGGTCGGAAGATCTGACACAAATGTATAATAACTATATTATACTATATATTATAGCATTTATTATTAATAAGTGCCATAATATTTGGATTTTACATACTTTTAGTAGTTAATTCATGATATAGGAACTTAATTAAAAGCATCTGCCTTGTTTAAAAAAAAATTATAAAAAATTACGGTTTTTAACAATTTTTCGCCAACTTTGAAGGCATTGCGCGAACGGAAGATATGGTAATAAAAAAATAATAATTGGTGCATTTTTCATGTCTTTACCAATGGCAACTTTTCCGCACTATAGCAATCCGAAATAAAATAAAAAGTTTTTTTCGGCCCACCCTATTGGTTATTATTATGGAGTTTGAGAAAATATATGCATCTACACCAAGCCGAGCTTAAGTTTGCAGCATAGAAATGTACTACGCGGAGGAATCTGCGTAAACAACGCTGCTGGCGCCGAAATTTCGCCTGCTCCTATTGGCTGCTCCTTCGACCCTGATATTCGTGCGCCCTGTTACGTCAAAATCGAAGGAAAAATAATTAAAATAACACTGTAACTGAAGCTAAACTAATAAAAATAATAAATTTATGTCGTGAAATAACAAATAAAATTGTTTATTGAATGTGAAACACCTTTTTTTATTCGATTATCGCACTCAAAAATGGTAACTATTTACCCTTTTTCTCGTAGAACATTTGTATACTGCAAACTTAAGGTCGGTTTTGGTATAGTATTGGTCTGAAAAATGGTTTTTTTCTATTTGTCTGTCTATCTTAAACCTATCAACGAAATAGGGAAATTAAAAAATCAAAGAAAGTGTTTTTGTATTTTCTAACCCTTTTGTAGACGTTGATTCTGAAAAAATGGTTTTTGCATATTTGTCCGTCTATCTTTTTACTACTATCAACTGTGAGCAGACGTAGTCCGCACCTCTTGTAAACAATGCATCTGCACGGGTTACCAGTTTACGAATGACGCAGTGAGAGTAATCCAATCCATTCCCGTTTATAGTAGAAAAGTTAATATTCAGAAAATTTTTGAAGTGAATTCTGTAAAGCTTCAGGTATGTGTACCTTTGGAACGTAAAGATTGGCTCTGCCGTAGATGAACTGCAGTATCTAGGCTAATGACGACTTAGACTATTGTTGGAAGCACTCACTTATTCTAGGTTTCATTGTTAGGTCCTAGTTCTTGTTTAATCTTGGGTTTCATTTTTTACTGCTTTACACGCTTAAAACAAAAGAGTGAAATCCACTTCTATAGGATAAGTGCATTTTCGACACTGGAAAGGAGTGAAAATTAACTCCTAAATCGCTCGTAATCGCCCTAAATCGCTCCCAATCGCCTTAAAATCGCTCGTTTGTTGTTAAGATTGTTGGAGGTTTAACAAAACCAAAGAGTGAAATCCACTGCTATAGGAAAGTGTATTTTCGACTCCGGAAAGGAGTGAAAAATTAACTGTGACTGAGTTAAAATCGCTCGTTTGTTTTAAGAGTGTACCTACTGAGGCAGAGCTGCAGTATAACAACTATTCAACCAAACTTTTTCCCCTACATCCCGTCCTGAAAAAATTTTAAGAGATTAAGAGTAGGAAAAACGAGAGAAGAAAATTTAAGTTTTAGTTAATTATAAATTTATTACGTAAAAAATTGCATTTGTAATTACAAGTATTAACTCGGATAAATTATGCTTAAAAAAACTTTAAAAAAAACTTGAAACCAAATGAATTCAATGATTAAAAGATTAGTAAAAATTTATGCAAACGCATGATTCATATACCAATAAACAAGGCCGCATTATAATTGGCTTTTTCAAGCTACGTAGTTCGTTTCAGCTTTCATTCATTCTTTTCTTTCGATTGGTGCTGTGATACAATAAAACATTGATTCACCAATCAACGTTCGGATGAAAAAAATCATTTCGCCTTTATCTTGCCACTCAAGACCTTAAACATTCCCTTTCTATCTCATCAAATATCTATCATTAAGGCAGTAATTGAAAGTCGTGAGGTGTTTCGCGCTACTACACTTAAAAAAATGAATGCTCAAAAACGACAACATTTTCTTTAATTTTGACGATTCCGTTACTGGCAAATGCTCCGAGTTTTCGTTTCCTCAAAGTGAGGAAATTTGAATCGTCATTTTTATGAGGAATTGAATGTCGTCGAATATAAAGAAATATTTCGTCATTTTTAAGCATGTGAGTCAAAAAATTCAAAATCAGGATACAGAATCGTCAAATCACGAGCGTAAAAGCGAGGATTCGCGTTTACTCAAAAGTCACGAGATAGTTTGACGAAATAATTCTCAAAATTAACGAAATGAGGCTTGAGGATTCATGAATCGTCAAAAATGAAAGTGTTATTTCTGAGAGTGTAGTTTTTAAAAAAAATACAAGGAGTGGAAAATGTCCATTGAATCGTTAGAATATTTAGCACAAATACAAACAACTGAACAAAACCATACAATTACGACATTCTCAGCGGACTCGACAATATTTCATCAAAATCAGCAAAATTTTGCGATTGCAACACTGGAAACATATAAGTGGTAATTTCTTCTCTTCATGCCAATTCTCTTCTGGGAAAGTGTTCAGAAAATATTGTTAAGTAGTTTTTTGTTTGTCGAGTACTTCAGAGTTTCAGAATGATCGTTAAAATGTCTAGTTTTAATCCCGTTTGTAAGTGCCGAATTCGCACGTTTTGGTAAATCCCTGTTTGAAGGGTGTTTTAATCTTTTTACAGTGTTTTGTCTAAGTATCTACTTTAACAATACTGGGCAGATCAAAAATGTAACATGTACGTGTGTTTTTGAAGATTATTTCATAGTTTTACTTGACAACAAGTTTTTAATTTTCATTTAATCTACTCTTGGAATAGTAGAATTTGTAAATCATCGATATTTATTGGTTTTTTCAGATGGGCTGCAGTATTGGCGGAAAGCCTTTTGCAGACTCGGCATATTCCCCAGAACATCGAGCCATTTCTTTGTAAAACCATACCAGCGACTCTCGCTACCAATTTGACGCCCTGATAACATTGAATCTGAGTTCTCTGTCGATATTAAAGTATGCCAAAATTTAAATTTGCTGTGAGAACCCGAAGCAAAATGGGCCCTACAGGAATCTTTTACATGCAACTTAATCATATAACAGGCGTGTGCAAGATTTTCCCATCCAGAAAATCTGACGACTCAGTCGAGGTTCGTACCCGCGAGGGTACGAACCCTTACGAGGCGGACACGTTTAACTTCTCTGCCACTGAGCCGATTAGATATTTATTATTTTTATTACCTAATATTAAATATCAGGTAATGAAAGTTTTGGGGTCAAAATAGAGAAATTTAAAAATCCGAAATTGAGTTTTTGTATTTTCTATACGTTTTGTAGGTTGTTGATTCGGAAATAAATATTTTTGAATCTTTGTCCGTCGATCTAAATCCATTTACAGCTTGAACTAAAAGAGCTACAGACTTTCAAATTAGGTAGCTCTTGTAAAACTTTTTTTGCGTTTTAAAGAAATTTTTGAAAAAAGAAGTTTACAAATCCTTCTTCAAGTCATGACGATTGCCTCTTTCACATAAACATTTGAACACCTTAGTTAAAATGTGTTAAAGTCCCCTGTGTAAGGTTCCCCTTCACGATTCTTCTTTTATTAAAATATTAAAAGAAGGAAGTGTAGAAGGAAATTCTCCATTGGTCTTGACCCTTTAAGACTTTTAAAGATCAATTTGAAAGTTAAAAGGCCAATTAATTACTTGCTAATTATTCAGTTAATGGCTGTTTTAACTGAATTCTATGTATCAAATATTACATTAATCCCTGTAAAATATTTTGATAATTACATACAAACTTAATTATGACTTACATAATAATTGTATAAATAAATGCATTACACTTATCTATGCAATTATATCTAATAATAAAATGACTGCGATGACTCTTCTGTTACGAATGTCAATTATTTCTTAGTCAGAAGTTCAAGAAATAACTCTTTATATTTTGCTTGTTCATTTCCAGGGTTAACCTTATTATATGGGAAGCCTTACAGAACCAATTCCCTCTAAATAGTCTACGATATCTTTTTGTTGTTAAGTAGTCACAAACTGCGTAATTTGAATGGAAAACACCATTAATAAATTTCCATTAATACAGGGCATCCGTAAAAGAATGTCCGAGTTTTAACGGTATACTACAAAATTTTATACTAAATATAACAAAACATACATAAAACTGAAGGAAAACTAACCTAGTTTTTCTTATAAGTGCTCAATGTGTGTGCCTTCAGCGATACGACACGCATCCAAGCGAAAGTGAAATTCTTCTCATATTGTCTGCAGTAAATCTGGAGTAATGTAATTGATGACACTGCAACTGTAAAAACGATGTAGTGGTACAAGCGCATCTGCAACTTTTGAAGTTATTGTTTATTCGGGGGGGGGGGGGGGGGGGGTCAAGGCAAGATGATACTATTACAATTTGAAACTCCGGCATTCTTTAACGGACACCCAGTACATTGGTTTCAAATTAAAGGTAAGGCAAATCAAAGAGTCTCCATGCATTTTGAATTCATTTTGTATCATAATTGTCAGAGATTGAAATAGTATGTCCTTGATTATACCTGATGACATTCAAAAAATATATATATTTTTTTAAAGATTTTAATAATACAATAAATTTAAATCCCTGAAAATGACATAATTTACTATATTTCGCACAAAAATTAACATGCGCATGCTTTATTTATATTGTCGATAATTTTAAAGAATTTCAGAAGTATAACTGTTCAGTGAAAACAACACAAACTTTTCGTTATTCATACATTTCCTCTAACTATGCTCTTATAATGATGTTACTGGCGTACTATTACTAATTGCAATATACGATTTTGTATGTGTTTTTTTTTTTACTTTACATACAGTATGCGTATTCCAGTCATTTCTACAGTATATTTGACTTGAATTGGGTGATTGCCTTTCAAATGTTCGTGTTTGAACTTAGGTAAAGAATTTTATCTGTTTGTTGCCAAATGAAAGTAAGAATATTTTTGGTAATTTTTCTAGGTATTTTTAATTTCGAAACTTAAAAAAAAATGGAATGTAAATGGTACATCTGGGCCGTCTTTGTGCCAGTGATGGGCAAATTTTAATTGCAAGAGCAATTAAAATTTGCTCTTGCAATTTTACAATTAAATAATTTTTAATTGTAATTTTCCACAAATACAATTGATGAATTGTTAGTTTTTGTGGTAACATTTATGAATTAATTAATTGTTTCATAAATGTTACCACAAAAACTAACAATTCATCAATTGTATTTGTGGAAAATTACAATTAAAAATTATTTAATTGTTAACTGCAGTACACTCTTAAAACAAAAGAGTGAAATCCACTCCAGTTGGAGAAGTGCATTTTCGACACCGTAAAGGCATGCATATTTACTCAGACTGAGTTAAAATCACTCGTTTGGAGTGATCCTGTCGGAGGTTTAACACACAAAGGATCCACTCCAAAAGGAGAAGTGCATTTTCCAGTCTGGAGGAGTGAAATCCACTCAGACTGAGTTAAATTAGGAGTGTTTGTTTTAAGAGTGAAGTAACAATTAAAAATTATTAATTTTCAATTGTTTTGTTAATTTTAAATAAGCATATAAAATTTGCATACTTTTATCAAGTTAATTTAACTGCAAGGTGCAATTAAAAGTTCAACTGCGATTAATTGTAACTAATTTAATTGCAATTACATTTTTAGTCAATTGACAAGATAATTGACAAATGAATTGATTAATGCCCAACAATGGTTGTACAGTCGTTTGATTACTCAAATACTTGGAATTAAACAAGGAACAACCAAATATTATTCCAAAATGAACTTCTATATTTTCAAAACCTTTTCCTTTAAAAATCGTGTAATGACAAAACGCATTTGTTCGTTTTTAAATTGATATAAAGCATCAGTAACGATTTTCCGAAAGTGGTACTAAAACCTAGCTTTCATTCTCTTTTGCCAAGTTTTCAAAATAACATTTATGGCATTTAGCCAGCTGATAACAAATGTAAAGTTGTCATTTTAGAACGAAAACTATCGGCAATTTAGAACCATTAATAGCGTCATATATCTTCTAAAAGCTATGTCGGTTGTCATGTTATTATTGTTAAATGGGCTGATAAAGTCATCGGTACAAGGATACAATGCATTAAAAAAGATTTTTGAGCAAATAACAAAATTTATTTATAGATTAATAATCATTTTAAACTTACGCATTAGGTATCGCGTTTGGCTTTGTATTGTTACTATTAAAGCAATTTGTTTTAAAATATGCTGTGAGATAAGGACATTAAAAAAATAGTCTATATCTGCATTTACATGTAAATTTCTATTATTTTTTTTTTATTGATAAGCAGCTCTTTGACTTAATAGAAGGAAAATATAACAACGAACAATATTAGAACTAGATAAAGTGTATAAGTTTTTATTTTAAATGACATTTTGCGCAGACTGAAGCTAACTGGTATCCGAAATTTAATTTAAATCCCTCTGACAACATATCCCATTGAGTGGTATCCAAAAATCTCCTTCAAGTCATGACGACTGCCTCTTTCACATAAACTTTTGAACAGCTCGGTTAAAATGTGCCCAAGTCCCCTGTAAGGTTTCCGGTGTTCACTATTCTGCTTTCATTAAAATATTAAAAGGAGGAAGTGTGGAAGGAAATTTTCCATTGGACTTTAGCCATTTAGGCTCTTACCAATCCATTTAAAAGTTAGAAGGTCAATTAATTACTTGCTAATTATTCAGTGAAATGGCTGTTGACAGACTAATGAAAATGTCACTGAAGTTAAGAGTGTAGGTGTTAAAAATGTCTTAAGATATCTATTTTGGGATTTAAGTAGAAGAATCGAATGTTAATGTGAAAAGTGTGATTATTGTGCTATAACTTCCCATGAACATTTAACCTCTTAAGAACCGAGCAAAATCCTACACGTATATACTTAATCTAAACATACATCTCATACAAATATATGCTAAAAAGTATGTTTTGTAAAGAAATTTTTATACAAAATTATGTCTATAGGTACTTAGGGACATGCCTTAAAATCCAAAAATATACATTTTTTGCTATAAATGCAACAAAAAAGGCCGTATCACTTGTTTGTAGTTAACAGATTATTTTCACATTGTTTTTAATGCAAAATGCCTTTAAAATTAAGTACTAAAAGAACTTTTTGAAAAGTTTGAAAACAACTTTTAATAAATTTTTTAAGAACTCTAATATCGTATCTGTCGTACTTTATCGCAAGAGGATATAGTTTCTCGTGAACATTGAAATGGTAATAAAATTTATTTAAATAATAAATATTGAAATAAATTTGAAGATAACCAGGCTGGGTAGAAAGCGTCAATGTTATAATTGTTTTAAGATTTCTGTTGTGTGATTTAAGAGGGGAAAATGGGTTTAAAGTGTAAATAAGGATTATTTTGCAATTATTTCTGATGAATATTCTAATTGTTGTAAAATTATTTACTTGAGAAAGTTTATTTAATTTCAAAACGTTGTGGATTTTTTAAGTTTTCGGAAGAAAGGTTTTAGGCAGTTTTGAAAACTGAAACAGAGAAAATTAAACAAATTTCTTCGAATTTCATAGAATATTTTACAAATTAATTGAAATTTAAAATTTAAAAAATAATTCGTATTTCTCAAACAGTATTTTTGTGGAAATTTTATATTACATTTGCGCAATTTCACACGTGAAACTATAATAAAAAATTGCGATGAGAGCATATATTTTAAAGCCAAGTTGTCTTAAGGCTATATATACATATTTAATTACATCATATTAATTAAAATATTTTAAGAAAAGAATAGAATATTAATTATCTTACAATAATTAATTAAATTCCATGAAAAAATTAAATTATTAGACGTGGGATTACGAGGGATTTTTAAGTATGCTTGCCATTGAACGTTAAAAAAAATTAACTTATACAGTCAAATACCACCTACTTGAAATATATTGTTAGGTCGAAAATAAAAAAAATATCATTTTAAATCTGCATTTAAATAAACATAAAATACGACCGACATTGTAAAATTCTAATATAATATTACAATAACGTATTTTTATTTTATTCTTATGTATATCATTCATTGTTTGCTATCGTTCTGTAAATTCTAAATCCCCCAAAAGATATATGCGTAACACTTGTTCCTTTGAGATTTCAAGAAACCATTATTCTAAGATTCTCTTGAGAATGTATTCTCGAAAATAATTTATTTACTCTGGCATGAAACATAAACGAGATCTAAAATGTAAATTGTATTTTCTGGAAATTTTGAAATGATGTTCGCTTCAAAACGTCTTAACCCTTTACGTATCCAAATTCAAATTTCTATCACAAAATGGTATTGTCGACCATTTTAATGGTTAGTCTATTTTTAATACGAAAAAAAAAATTAAAATGTAATTTTATTAAAGAGATACGCTACCCAAAATATTATTTTTAGAAATAATACCATAAACTTGTAAACTATCGTGGTTTTATAAAATGTTCACTCCAAATAGACATTTTATAGCAATAAAAACAAATATTTAAAAGTAGTTTTTCATTAAAAAAAGTCAAAATATTGGACCCTTAAAAAGCTACTCCTCTTTCAATTTTGAGAGTAACTCCACCAAACATTTATAGTTTGTTTCTAGAACTATTTTTACAAGAACTGTGCATACGTCATAGTTAAGTTCTCGAGAAAATCGCGCATGCTCATAGAGTATCTGTCACAGAACTTTTCGGTTTCAAAGATATTGTTGTGAAAAATACAAACATTCTTGAGTAAAAAAAATAACCGTTACCTGTTTAGCATAACGAAAGTTTAAATATTTAACTGTTTAGCTTAAAAAAGACCAGAAAAAAACTCTGTTTATAGTGGGTTACTATATGTCCCTCTAGTTTTGGAAATACATACACAAGATAAACTTACTCTTTACACAAAAATGTACATTGTAGAACAACTGGTTAAATTATAACCAAAAGTAAACACACATATAATGAATATTTTAAAATGCAGGTAGAATTTTTCAAAAAATATTTCCACAGAACTGTATTATAATAATGCTTCGGGGGTCGTTACCGGAAAATGTGTGTCAGACTTCTCTAGATAATCTATTATTCTCCAGAGAATATCATCCTTTAGAAGAATTTACTTTTCTATGAAACATGTATGAGAGCCATAAATGTGTATTATGTTTTCTAGAAATTCGTTAAGAATTCGTTCTGTAAGTTCTCTGGAACTGTGGAGGTTTGAATAGATGGGTATGCTTGGCATGAAAAAATAGTGAAGCAGTCAAAATATTATCAAATTGATACGATGAATCCAATAAAAAGGCCTTTTTAAATTCAATTTTAGTGTGAAACGTCTTATTTTCATCTTGAAAGAATGCGTAAATAAAATTGTCAGACTGACAGTCCTTTTTTTTTCATTTACAATGCTAAAATCTTGTCAAATTCAAACTTTGGTGTCAAACGGAATTTTCCAGCAACAACACTTTATAACATATTTAATGGTCATTATTGGACATTTAACCAGACTTCGAAAAAGGATAGCCCTCTGGTTTTAATGTGGAAGCGTGGTTTGACAGACATTCAAGTTGAGCTTTGTCATCCTTTTCCTTTAATCTATTGACATTTGTATGATACATAAAAATTTAATGCTTATTTCATAGTCGAATATCTGGTCAGGCAAAGAACTAGATCAAAAGTAATTAAAAGTAGTTTCTTGTATTAGAAAGAAAGATAAATCGTCACTTATGTTCAAACATGTGCTAACTCACTTTTCACAACGGTACAAATTTACTGAGCGATAACCCTTGGCGAACATTCCAAAATCGCGTCAAAAGTTGGCCGAAAACCCAACCGAAATGAGCGAATAACGGTCAGATCGGTTTGTTGAAAAACGTCATCGTTGCGAAGTCAAAGAATTCCAATCATCAATCGAAGTCAGACAGTTGCCACAAAAAATTATTTATCCCCAAATCCGAAAAAATCGAGCCAAGGTTTACCGTACAGTAAATCTGGTCCTCGCACAACAATGAGATAGCACATGTGGGAACTTATGCGACGAAATTTTACATGCAATTTTATTCTACTCATCGTAGCTCCAAATAAAAAGCCAAGCCTTTGTTTAGGACTAGGTGTAAATTTTCAGCCATCATTGGCTTCATTTTCAAACCAGTTTTTACATAGCTTTCTAACCAGGCCTCATCTTAACCTCATTCTTACCTCGATAGCAGTCGCGCTGTTCAAACTTGGCTATCCGTTCACGTTTGAAAGTTCGTTCTCAAATTAAATTATGTCTAGGACGTAACTATGCAAGTGGGAATGGCTATCTTGCTGTTGGCAGAGGTGTTGTAAATGATATGCATGAAAATTCATTAGTTTTGAATTTTTAAGTTTGCGAAATAGTTGGGAATAGAAATAGAAAATGTCAGAATACGAAATTGTTGCAGATGTAGCTAGTTGCAAAATCGGAAGTGTAAAAAAGGTTATAATAGAAATGGTTGGTTGATATACATATATTTTCAGGCTTGTGTCCTTGCCCAGAGAGCCGCTTATAAACCTTCGTCAAGTAAGACAGTCACAACACTCACTCACACTCACATGCACACATAAACGTGACAGATGCTGCCATCTATCACGCGCCACCTCCACAATTTAAACATGTCCCTGAAGGGGAGGGAAATAGTCTCCAGGAACTTGTACCCGTGGGAAACTGCGCAATGACCGCCCACATGACTTTTGGACCCAACATATTTAACGAGCACGTACTCCGCATATACTCGGTGAGTTTTCAGCAACCAGGACTCGATCGCGGGACCTTCCGATCCGTAGATCGCGACACTGACCACAGGGCGCCTCACAGCCCATAATAGAAATGTAGAAGGGGCTAGTAAAGTAAGTGAAATAGTGTGTGTAAAGGTCGCTTGACGTGGAACAGTTTCTTTTACTTTCAAATTATGGATGTTTTTACAAAATTGGATCGAGTGAAAATTTAACTTTGTTTCACTTGCGTTTTAAAATGAAGCTGCGGAACTGTTAAGTAAATTTGAAATGAGGAAAAATAGGAACCATAATATTTATTTCATACCCAAGAAGGACAATGTTCCTAACGTCCGAGAAGCAGGAGAGATAGAAAATCGCTGGAAAATTATGAAATGTAAATATTTCTGCGAGAAAAAGGATCCCCAAAACTTAGCCTAATTCAACAGGGTATATCATCGTCTCCTAAATCAATTTCGGACGAAACTGTAAAAAAATATCACGTCGACGGCTAGAAGAAATCTTCGCAAAATTGGGTGTTAAGATGTATATAAACGTTGATTTAAGTAGCTTTGGTATGGTATGGCACGGTACATATATATTTCAGCATGTGTGCTTGTTCAGAGAACCGTTTATATGCTTTCGTCAAGTGGGACAGACACAGAAATAATTTTTACAGTCACAAAGAAATGAATAACACATAAACAAATAACAACATTTTTATTGACGGTCACAGACATCCATGCCTGACTGGGATTCGAACCCGACTCCAGCAGCTCCAAAGGCTAGAGTTCTAACGATTGCGCCTCCGGGGCGGCAAAGTCGCATTCATATAAGTAATATTTTGTTGAATTTGAAAGAAAATCAAGTTGTCTCAATCTTATCGCCGACTCACTTTATTAGCACATTACATTCGGATGAGCATGCGTGGAATGCACTTTTTTAAGTATACTGCCGTTTAAGTATACTGCCGTGATAAGGTAAACTGCAGTAATCGCCACAATGAGTTGCACCATTTTTGCTCTAAAATTAAAAAAAAAGTTCCAGTGTGTTTTCTTACCTGTTAAAGTAATTGAGTGCTTGCAACAAAGGTCCAAGTCACTATGGAAGACACTGCAGTTTACCTTATCACGGCAGTATAAATACTTACGTAGCATTACATCGCAATTTTTTAAATCTATTTTTCTGGTATTTCTCTTTTAAATAACTTTAAAGCAGTATGCTAACGTAGATTATTAAAATAAAATTGCTGATATTACAGAAAATTCTTCGGAATTCTAAGACACAATTATGAATTTCGATGAATCATTGTCAGTAATGATAAGTAATATAAACAACAATAAAACCTACAATTATCTTTAAAATGAATATCCGTCATAACATTTGTGTCCTTGAATTGTGATATAATTGTGATACAAATAATGACACAAATTTACATTTTTTGCGGCAAATGTAATGACATAATTTATGAAGAGAAATGAAAGCTGAATTTTATAAAATAATTGCATTTATATTATATTTTAATAAATTGAACCTAAAAAAAATTAGCATCCAAATATCTATTGCAGTTTTAGAATTTAATATTTTTTTCGTGTTATTTCTATTAAAACTACCTTTGATGAGTTTCGAAAATATGCTTTTTTTCGAAACGTTATGAAGATAGTTTTAATATTTAAAAAATATATTAAATTGAAAAAGATATGTAGATAATAAATTTCCTTTAGATTGAATTTATTCTAAACTACGAAATTATTTAATCATTCTGTTAAAATTTAAATTCCTCTGGTAATAATACGGTATCGTTTTGACTTCATGAAATTGAGAAATGCAATTATTGAAATTGACAAAATTGGTTTAGGAACTGGAGAAACGTTATGTATTAAAAGAAAATAAATTTAAAGTATAAAAAAATGGGGGGAAATGTTTCGGATGATGTAACGATTTTGTTATTTACTCAATCATTGCGCACAATTTAAATTTCTCTAGTGCTTTTATATGTTGTTTAATAGCATTTGTAAATTTAATTTATGTCTGTGACTTTGTGGATTTGAGAAATGAAATTCATAAAATTAATATAAATAATTTTAGAATTGACGAAATTTAATTCATTTAACGGAGAGAAAGAAATATATTTTCAAACTAAATGCTTATCCATTGTACATAAATATTTTCCTCCACTATTCAGCAGCACAATTAAATACCATGACCATGTTTTAGAAGTCTCGGTTAAGGCTACAGTTAAACAATCATTTCTACTACTATTTTGGAGATTTCTTCCGAAATTACAAGTGATGAAATACTTTTCTTTATTTCCTACATATAGTTAAGATAATAGAGGTGTTTGGCGCCAAAAAAAGTGAATCCATCGCCAAACAACTCTAGTAAGCCTATAGATACCGCTCATGTGAAACGTGTGATTTTATTCTTTGAAAGGCGTTAATTAAAAATCCAAAACTGAATATTTGCGTGGGTGTGGGCTGTAGAACGAGATCTTAATTTACACAAAAGATGGTAGTAATTCTATTCACAGAATGATACTTCAATTCTTCAGTTTCAAGTTTTTCTCCAAGATGCAAATACAATCGCTAAATCTAAATTAAATGTAAAATCTATTCAAACGAACAACCTTCTTTGTAGTTTAAATGCAGATAGATCCACCACAAAAACCATTGCGTGACTAAGAACTTGATCAACAACCACAGAGGCATGAAAATAGACAGAGGGCAGGAAGGTGTTAAGAAACTGGGACAACTGACTACACCAAACCACATTTGTGAATGCCCGGTAAGGAGTGCCAATTTGAGAGACACTGGAGTTCTGCCATCATTAATAGATCTTAATGACATTAACATCCAAAAAATTGCAGAGGCAGTTTCAAAACATATGGTTTCATTTAACTTAACAATCACATTTCAGCAACGTCATAGACACTACAAAATAACATAGTACTTCAATAAAAGGAAGAAAAATACTTCGTGATTATAGTTTTAATGGGAGAGTCAGAAAGTCGCCAAGTTGATGTAGTAAACGTATACAAACCCAAACCTCCCGTTGATCAGTTATTTCAACCTGAAACATGAGATGATATGCACATGGATAAACCAAATTTTATTATTGAAAAAGCCTTAATTGAAAATGGCTATATTTGTGCGGTTGTAGGATGTGGCACGAGATCTGAATTTGAAAAAGATTGTGGAAATTCCGTTCTCAGGTAAAAATTATTATTTTTTTTTTGTAAGTCGTGAAGCCCCAGGTGGTAATTTTTAGAATTTAATCATTTCCGAAATTGAATCGGGGAGTGCAGAAACCACTTCAGTCAAAAAAAATTCCGAAAACTCGTTTTTAATGAAAATAAGCGTAGAAAGGCAAGATGCGTGTTGGGTGCAAAAACTACGTTAGTCTGTTGAGTAGTTCCGTAAATACAGGACGTTTGTTTATAGTGTTGAGTGCAGAAATAGGGAATTAGTTATTACGTATTTTCTCCCTCCTGAAAAATTTGAAAATTCTGATGTTGTTTCTGCACTCACCGATTCAATTGGGGAATTGAGTTTTACGTCCATAAAACCTTTTTTTTTTTTTAATTTTTAGATCTAGTTATTTTTTGTCGTGTCTATGACGTTGCCAAGATGTGAATGTTAAGTTAAATGAAACCATGTGTTTTGATATATTTTTTTGGATATTAATGTCATAAAGATGCATTAATGATGGCAAAACTCCAATGTCTCTCGAAATGGCACTCATTGCCGGGCACACAAAAATGTGGTTTGGTTGTAAGCTGAATATCTGAGCAGTTGTCAGAGTTTCTATACACCTTCTTGAGTTTTTTGTCTATTTTCATGCCTCTGTGTTGGTTCTTAGATCAACCACAAAAACCTTTGTCAGGCTATCTGAATTTAAAATAGAGTTGGACCTGGTTATTGTTGAACAATTATACCAATACCAAAAATTAATTTTTACCAATTTTGAAAAGAAAAAACTTCAATGTAGATAGCTTAAAAAGTTTTAATTATCTAATAAAAAAACTCATTTATAAAAATATTTAATGCAGCTGGAGTAATTTGGCTTCGAAAACTATTTTTTCATTGGATTAACACAGCCAGGATTCCTCGCTTAAAAAGTCAATTGTCGGTCATTCAGCCTTAACTGTAAAATTTCCTTCATGGAACACTGCCAGATTGTTTTATAAGGTTATGTTCTGGTTTGGAGCTGGCTTATTGCCATTTTTGTTTGGCATATTTCTCCATATATAAAAGTAGATTTATATGGTGGTATTTTATTGTTTTCAAAAATGAAACATATTCGTGACAAAAAGACAGGCATTAATAACTATTCTTTACATGGAATTTAAATATTTGTAGTTTATTTGTTTATCGTATACTTAAAGCATAGGGTACACTATGCTACACAATCTTTTACATGGACAGCTTGGATTAGTTTGTTAAATTTATATTTCGAGGAATAAATATGTAATATTCTTCGCTTTTAAGTAGAAGACAAATATTACATATCAACATATAATAACTTTAAAACAATATACCAACTTTCAAACTGCTATGTATATTCCGTCTTATTTGTAAAAATTTTCATATTTTATGAAGCCCTAGTGGGGTGTTAATCCACTCATCCTGCAATCAAATCCACACCACGAGCAAGAAAAAAGTCACAGAAAGGAAAGAATTTGGCAAAAAAACAATATCGGAAAAAATTCGGACCTTAAATACTTTTAAAAATGAATGCTCAAAAACGACGAAATTTTCTTTAATTTTAACGATTCGTACTGGCAAATGCTCAGAGTTTTCGTTTCGTCAAAGTGAGGAAATTTGAATCGTCATTTTTATGAGGATTTGAATGTCGTCTAATCTAAAGAAATATTTCGTCACTTTTGAGCATGTGAGTACAACAATGATATTCAGTTTCCTCAAAATCAAGATGCAGAATCGTCAAATCACGATCGTAAAAGTGAGGATTCGCGTATTCTCAAAAGTTACGTGATAGTTTGACAAGACAATCCTCAAAATTAACGAAATGAGGCTTGAGGATTCATGAATCGTCAAAAATGAATGTGTTATTTCTGAGAGTGGAGTAAATATCTTTATTGTTACTGAAATCTTAACATTTGGCTGTCTTGTATACACTCTTACTTTTTTTGTACGTTATTTAGATTTTCACGGACTACAATTTAAATGCCCAATAAGAATTCGTCCTTTTCGAATAACCAACTACTTGGATCCATCTCTTACCGTTGCCACAAACCATTACATAATTCTGTCCAAAACGGTATTTTGCATTACTAGTAATAATAATATTCGAAGGACATGGTTCTGACTCTGCAATTAGGGGATTTCCTAGAACCACATATCAAATGCTAAAACTATCTTCCTGCAATGGAATAATTTCCACAGAATATTCTAAAACCACATTTCTAATTTCAAAGCTCGACTAAATTATAATGTCCCGTCATTTTCCACTCTTGAATACGTATCTCAGTCTCGAAATTAAATGGCAGTTTGGAATTAATAAATTTCAAAGAATAGAACTGTTTGGGAAATTTATTCGGGGATTAAGTATTGAATATTTTGAGTTATGTAATTTGTGTTGGCAACACGAGGGATTGGAGGATTTTGTTTTGGAAATAAAGGATTAGGTTTGTTTTGCTTTAAAGAATGTATGGTTTTAAAAATGTTTAGTTTTTAATTAGGTATTTTGGATTTAAAATTTATGGTTATGTTAAAATATTTTTATTATTCAATATCTCAAAAAGCTTGGTCTCAAAATGAACACGAATAAGATCATCCACAATATATTCTTTTTTTAATTAGAAATTTTATACTATATGGTTCAAATAATTAGTAAGAAATTTTTAAAAGTATTTGATTCATACTTTAATTTTTCACAAATCGTATTTTAAACAAGCGTTGAAATTTCCATATCAAATACAGAAAAAATCCGAGACTACTTCTGTAAGTTCAACACTAATTTATCGAGTTTTAAAACACTTGTTTGAAGAAATTTTTGATAAACCCTAGTTCCGTAGCATAATTTGTCACCTTTTAGACATTGGTTTAATTTACCAACTTAAAATCCACTTATAAACAATTAAATCTGATTCTAAGATAATCTAGTACAAAAAAAAATATGCTTGTACAAACGGTTTTGTATTATACTCTTACACTGTATTTCTAAAATAAATCCAATTTGTAAAATAATTTAGCAACTTTAATATAACGGCGTCATTCCTTACACCCACTCTCCCCACCCACGTGGCGGCCCTGCATATATGCTGGCTATGCCCACGTTTAAATTTTGTGTGGGTAGTATCTTGGTTTTGAGTTTCAAAACCCATTTCCAAATAAATGTATCTAATTCAATGAATACAATGAGTTGTTTTCCTTTGAATAAAATTGACACCAATGAATTATTTATGAATTAAACCTGATCAATACTTCAAAATACTCCCGTCATCATTAAACAGTGCGTAGCTTCAGTTAGACGCTAAATCAACCACCATTTCATCATCCAAATTCATTTACCAGTTTGGTCCATTTATCAAAAAATGCCATATGTATGCTGATTGGTTGGTTGGAAGACAAATATTTTAGGCTTGTGGGCTTGGTCAGAGACCCGCTTATAAACCTTCAAGTAAGACAGACACAAGAGCACGTACTCCGCATATACTCGAGACAAACACATTCATGCCTTACCGGGATTCGGACCCGAACCCAGAAGCTCCAAAGGCAACCTCCCTAACCGTTACGCTACCGGGTCGGCATCCAAAATCCTTTACCAGTTTGGTCCATTTATAAAAGCAGGCTATATATGTATGCTGTAATAATATTACTGATTCTCACCTGTAATATATTTGTTAAAGTTTAACAATCGTTAAATTATCGATTTAATAAAACATTAGACAATAGGTTTTTATTGAATTCTCTATAAAGTATCTAAATTTAGTAATTCTTGAAATTAGTTTTCGGCGTATTGTTCTATTATGAAAACTCCAATCCGTTATATTTCGGTATTAAATCTTCTAATCCTGTATTGAAGGACCTGGTACTATGGGAAATTAATTTCAAGAAAGGGATTTACGTCACCGTCGACCCTTTTCCAATTACGAAAATGCATGATTTGTTTGAAATTCTGAAATGATTAGTTTGAATATATACAATGATTTGTGAATGTAATAGTTTCTATTAAACAGTATTCATTAATTCATTAGCAACCTATTTGTGGGTACCATTAACGCCTTCCTTTTTTGTAAAAAGTTGAGTTGAAGTGATTTAAAATTCGTTTTATATGCAACTTAATATGTACACTTTGGTCTTCATTTGTCTTGTACAGTAACCTCTCGCTATATCGTGCCACGTTATACCGCACATTCGGATATATCGGCGCCATGTATCGTGTCTCCCATTTTTTTTGTCAATTTCATGTTTCCCAATTTTTTTTTCAATTTTTCCTCCATGGGAGTAGGTTTATCAGTTCAAATTAAACTGAATGCAATAGATAAAATAAAAAAAAAAGGTTCACCCGAATTACTTTGTTAATTAGTTGGGAGTAGGTGTATCAACAGTTATGGAAAATGGCATAGAGAAGAATCAAAACTTAAAAAAATTGTTGAAAATATAGACGAACATGAAGGATTATTAAGAAAACAAGCACAATTGGCCGAAGACAAGGATTTAGACAATTTGCTAGTGTTATGGTTTAAAGGACAACGAGCTCAGGAGTTCCTTTGACAGGTTGCGCCCTGTGTTCAGAGTCTTGCTCTCCGGATCGGAAGGTCCCGTGATCGAGTCCTGGTCGCTGAAAACCCACCGAGTATATGCGGAGTACGTGCTCATTAAATCTGTTGGGTCCGAAAGTCCTGTGGGTGGTCTTTGCGCATTTTCCTACAGGTACAGGTGCCTGGAGACTATTTCCCTCCCCTTCAGGAACATGTCTAAATTGTGGAGGTGGCGTGCGATAGATGGCAGCATCTGTCACGTATGTGTGTGCTGTGCCGGTCTTACTGGACGAAGGTTTATAAGCGAGTCTCTGACCAAGCACACAAGCCCGAAAATATATGTATGTATACCAACCAACCAATCCTTTGACAGGTATATTCATAAAGGCTTTGCAAAAAAGCTTTATCATGATCATGCAGCAGAATTTGAAGCTCGTAATGTTTTGTTTTGGCGTTGGCAAATGCGGCATGTCATAAATGACACCATATGAACAGTATTACCTGTTTAATAATGCGTAGGGGAGAGTGTTGTACCTTGGGACACAGACAATTTCTAAGAATCTATTGGCAATATTCATACATTATTTATTTCTAATAGTAGGCTTAACCAGCAGACACCATCATAATACAATTTAACACTAGCATCATTGAATTGATGAATTGGTGACACAAAATAATATTTCATTACCCCAAAGTAAATATTTTTCTCATTATAATATAATTTTTTACCTTTGTACTTTTACAAAAAGTCACCTGCATTTTATTTTCTTCATAAAAGAAAAGATTTTAAAATATTTTGGTTATGTGAAAATAATGATAATGCATTTAGATTGGACACTATCTTGCTTTTATTTAAACCATGTAGTGTATTGCACCTTGGGACAGGTCCCAAGGTAAAACATATTCATGATTCTTAATAATTTGGAGAAATGTAAATATCTTTATTATTTATTTCAAGAGCA
The DNA here is from genome assembly GCA_023701765.1 of Hylyphantes graminicola. Classification (NCBI taxonomy): domain Eukaryota; kingdom Metazoa; phylum Arthropoda; class Arachnida; order Araneae; family Linyphiidae; genus Hylyphantes; species Hylyphantes graminicola. The sequence continues at coordinate 55,107,300 of CM043112.1, read as the reverse complement.
ATTCCACAAAACATGTAAAATTCAGCTCAGCTTTGTTTTGGATTCTATAATGATTGAAGTTTGAAAATATAGTTCTGGCAACACCTGCTAAATCTTTTTTCCTTCCGTGTGATGAAATGTTCTAAAGAGCAAATTTTCTGATGTATTTTGAAATAAAGTTTGTTTCCTGACACAAATTAGTTCAAGTGTATGACTATTGACTGAATTATAAAGCATATATGAATGAGAATTATGAAGCATAATATATGTCCCAAGGTACAACATGATGTTGTACCTTGGGACAGTTTATCCTCTCTACTTTAAATGAGTGGCAATTTTTTTAATTTCAAGCTGCCAGAATTTAAAAAAAATATATTATCGAGGAATATATTGGTGTGTTAAAATGCTGCTTATAAATTTTTATTTTGACAATAATTATCGAAGAAAAAAATTGAAATGTAAAAAATGTCCCAAGGTACAACACTCTCCCCTAATGTTATTACATAGTAATTAATAATAATAAGTTCTTTATATTTTTTTAGATATAGATACTAAACAATATAACTGCTGTTAAATAAATGAAAATAAATTTAATAAGTGTAAAATAGATTTTTGAATTTTTACACAATACTTGTGTTCAACTTTTGTCATTTAAATGCAATATATTTCAATTATGCATAATAGTTATTAATATTACAATTTTATCATTTCTTTTATTTAGCATGAATACATGTCCTTTTTTGACATGAATATTCAGTAATAGTTGTGACCGCGTATTACGTAAATTGCGCATTTCGAAACTGATTAAACTAGTTTTAATTTAAATAACCTGTCGAAAATGTTAATTTTTTTAAACTGAAATAGGTATGGAAATAATAAATTTGCTTTAAATTAAACTTTTATTAATATAATTTTATGTAATCCTTCTGTTGAAATTTAAATTAATCTGGTGTTATCATTTTACTTTATGAAATTGAGAAATGCAACTTATAAACTTGAGATATTTAATTTAGTAAGTGAAGAAATGTAAAGTATTAACTGAGAAATGTAATTTATTATGAAATTCAGGAATATATTTAAAGAATTGATTGCTCTTTTGAATGCATATTATTATTAATGTATGTCGATGCAATAACTGACGCAGTCTCTGGAGTTTATATGAGTATATCCATTGATTGTCTGGGGGGGGGGGGATGAGGTATTACATATTACAATAGTTTATCAATGTTTTATTTTGATTTTATAGTCTCATTTATTTAAAAATATGTTTTCTAAGTTTATTTTGAGATGTTTTCTCTGTCTTTACAAAATAAAATCCACGTGAAATCAAAATTACAACTTGCCATAAGAAAACCACATGCGAAACTGGATGAACATTAAGGTAAAGGAACGAAAAATATCAAAAAGGACAGGAAAAATGCAGTGTTCTTGACAGGCACCTGCCATTATGAACTGCCAAAGATAAACACCTGATAAATCGAAACAGCTGACATACGATATATTGTTCCTTTTTTCGAATTTCGAACGAAAAAAAGGGGGCCGTACCATGGTCCCAGAGCTCCGGCCAAAAGCGTTCGATGCTGCGCATGCGCCGACGGACTTGGAATCTGCAAAATGATTCGAAGCTCACATTCAAACTGTTTTATACGAGCGGAGTTGAAACATCGCGTTGCTACTGGTGATTTAAAAACACAAAAAAATGGCTCAAAAATAGCTGAAAAAATTATGGATGATTTTTAGAAGAAATTTTTGAGTGTTGAATTGGTTTTTGAAATTTTGTGGTTTGTGGATTAATTTTTGGTATCGTTCGTAAAAGGTTTACCTTTTGGAATGTTCGCCACCTGTGGAGTTTAGTTGTGGAATGTTTCCTAGAGGATGATGGTTAATTTTGGAATAAGTCTTCGATTCTTTATCAGAAAGAAAATATGTTGAAGTGAAGTGTTTATTTTTTACGAAATGGCAATAATTAATATATTTTTTTGCAAATGTTAACATGAAGGAATTGTGAGTATTGAAAACTGATTTAAAATGCTTTGAAGAAATGTAAAAGCTATTATTTAATCATAGATATTTATATTTTATATTGAAGAAAATTATTAAAAATCAACATTGCAATCTTATAATATTTACAAGTACTAGATTTATTTTTATTACAAAGTAACTTTTGTCAATTGGATATAAAAAATTTATTCTAAAAACGTTTTGTATTAAAGTGTAATATATAAGAATAAAAAAACATCGGTTTTGAAAAATTTCAAGTTAAATTATCAGTCAGAACAGATCAGAGGAAAATAGTATCCATAAATGTATAGCATTCGTAAAAACATACGAAATTTTATAATCAACTTATAATTTACTACTTTATAATTTAGTTATAACAATAGAAAGTGATAATTTTGATTGATTTCTTTGTTTACCATTTAGAAAACCTTAAACGTGTTTCTAATATATCATTGATGATCAACAAGTGTCCTTAATTCCTTAAACCAATCACCTATAGCCTTTTAAAAAAATCCAGTATATTTTTCCTGTCATACTAAAATTAATTAGCATTGATAAAAAGAAGTTATCATTCATTAGTATTGTCATTAAAGTCTGCCAAAGGATATCCAATAAAGCAAAAAAAAAATCACGAAACAAAGAAAATAATTAGATTTGAAATTCAAGAAAATATTCAGAATTGAAATTCAAGAAAATATTCAGAATTGAAATTCAAGAAAAAAACACGAGGAAATCCACGAAAGTATTATTTATGTTTTCAAATAAACTCAAGGATTTATAAGCCTAGAAAAAATTATCAAACGGTCAGAAAATATAGCAGAGTCACATCTGAAGTTAAACAGTATCTATTTTTCAAACGAAGACACAAACTGAAGAGAAATAAATATCGTCTGACGTGAACAAAAAACAGTTCTGAACAATGCCTCTGAAGCACGGACAGCCTCTCAACCCACCCCTCTCGCACATCAAAGGCCTGGGGGGTATGCCGAAGCGCGATCGATCGCGATCCCTCTGTGTCGATCGCTCGACCCCTTTGCTCCCCAGATGGGGGGACGCGGCCCCCAAGGCCAGCCCCCCTTTTTTAGGGAGGAGGGGGTCGGCCAGCGGAATCGTCGGAATATTCCACACCACCAACATGCTGCTGTGGTGCCATCCACTGGCCGAATGCGAGTCGCCCAGGTAACTAATACCGTTTAATTAAGTGCAATTTGTTAATTGTAATTATTTTTAGGTTGATTGTCAATGATTTATTGGTTAATATTTACTGAAAGTTATATTGGGTAGTGACTTGTTAATGTCACTTGTTTGAGTTAATCGATAGATATCCGACCGAGAGGACATATACGATAAATTTTCGATGAAATTAGTCGTTTTAGCAAAAATGTGTACTAAAAAAATATAATCGGATTATTAGTTGGTATCTCTGTGTCGATCGCTCGACCCCTTTGCTCCCCAGATGGGGGGACGCGGCCCCCAAGGCCAACCCCCCTTTTTTAGGGAGGAGGGGGTCGGCCAGCGGAATCGTCGGAATATTCCACACCACCAACATGCTGCTGTGGTGACATCCACTGGCCGAATGCGAATCGCCCAGGTAACTAATATTATCTGATTAAGTGCAATTTGATTTTTTTATGTTTTGCTTTGATTGTAATGTGATTGATGGGTGAATGGTTAGTTATATTGGGTCGTGACTTGTTAATGCCACTTGTTTGAGTTAATCCATGGATATCCGACCGAGAGGACATATACGATAAATTTTCGATGAAATTAGTCATTTTAGCTCAAATGTGTATTAAAAATCTAATGCGAATCGCCCTGGTACCTGATACCATTTGATTAAGTGCAATTTTTTATGTGTGTTTAGTAATTAGTTTTGAGTTGATTGTCATTTCTTTTATTTATGGTGAATATTTACTGTTCGTTAGTTTTTGTTGTGACTGTTTAATGTCACTTGTTCAAGTTAATCGATGGATATCCGCCCGAGAGGACATAAGCGATAAATGTTCGATGAAATTGGTTGTTTTAGCTAAAATTCGTATTGAAAATCTAATCGGATTATTTGTTATTTGGTATCGTATCCTCAATTGAATTATAATGTATGGTGTGCTTAATTAGTCTTTGCCATCTCAATGGCATTATTCGTTAAAAAATTAAAATCAATATCGTATTATCTGTGTCGATTTCTCGACCCCTTTGGGAGGGGGGGCGCACCCCATAAGGCTATCAAACCCTTTTTTTGTGGGGGGAGGAGGGAGTCGGCCAACGGAATCATCGGAACATTCCGTGCCACCAACATTCTGCTATGGTGCCATCAACTGGCCAAATGCGAGTCGCCCAGGAAATTAGTAACATTATAGATTAAATACCATTTGATTTGTTGTTTATGTTTTATAACTAGTTTTGAGTTTATTTTATTTTTTTTATTGATACGTGAATAGTTACGGTTAGTTAAATTGGGTCATGATTTGTTAATATCGTTTGTTTTTCATCGATAGATATTCGACCGAGGTGACATTGACGATACATATTTGATTGATTTTGAATTTTTTTTCTACATGTCCGTTGTAAAAATATAATCGGATCATTCTTTAAAAAACAACGAAAATATTTCCTCGGTTTTGATTGCTCTACCACTTTACTGCTTAGATAAAGCAACTGGCCCCTAAAATGCTAGGGAGGAGTTACCAGAGGTAACTACTGCCAGTCGAATGGAATAATTTAAATATATGAAAATATCTCAAATTAATAGTTCTGTACTTATTATGACATAGAGAAATGTGTCATACAAAATTTTGATTCCTTAGTTAAATGCCTGTGGCAATGTATTCGTTGAATTATGACCATATTTAATTTCCATTGCTTCATTATTGTGACATCCGTTTTTTATTACAATTTTAATATTTTTTATTTATTTTTTATTTTTCTCTAATCGGGCTGCAACTTTAATGGTCAAGACTTTGCAGACTCGGCATATTCCCCAGAACTGAGAGCCATTTTTTGTGGCACCATCTAGGCGACTCTCGCTATCAATTTTGACGCCCAGATTACACTGAATCTGAGCTTCTGTGGATGTTAACGTATGCCGAGATTTAATTTTGCCTAGAGAACCCAAGCCAAATGAGCCTGACATGGATCTTTTACATACCACATAATAATAATCATATGACATGTTTGCCCAACATTTTCCCATCCATAAAATCCGACGACTCTGTCGGGACACGAACCTGCGATCTTGGGCTTACGATGCGGACACCAACTACCAAGGAACTGCACATTTTTAATATTAAATCGTATGTTTCTATGAATTATTCTGTCAAATTTTAAACCACTTTAACTAATTTATTATTATTTAACCGCTCTTTTTAAAACGGATATTGATTTGTAATTTAGATGCTAGTCACGTATGTCTTTTTGTTCTTATGAAGGATTTTGTAGTCACTGAAACTGAGATAAATTAAAATTAGGATATTTTAATTTAAGAGGTTGATGAACTATTTATTGACAACTTGGTTTGACTTATTAGTTATACCTGTTCGCGATAAATTGATTGAAGTTTTTTTTTTAATTGCGAGGCAAGAAACTATCATTTTCTTTTGTAGAGGGAAGTGTTAATTATGAATGCAATTGTTTTGGAGTAAAAGTTGCCTATTGTAATATTATACTCTTGGTACTAATTAATTCTTAAAATTATTAATTGGCTTGCTTTAAATCCATTTGCTTATGTATCCATTTATCATGCTTATGAATTCATTTGTTTTGCAGTAATAGTTGCTTGTTCTTTTTATATTATACTCTTGCTGCTAATTAATTATTGCAATTATTAATTGGTTAATTTCATTGGTGGTGTGACAGGGTAAGTTCCGCACTATATTGTATTTACCAATTGACACATTTTTTCCATTAATGTGGAACTGTTGCCACATAAGACGTGAAATCTGCCCATTTTAAATTTATTATATTGTTGTAATTTTTACTTTATTTTTCTAAAATTGTATTTCCTTATTTATCATTATTTATTTACGTGGAAGTGCAGCCAAAACATATGTATGTGTTATATTTATATATGTTTTGGCTAATTTTAGTTTTGTACGTTTCTTCAGGAAAATAACCCCAAATCCTTTTATTATAAATAACATTAACTTTCAAATAATATTTTACATTTCATTGATAATACATAGTGAACATTAACATTTATTGATAAACTTATGCATCATATAAACTATAGCCAAAATGTCTTACAACAACTCCTTTATTCTGTAACAAATTAAATTAAACCCAAACAACTGTAGTTTATTTTATGAAAAGAAAACAAATTCTAAACTAGTTGAAAATTCTCCCCCGCTGCGATTATTCTCGATTATTTCATTATTCTTGTGCTTTTGATAAATTTGTTCCAAAAGAAAAGAACAATCTTCAGCGACTCGGAAGCGTTGCCATTATTTATCGTATAAAAGAAGCAAATAAAAATATCAACAACAATCAACTGCACTCAGGGACAAGAGGGACCGGAAACTTAACTGCCAACCGCGAAGCGAGCAGCTATCTTGGCAGGGGGCTTCGCTGAAACACTTTGCCGATAAATGACTTCTACTTCAACTACGCGTAAACGAACCAATGGGAGTTGGTTTAAAGAAAATCCTACTGTATTTGATATTGTGATTGAAAATAGACTTACGACTAAGTAGCACGCCTTCGTTTTTAAAACGTAATAAATCTTAAACGTCGAAGAACTGTAATATAGAAACGTAATAAAGTCACCAATGTATCTCGTGTGTAGTACTAATTTACAACCAATTTCGCAATAAATTAAAATGGTTGTAAAATAGTTACTTTTACAATTTTAAAGCGAAAACTTAACACATGCGCGATTTTCTAAAAAATCTTATGATCCGACAGCTATAGAAAACTCGTCGACCAAATTTGAATTTGGTATTCTATTTCGTTTTTTAGAAATAAATTTAAAACTTAAAAAGTTATTTTGCAGCTACCCCTTTGCGCATGCGCTATTATTTTCAAAAACCTTGTTATGACGTGCAGTATGTACTGAGAACTCGTTGTATAATATTTGTATCTCTTTCATAAGTTCTTCTATCAATTAGTTCGAGCTCAGGATGGTTTCCGACAGACAGATGGACGGACTAATGATCTAAAACCACTTTTTTAGAATCAGAACCATCTGAGATATGTAGAAAACATTAACTCTTCATTTCTGATTTTCGAACCCTATCCTAATACAAAATATAAGGTTCTTTCATTACCTTCTATTTTTATATTAGGTAATTATTTATTTATTCAGTTTTAAATGCACATTACAGATAAAAAAAAAACTTATTACAATGCACATTGAACAAAACAATTAGGAAATAAAACAAACACGAAATAATTGAGTCTGAAAACAGACAAACACATTACACAGATAAAAGTTGGAAACAGTTGGCTTTAAAATCATTAAAAGACATAGCAAAAATATCTAGGTCGTGAGAATAGCTATTGTAATTTTTATAAAACTTATGCAAAGAGAAATTTTGAATATAGTTGTAATGGGAAAAGCTATGAGAAAATATTCGACGATTGCGTGTAAATCTATTGGGAATAAAGAGATTTACAGTACTAGTTATGTACTCAATTATATTAATGAAAGTAATAGAAAAATTGAACACATAAAAAAACATGATATTGAGAAACAACACTCCTAGCAATTGCTTGTCTTAAACCAACTAACAATAACACAAAATATATATATATATAATTCAAACACTTTTAAAAGTTAATATAATAGCTTTATTTCGAGCACTTAATAAATATTAGTTGTTATAGTAATAAATGAGTGACGTAATATATGTGTGTGAGGTAATATAATAATATATATTTTAATTTAGACAATACTTATAATTATATTTTGAATTAAAAGAAAATATTTAACATGAATGGTGGGATTAGAGTTTGAAATATTTCGTCCAAAATGTACCACATTCTCATTATTTTATTTTTTAAAGTTTAGACGAAATAACGAAAAATAAAACAAAATAACGCAGACGCGTTTCAATTTTAATCTCGTTATGCGAACAGTTGAAAGGGACAAATTTGATTAGTTCGTCGTTTTCTGACGTCAATGTTTTGTTTCGCCATCAGAAGGGCTCAGAGCATGTGTATTTTTCTTATAAAAACAATTGGGAATTCTGAGTTTTTATGATTTTTAATAGAGTGGATGGAGATTTGAAGAGTATGGTGGAAGAACGTGCTAAGTGACAAAAAGGTGAGAACGAGAAAAGGAGCTTTAAAGTTTCTTGTTTGCATTCACTCTCAGAAATAACGCCTTCATTTTTGACGATTCATTAATCCTCAAGCCTCATTTTGTTAATTTTGGGGATTATCTCGTCAAACTATCACGTGACTTTTGAGTAAACGCGAATCCTCCCTTTAACGATCTTGATTTGACGATTATGTATCTTGATTTTGAGGAAACTGAATCTCATTACTGTACTCAAATGCTCAAAAATGGCGAAATATTTCTTTAGATTAGACGAAATTCGAATCCTCATAAGAATGACGAATCAAATTTCCTCACTTTGAGGAAATAAAAACTCGGAGCATTTGCCAGTAAACGGCATCGTCAAAAATTAAGGAAAATTTCGTCGTTTTTGAGTATTCATTTCTGAGAGGGCTCAGATATGTTAAAAACGAAATTCGCAAACCGTAAACAATATTCTAAGCTTAAAGTTTATTAAAAAGAGAAAACTTGTTATCGTTAAAAAACTTAGTAATATGTTCAATGACAAAAAAATCTCAATTCTTTCAAAAATGTAACTTACCATGTTCTTCCACTAGGCTCTTCATTTATGAGAGACTTGTGGATGAAATAAAATATTAAAATTGAAGTAATTCGTTTAGAGAAAGGTAAATATAACATCAATTTTATGGATAATAATTTATTTGGTGTTATGTTAAAAAGGACTAATGAAAATTAAATATATTGTATGAATTTAAAATTTATGACTGTCGATTATACAATACGAAGTTTACAATTTATAGCTATAATTTAGTTTTATTAGGATGACAATAATTATCTTTATTATAAAGAACAATTGTGTCGGCTTTGCTTTATGGATCTGATCTGGGAATATTAAGCTCAGGGGGGTGATAAAAAAATTCAATTATAAATAGTCCATATGTAGCCTTAGTGCAAAGTTATAGTGTAAACAAGACTTTCTAATTAATAGTTCAGTAGAACTACTTATAATTGAGTAGAACTAAATTTATAATTGAGTAGAACTAAATTTATAATTGAGTAGAACTAAATTTATAATTGAGTAGCACTAAATTTATAATTGAGTAGAACTAAACTTATAATTGAGTAGAACTAAATTTATAATTGAGTAGCGCTAAATTAATAATTCCGTAAAACTAAATTTATAATTGAGTAGCACAAAATTAATAAATCAGTAAAACTAAATTTATAATTAAATAAAATTAAATTTATTCTAATCGAATTTGGACCATTTCAGAGTTATTTAGCGACTTTGATCAGTTGACAACGTATGTGGTATACAAATATTATATTCCAATCATAAAAGTTTTGAAACGTTTATTTTATCGTAGTTTCGTCTGTAATTGTAATTTTACCCGTAACCCCAGTTTATCTAGCTGACACATAATTCTAAAATCTTAATTATCGACAAAAAAAACAGGATTTACTCATTTGGCTCAAAATGTAAACCTATATTTGTGCTAACTTTTATGAATTAATGTCGCGTAAGTTATAGTGTATGATTCTATCTGTTAAAAAAAAAACTTACTTTCGACCTAATAAGCACTTTATATACTGTTGGATTTACATATTAAATCATTATATATTTTATATTAATCATTATTTTTTTCATAATTTGTCTTGATCAAAAGCCACTGCTCAAAAGTTTAATATTCGTCAACATGGTCCACTTATAGCTCTATTGTGACTTTAATCCCCACTAACTTAAATCTAAACTAAACCCTTTCCAGCAACGAAAAAAAACATATCTTATATTTGTTGTCTTCTTCAACTAAAAAAAAAATGGTTCTTTTCTGGTCAACTTTTATCCCTATCATCAATGTTCGAACCCTGAGATAATGGTGCCCGTTCTTTGGCGACATCTAAAAATAGGTACCCGTAACAACACTTCGACATGAAAAAGGGGGACCCGTTATAACACGTTGGTCCCCGTTACATCGCATTTTCATTATCAGATTTTTTTTTATGCTTTACTTTGGTTTGATTCTTCGACGATCTTGTGTGATTTTTTTTTCTTTCTGTACATGAGTTTGCTTTTAGATTATCTTGTATTTTTTAATTTTTAAGTGGAGTTATCCATTGTTGAATGATTTTGAGAGCTTGATTAGGTGTCAAGAATGTCATTTTTGTTTTTGACGCGGAAAATCATACTGATAAGGATTTTTAAAATTACTTTAAACCTTTTGTTATTATCGATAAAGCATTATAAATATTTAACTACAATCAAATAACAATGAGTAAAGTATACCAATACTATTGATAAACTAATAATATGCTCACATTATTCTTTTTGTATTTGCTCAGTTTCAATTGTTTTTGCTAAATAACATTATGGTTTAAAGTAAATTAAATATCAAAAATAAAGCATTTTCTTTTAAATATTTATTTTTTCATAAATATTTTGCTTGTTTATTTTTACGACTTTGTCTGGTGTGACACAGTAAATCATGTTGATCAATTAAATATTTTTGCTAAAATAGCATTAAGGTTCACGGATTAAAAAAGTTAAAGCTGTTTTATTTAAAATATTGTATTATTGCATAAGTGTTTTGCCTACATAATTATTTACATTATTATCTTGCAACCAAATTAATTAAAAACTTCAATTACATCTTTGTTCATTAAATATACCGTCATATACTTTTCCTATTTAACATAATTGACAATGAATCTCACGGCCTATTTATTTAAAACTCAACTTTCCTTAATAAATAACACAATAATCCTTTTCCTAATCAGACAAATCTGCCAATCATCCATATTAATGATCAGTTGCATCATTGTTTGGTAGACACGTAACATTTCCAAATAATTTAATTGATTTTAATTGCGCAAATAAGCTAGTCATGCTTTATTGCAATTGTTTCGTAATGATATCATCTTTCGATATTTTGAATCGTTTGATAATTTTTCGTCAACGTTTGTGGTTTTTATGTTTTTTTAATTGTATGATAATGTTACACTACCTACCTTTAGTAACAGGTAACCAAACGACCACTTAAAATATCGAATTTTGATTTAAACTTCAGGTATTGAATTTTGCCTTTACGAAAAAACTTCTATGATCCACATTTGAATATGGGACTGGAGTTTGTAAATTTTGTAGTTAATTTCAATATAACTTTGTTGCAATTTAAATGTCATTATTCCAAAACACCAACTTTCAGCCTTACGGTACACCTTTCTCGTTTTCTATTTTACTTGAAGGGTTGAAAGTTTCTGTAATGACGTATACTTGTCTACTTAACACAGTGAACTAAAAATATTCCACAAAAAATACATTAAGGGAGTAAAAAAAAGCGATTTTTCTAATTTAAGAAATGGGCAAAATTTCTATTTAGGTTAATAACTTAAAATTATGTATGTTTTATCGTCAAACTTGAGGTTCATTGTACTGAATGGACTTTTTTTTTATTTCGATAAAAAAATTATTTTCAGATACACGCACTAGTATCTGAATGGCCGATGGAAAGTGTACCTAAAAGCTGAAAATGGCGTTGGGTGCCTACTCAGGTGTCGGTTCGTCCCTTGACTGTGGTTCTAAATTACGTCTCCCTCCACCAATAGTCCTCGTATAGCCCTAATGCCACGATAGTTCAAACCTACCTACCAAGAATTACGCATGAAAATATTCCTCTCAAGTTCGAAATTTCCATAAAACTCCAAAACTTTTATAACCCTTCCTGTACTCTTTATAATTAGAACGTTTAATATACCTAAGCACAAGCAAACATATATAGGTTAGCATAAACTACCTCAAAATCTTAACTTTAGTTAACATCAATCACACCCAGATCTTTCATTTAAAACACACATCCAAAAAGACATAACGAAATAATCGCTTTCCTGATCGGCCCAAAGTGTCAGAACTATTATGATTTATGACGTGTGCTTCTTCTTGCAGTGCCCCCAACAATCGCAAGAGACTTCATACATCAAGTATTTGTGTACGCCCCAGTTATTCGGATTGAGAGACGTTGCTTTCAGATTCTTGTTTGTGTGTAATGTCTGATATATTGGGGGATGTTTCTGATGTTTTATTTCACGGAAAAGTTGCTTATATGATGTTGGTTTAATCGATGTGGGTTTGTGATTATGTGTAATAGGTTCTATTTAAAGACCACAGAAGGGTTTCAAGGATTTTTTTTCGGCATGTCCAACTAATGATGAATCGTTTTGTACTTAATGTTTCATCACTTGTGTAAATAGTTCCAGAAATTTAACACTTTCAGCCTCAGTGATGCCATTTGGCATCATGTTTTCGGTCATAATTTTAAAAAAAATAGGGTGGACATCTATTGTGATTAATAAAAAAAATATTTTGTAATAGAAAAAATTTTGAATAAACGAATGGTGTGCTTTTTGATATCATACACTCTCAGAAACGAATGCTCAGAAACGACGAAATTTTCCTTAATTTTGACGATGCCGTTTACTGGCAAATGCTCCGGGTTTTCCTTTCCTCTAAGTGAGGAAATTTGATTCATCGTTGTTATGATAATTTGAATTTCGTCTAATCTAAAGAAATATTTCGTCATTTTTGAGCATGTGATAACGACAATGATATTCAGTTTCCTCAAAATCAAGATGCAGAATCGTTAAAGTAAGGAATCGCGTTCACTCAAAAGTCATGTGATAGTTTGACGACATAATCCTCAAAATTATCGAAATGAGGCTTTAGGATTAATGAATCGTCAAAAGTGAGAGTATTATTTTTGAGAGTGTAAATGGGGCTATAGACGATCAAAAAAAAATTCTAAAATGATGCCGAATGTCATTGGGACTGAAAGGGTTAAAGAAGGTTTATATAGTTATACGTATTAGAAGGGAGAGATCCAATTAAATATGCTTTTTCATTTCAACGGATGATTCGAACCGGATGATTTGTTTGAGGAATCGAAGACAACATTTGACATACTGTGACGTCATCATAAGTGTGTCTATTTCAGTCATCGATTGTGGTGTTTAGGCATTTAAATATGCGTTTTTGGAAGCCGGATTTTTTTATTACGACTCCTATTATATACCCTATAAGGTAATTTCCTTAACTTTAAAACCAAAAAAATTCTATGGAAGCTACCTTTGAGTGAGTTCCTTACTAAGACGTCCGACAAAATAGGTGTACCAAAAGTGAAGTCCGTAGCTCTTTTAGTTTGAGCAGTATAGAGTGGTTTCATGCTGATAGAACAATGTTCAAAAACTACCTTTTCTGAATCGGCACCCTTCAAAAAGAGTAGAAAGCCCAAAATCTCCGTTTCCAGATTTTCAACTACATCGCAATACTTTAATTACCATACGTTTCATATTCAGTAATTAAAGGTAAAAATAAAGTTAAACTACTGACATGAATTACTGATAAGAAAAAGAATGATAATAATATGCGTTAGAATGTTATTCGTGACGAAAACTTTTCAACGAAACTTTTGTTGACAGTGATTGATCTGCAGCTTTGCACTTTCAAATGAAATGGAACGGAATTAAGCCCTTAAATTAGACTACTGCATGCATTGATATTAGTTTGTTTAAACGTGCAATTACATTTATATCCGTATAATAGGATCGGAACTTTAAAAGAGCATTCGTTTGGAAGAATCTTCTTTTCAATTAATAAACAATATTGTCGCGTTGAAATTACAATAATCACAAGATACAGAGTAAGCTACACTCTTAAAACAAACACTCCCAATTTACCTCAGTAGTCTGAGTGGATTTCACTCCTCCAGACTGGAAAATGCACTTCTCCTTTTGGAGTGGATCCTTTGTGTGTTAAACCTCCGACAGGATCACTCCAAACGAGTGATTTTAACTCAGTCTGAGAAAATATGCATGCCTTTAGGGTGTCGAAAATGCACTTCTCCAACTGGAGTGGATTTCACTCTTTTGTTTTAAGAGTGTACAGCTTGAGCTTTAATGAACCAGGAATACAAGTTTACATGGTTTATATACAAGTGTGACATTCTCCTGGAATGTTCTAGAGACAATAGATAAATTAGCATAATGATAAGGAACGTAACAACTGACAAATCGAGAACTTCCGACATTAAATGAAATAATAAAGTTCTACACCTTGGCCGGGCCCGAACCCACGACCCCAAGATTAAGAGTCTCGTGCTCTACCGACTGAGCTATCGAAGTATGCAGTTGGCTTGTGGCAATATCAGTTCATCATCAGCTTCTTGTTTTTTTTTAAACAATCCATTCTTGTAAGTACGATAGCTGCGGTACTAAGCTTTCAAAATTAAGGTATGCACAAAAAGTAAAAACGTAAATATTCATCGATTCTGCATCAAGCCTAAATTTGTAAAAGATTAAACTCTTGCGACCTGGCGTCCCCATTTGGGGAAATTTTTTAAAACCATCCCACAAACAATTAACTTGTTAATTAGTTCCGAAATTGACCTGATCCAATAGAAGAAGATCCAAATATCAATTCTCAGCCTTTGATTAAAGGTATACGTTATTTTTTTTTACATAAAAAATGAAATTAACGTCATTTTAAGTCATTAAAAATGTTTCTTACTAAACAAGTTCTCAAGTGGCCTCGTTAAAGAATCGTTGAAACACATTGAATCGAAAATATTTTGAATGGAATAATGTATAAGATGTTATTTTTAAATACGGAATCGGATCAGATGTGTATTTGGATAAAAAAAAAATGACATAACACATAACGGACTAACTTGAAGTTTACATAATTACTGGTGCATATATTTTCTTGCTAGTTATTTGCTTGGATAACTAGTTAAACATAAGCAACATTTTAACTGTTAGCATTAGATTATAAGGACTACCTATGCAAAGTAAAAATAATGTAAAACTTTTAAAACATTGTGAAATTGCTTGTACAAATTATTTAAATACATACGACTTTATTATTATTGTTATTTTGGCTTTAACTGTTGAGGAGTTTCAATTGTTTTGTAATTGCAATTAAATACACAATATAGAAGTAATATTTATCGCTGAAATTTGAAGAAAAAAAATATAATTTTATTTTTTAATTCCATATTTATTTTTAATCTGATTCTTAGAATTACCTGACGGATTTTATACTTTATAACATAATTGTGTAATTATTGATGCAGCTCTAATGAATTTTTAATTGAAATCTCAAAAACTAGCAGAATTTATTTTAAACATAAAGTAAAGATCTAATTACTCGAATCCATACGGATATGCTTTTATTAGGTAAATTTTATTAGGTAAATAAATGCATTCGCCAGTGAATAAACACCAGGACTTAATGACTCGGATAACCAACCATATGTCAGATAGCTTCCTACTACATGGGAGGAAGTGAGTGTTCCAATCCATCTAGTGGAATGATTTTCAATCCTTATTTTTTTTTAACTATCTTAACCAAATGCTCATTCACTGGGGCCTGTTCACTCACTGGTCAGTCTACCCTAATGAGAATTTTTACGAATTATTTACTTTTTTATTGGTAGGTTGTCTTACATTTGTTTTTAATTTTTCACCTAGGAAACAATGTTGCAAAAAATTTTTACCTTATAAAAAAATCTTGCCTAATTTCAAATACAACTGCTAGAAACGTCGTTAAATAACAACATTTTATTATGTAAAATCGTTTCCTAAACATTTCTAAACTGGAAAAATCAAAATTCCAACCAAACAACCTTTATTGCTAGAAAATATTTAAATAACACAAAATATTCAATTGCATTTCTCGTTTTCGAAATAACGAAAAACCTCTATTTTCACCAAACTCAAAATCTGTGAACAATTCCTTCGTGGGTTTTAAAACCGATCTGTTCAATATGGTAATTTTAGATGGCGGAGCATCAATGAAAACCTATTCCAATTTGAATATCTCACAAGCTAATTCGGAGGTTTGAAATTATTGTATTAGAAATATTTGTATAATACAGTGGTGGAAAAAATGGTGGACATTTTTCTTAAGTTTCATATTTTTTAACTTTGTGATTACACAACATATTAATTGTATATCAAATAAACAATTGTAAATCCAAATTAAAATTAATTAAACCTTTATGAGGACCACTGTCTGCTGTTCGCTGAAGCAGTCTATGAGACATTTGGTTCCATATAATATATATCAATGGACACAACATTATCATCATCAAAGTAATTTAATGTAGAAGTAAAAATAAATGCAGTATTGCAATATATGTATAACGAATAATTTATGCAACTAATAGTACGATCTGTCTTAGTTTTGCAAATCATTGAACCACCAACAATTTCAGTATAAGAGAATCCATTAAATGTGCTTATTTGTTCAACTAAAATGAGCATAACTTTATTTTTAATACAGATACTTCAATTCTGTTTTTTTTTTCATGAAATTCTACATTAAATTACCTTCAACCTAATATTTAAATGTTTGTAACTAAGCGAAATTTAATAGATGCAAGCACACAGGTAGCAGTAGAAACACATGAAACTTTCAAAAAATGTCCACACTTTTGGCCACCACTGTATATATTTCATATTTGTTTCAAGATAAATACTATTATAACTCTATGTTAAATACTTACATTTTTTTTAATAGAAAATAGCACTTTTAGTAATAGAAAAGTGTTGGCTAAACTTCAATGCATGAAAGTTTCTATCTGTAAAGTTAGAATGCCTTTGTAAAAGCAAAATCACTCTGTAATGCAACACTCAGCTGGTGTGGCAGAAAATTACTGTACAATTTTAAAAAATAATTTCTTTATTTTATAGGAATAATTTGTAATTTTAATGCCAAATCTGCTTTTTACAGACAATTTATTAAAAATTATTGACAACATATTATTTAAAACAAGTTATTAAAAAAACGATACTTTATGCAATTTGTATTTATTTTTGATTGGTTAGATTTAGTGATTGGACAACACATCATTGTTTAAGTACAGAGGCATTCTCTAAAGAAGGTGTTGGTTCTACCAGGTTGATCTTCATTTGTTTTAAAGTATTATTTACATTTTTGTCAATCCTAACAACAAAACCAGTAAACAAACCTTAAAGATAATGTATGCCGTAAAAGATCAAACGCTAAAATATTCTTGCATGAAAAGATATCTCTATTAAATGGGATTTCCAAAGCGTGGATTTAGTTTATTGAAGGAAAAATAGTTTTTATCTTTAGAGTTCTGTGGTTGTGTTTTCAAATATAATATGTTAGTAAGACCATTATAGTTTGGCATTTCTAATTTTAATTTAGAATATAAGCTAAATTCATAATGTAGGAATGTATTATATAACAATATTATTTGAAATGTAAACGAAGAATGTTTTGTTTCCTTTTAGACGTATTTTGCGAATAAAAACAATTCAACCACTTGGAAGTTCTATATTTTTACCAAATGTTGTACATCATACCTTTTATTATGGTTATGAAGTTCAACTGATGATTTGAACAGGAATCTTTATATTCTATCCTTTTACATTAAATTAAAGTATGTGTGTTTCGAGAATACCTTAGAACTTTCTATTTATTTTAATATTCTAGAGCGCAATAGCGTTTAATATAATTTTAAGATTATACCAAATACATGAAAACAAACTCTAGGAAGGTAGGTTTGAATTATTGTCGCACTAGAGCTACACGAGGGCTATTGGCGACGGGCGTCGTATTTTCGAACCACAGTCAAGGGACGAGCCAACACCTGAATAGGCACCCAACGCAAACGCTAGGGGCGACATCGTACGCAGCGTTAAAAACAAACTCTAGAAGAAAAAACAATGTTGTTGTTGTTCTCGTGCCAAACCAATGCTATAGAAAATTAGATTACCTTCTTTTAACTACACTCCTAAAACAGAAGAGTGAAATCCACTTCTATAAGAGAAGTGCATTTTCGACACTGGAAAGAAGTGAAAATTATCAGACTGAGTTAAAATCACTCGTTCGTTTTAGTAGTGCACCCAATACACTTAACCAAAACAATATCAAAATTAAAATTCTTTCAAAATCTTCGCTTTCTCTCTCTCTCTCCAAACTTCGACTAATTATTTCTTTAACTACATCCAAGGAAAAACAAAAACCAGAATATTTCCCCCAAGGGAATAATTAGCAAACACAAATCATTCCACCAAATTAAGCAGAACCAATAAATTTCCAAGATAATATTTTTTTATTATCTTTCAAAAACACATAATTTAACTCTCCTAAGTTTATTATTACTGTCCTTACTATTATTTCCTTGCTAACAAAGCCCCCCACAAGAGAGTTGCCTTGTTTAAAAAGGTTTATAAAACTGCGAAACTCGAACGTCAAGTTGGCATTTACATAATGGAGAAGACGTGTTCTTTGTCATAGTTAAATGCATTTACAAGTAGAAGCGCTGCTTTGTTTAAGTTGTAACTAAATAGTATTATCGGGATTAAAGTTTTGCAAGGAAAAGTGTTCGAAATTGGATAAAGAAATTTAGGAGCATGAAAATCTAGAAGAAATGCACATTATGAACAGTTTTTAACGATTGAAAAAACTTTTTTTAATAGTTATAATAATATAATAATAACTTTTATTATCACAAAAACAATAACAACAAAATGAAGCAAAAACGAACGCCAAGGGAAAACATGGAAATCTCGTATAGGCGAAATAGAAAATCTGGTTGCACGGTAGTGCAACCGCCAAGTTCAGGGCACTACCCAACCTTTTCTGGAAGGGTTTCGGCGTGTTTTCGGACCCTCCGTTCTTTGGTTCTATGCATCACAGAAATGAGTTTAGAAATTTTTATTGGTCAATAGGAGCTTGAAGAAGAGTATTGAAAAAATCAGCGTTCTATCTCTTTTTATCTCCGAGAAAATTGAATTGGAAAATGACCACTTTTGGGGCTCACTCACTCACCGATCATCAAAATGTTCTATGACACCCACTTGTTCTAGAATCCCGAAAATTGGAATACTGGTAGATTTTGTCATGCAACCAACATAAAAAATCCAAAAATCGAATATTTAGCACGGGTTTGTTCATAAATGGCTTGGCGACTTTTTTCAAAAGCAGTTACAATCCTCTGACATACGCCGATATGCCAGCGGCGATTAATTGATTCGCCAACAATTCAAATAGCTAGGTATTTGCCTTCAGATGATACGATAAAGGTTTTTCAAGTGTGGAATTTAGCACACGATATTACTAATGGAAAGTTTCAATCATCATTTTGATTAAGTTTAATGGTTTTCAAGTGCAACACCTGAGCTGGCAACCAGTACCATGTTTTATAATGAGTTATGGTTGTTTGGTTGTAGGATGAGTTACATTGCTAAAGGTCTATATATAAGCGTGAGCAATGGCTGGCTAGAACCAATGATTTACAATAGGCAAATGATTTTTTTTGTTTTGTTTTAGTTGGAATAACATCGCACTAGAGCGACACAAGGGTAATCAATTCTTCTCTATTGTTTAAAATTTTAAAAAAAAGATGCCAAAGTCTAAACACACAAATCAAGAAATTATATTGATAACAATTGGAACTTATATTACGCTTTGACAATTTGTATAAAAGCAACTATTCGGGTTTCAAACTGTAATTGGGATCAACAACAATTGTTTTCGCCAAGGGTCATACAAGTAATTTTGATCACAAAATGACCTTTAGGCCGTATACAGCGCGTCTCAAAAGTTTATGGACAACTTTTTTTTACTTTAGGAACAACTAAACGAGTAAAAATACGATATAAATTATGCCTGCATCTAGTGTAGTAAAACAAATAATAAAACACTCAAACAAGTTAAAGCTGCTATAAATTTAATACAATAAAATGATAAATAAAAATAGCTGTCCCAAAAGTATATGGAAAAAAAAAGATTTTAAAAGGTGTTCATTATTGACGAAGTACCCATGATTTTAATTAGTGATAATTTATCTATAATAATAAAAGAAAGAGGCTGTGTATGTCTGTGGATCGCAAAAGAACTACTTAGACTGCTCTTAAAAAATTTGAAATTTTTAATATAGATTCCTTTTAATACCTACGTGTGCACCTGAGGCTTAGTTTTTTCATATTTCATTGTGTTTTTTAATTAATATAATTAGTTTCAAAAAACGTCATCCACGTGGGAGTGCGGGACAGGGCTTGAAAATACATGGACCGGGCCGAAACGGGGGCTTGACGCCATCCTCTATTAGTGTTTGCTTTTTAAGTGCGCATGCGCCAACACGAATTTTATTTTTGTTTTGATTTTGAGTGTATTTTAATAAGTAGGCAGACCATAACAGGGCTTCAAAACACAACGACCGGACGGTAACTGGGGCTTGACACCATTCTTTGCTATAATTTGCCCTTTTCTTGCGCATGCGCCAACACGAATTGAATTTAGTTTAGATATTGAGTGTATGGGGAACATTCATGTGATGTCACGCGGTTGAAGCTCAGGTGGATATGGCCGTGAATGTCCCCTATTTTCACAAGTAAGCATGCCTCTAAAAGGAAGCAATGCGAATGTTGCGAAACGATTGAGTGTTTATAGCCGCTAGGCGGCGCGGCTTTTAGTGCAGCTTAAGAGCTGCTGTTGTAATCCTTTTTCTTCACTTGCCTTTTAGACGTAGTGTAATAAATAGTGTTTTTAGCTACGTGGCTCGTCCTTATTCAATCTACCCCCAGCATCGGATAGATGCAGCCCACTTGAATTGAAGTTTCTCCCAACATTTATTGGTACCCTCGGCGGGACGGGGTGTAGTTGGATTCGAAGAAATTTGAACTACTGAATAATTTGAATTGAACTTTGCAAAATCGAACTGAATACTTTGAAATGAACTTTTTCAAAATCGAACTGAATACTTTGAAATGAACTTTGCAAATTTGAACTGAATGTTTTGAAATTGATCTTACTATATTTTGAACTGAATTTTCTGAAATTGAACTCGTTCTTTTGAACATGGATTTGAAAGCCTTGCAGGCCCAGAGGAAAGGTCTACGAACTGCATTTTTAATATGCGTGAATAAGATAGAGACTGAACTGTCGAAAGAAGTTTGTGATGTGAAACAACTATCAATATTACGGCTCCAACTCGCTGATAAGTTTCAACGTCTTGAAGTTTCTCAAACGGCCGTTGAGGAGTGTTTGCTGCAATCTGAGGACAGTGAACGTTTGTTCGACGCAGACTTAGCAGATGCCGAGAAATATAGAGACCGCTATTTAGAAATCTGTGCAGTGATAGATTCGAAACTGCAAGATCTCGCTCTCCCTTGTGAAAAGGAGAGCAGACGTTTTAAACTTCCAAAAATCGAACTGAAAAGATTTAATGGTGAAGCGAAAGACTATTTAACTTTTTGGAGCCAGTTCAAAAAGATAGACGACGATACGTCTATAGCAGATGAGGACAAAATGCAGTATTTACTGCAGTCCATGGAACCAGGTTCGAAAGCAGAACGCCTGGTGCTTAGTTTTCCTGCAACGGCGGCTAATTATTCTAAGGCAATTTCGCAGCTTAAAGAACGATATGGGAGAGACGACCTTCTGGTGCAGATTTATGTCAGAGATCTGTTGAACCTGGTTATGAAGAATGCTGCTGCCGGAAAGACCAAAACAGACTTACCAACACTCTATGATGACTTAGAAGGAAAAATTCGAGCCCTAGACAGTTTAGGGAAAACCCAGGAGAAATACGGAGACTTTCTAACCCCCCTCGTCGAAAGCTGCCTGCCAGAGGAAGTGCTGGTGGCCTGGGAACGGAGCCGCAACCACGACTCTACTCCAGATGGGACCAGGAGCCTGGAGCGGATGATGAACTTCGTCAGACAGGAAGTTAAGGGAGAAGAGATGGTCCAGCTTGCCCGGACTGGGTTCGGGCCACACCCCGTTCATCACCGTAAGAAGGACCCTTCCTCCCTTTCCTCCTCCGATCAGGTAAAAATAGCTGAGCCAACCACGGCTTCAGCCTTAGTTAGCCTGGAGAGCCAAGGTAAGCAATCACAACATTGTTTGTTCTGTGAAAAATCTAATCATTCTAGTGATCGTTGTTTTTCTGCAAAGAAAATGTCTTTGGACACTAAAAAACAGATATTGATTAAAAAAGGTGCATGTTTTTCTTGTTTAAAGTGTGCTGGTCATTTAACTAAATATTGCGATGTTAAAAATCAGTTAAAATGTAAAATTTGTAAAGGCAATCATTATGATTTAATGTGTCGTAAAAATAATGATCAAAGTTCCCTGAATAATAATTTCTCTCTCACAAATAGCAATAAAAGCCATGTCGTATTTTTACAGACACTCCGTGTTCGAATTCGGTTCCAAGGTCGCGAAAAAATTGTGCGTTGTATAATTGACACGGGATCCCAAAGCTCTTATGTTTCTGAATTTTTAATGAACCACTTAGGCGCCCGTGTTTTGAGAAAGGAACAAGTAATTCATGAACTATTTGGCTGTCGCCAATTAGAACCTCAAATTCATGATATATATTCTTTCGAGGTCTCTGGTCTAAACAAAACTTTCTCTTTTAACATAGAGGCACTGGCTGAGAAAAGAATTTGCGGATTCGTACCCACGATTAATGATCCGTATGTTTTGACTGAATTGAAACAGAAAAATATAGTCTTTAATGATTACGAAAGACCAGACACGAAAATAGATTTGCTAATTGGAGCTGATTTCATTGGGAAGTTGTTAACTGGGAATGTTGTTGAATTAGAATGCGGTCTTATGGCTATCGAAACAAAATTAGGGTGGACTATCTTTGGAAAACAAAATTCTGATACAAGCCATATGGCTTTAACGACCCTTTCAATGCATGTAACGAATATGCCTTTGAATACTTTATGGGATCTGGAAGTTTTAGGTATCTCCGAACCGACAGAAATAGAGGGTTTAAAGGGGGATCTCAATTTAAACGATTTTAATAATAAATTAAAAATTCTTCCGGATGGAAGATATGAAGTTGAGCTTCCGTGGAAACATGACTCGTCGAAATTGCCCTCTAATAAGGAATTAGTACTTAAAAGGCACGAAAGAATGATAAATAAATGCAGACAACGGGAAATTTTGGAGGATTATCAAAGGGTTTTTGAAGAATGGGAAAAATTAAATATTATTGAGCGAGTACCTGACATCGAAATAAATAAAGAATGTCATTATATTTCTCACAGGCCGGTGATAAAATTAAACTCCACCACAAAGATACGACCTGTTTTCGATGCTTCTGCTTGTGAGAGAGGGAAGCTTTCTTTAAATGAATCCTTGTTTAAAGGAATTAATCTTATTAAGTTGATTCCTGATGTTATTGATAGATTCAGAATGTATCCGATTGGTATTAGTTCTGATGTGGAAAAGGCATTTTTGAATTTATCTGTAGCTCCGAAGGATAGAAATTTTCTTAGATTTTTCTTTCCCTGTAATGAAGGGCAGCTTATTTATAGACATTGTAGAGTTGTATTTGGGGTTTCAACAAGCCCTTTTTTGTTGAATGCCTCTATAATGCATTTATTAGATAACTGTCCCCCTGAATATGAGGGAGTAGCGCAGAAATTATAATGTTCTTTTTATGTAGATAACTGTGTTGTCGGAGTGGAGAATGTTATTGAACAAGAACGCTTTATTGAACAATCTAAGTTAATAATGTCGCGGGGATGTTTCAACTTGCGGGGCTTTGAGAGTAATGTGGCAGGTAAACATGTTGACAAACACACTGGGGATACAACCGTTTTGGGAATCAAGTGGAATTTAGATAATGATACATTGAGATGTTGTATTGATATAGACGCTTTGACGTGTGATAAGGGTAAAAACATAGTGGAACGGCGAGTCAAGAGTCAAGCAGCGAGTCAGGCGGCGCGTTTTTTATTCAAGATGCTAGCGTCGCTTCACATGCACATAGTAGAGCGGCGGGAACTGCTGCGAAAAGAGCTTCATGCCATGAATCTAGTCAGCAAGATGCTCTCTTTTTGACATTATTTAAAGTTTGCTTGATAGAAAACTTGTTTCTTGCCCTACCTAAATGCTAACAATATTATACAGTATAAAAAAACGTATCTGTACAATTATTTTCTACTCCTACTTCCTGAAACAGGTTGTCCAATGTGTACTGATTGTGATGGTCATTCAGCTGTTGATTCACAATTCCGTATCGACAGAATGAGCAACTCCATGTTCATTTTGTGTAATTAAATACTTTCACCTTAAAATCAAGAAAAATTCACAAACAGACAGTACCACCTGCACTGGAAGCCCCAAGTCGACTGGAGCAGCGCTTCAAAGAAATCGTTGGTGATTTTACTAGCGGCGAGTCAAGATTCATGTCGATGCATGCAGCGCTGCTTGCCGTCCCACTATGTGCGCGTCAACTTGAATGTACGGTAGATTTAAAAACGCGCCGCTTGACTCACCGCTTGACTCTTGACTCGCCGCTCCACTATGTTTTTACCCTAAGAAAATCACAAAACGACACATTTTGGGAATCGTGCAAAAAGTTTTTGATCCCATTGGGTTGCTAACACCTGCTACATTGCTTCCGAAGCTATTATTGCAAGATTTGTGGAAATTGAAAATTGGCTGGGATGAGGAACTGTCTCCATATGATGTAAATAGATTTTTTAAATGGTTACAGGAGGTTTCTCATTTAAATGATGTTATCATTTCTCGATTTATGGTAATTAATTCTTCATCTGAATTGCATGTTTTTGTCGACGCTAGCAAGGGGGCGTACTCTGCGTGCGTCTTTGTTAGATCATTAGTAGATTTTGAAGTTAAAATATTTCTTATTCGGGCAAAGTCTAGATTAGCACCGCTGAAGCAATTAAGCATGAATCGATTAGAATTAATGGCTTGTTGCATAGGTTCTAGATTAGCGGTTTCTATTTTAAAGGCACTAAATTTACCTGACTTTAAAATAACCTTTTGGTCCGATTCCACTACTGCGTTATGGTGGATAATGGAGCAAGGGAACTGGTATGTTTTTGTAGACAACAGAGTTAAAGAAATTCGGGGCTTGACGCGTGGCCAAACATGGCGGCATGTACCCGGTGCCTCGAACATTGCTGATTTGTTGTCTCGTGGTTGTTGTGGTCAAAAGATGCTTTTGTCCAGGTGGTGGGAAGGGCCTTTGTGGTTACGAGAGGACCCGGAAAACTGGCCAATTGGTGAAACTCCCCACCAATCTGGAGAAGTTGAAAAAGAAATGAAAAAGACTAAATTAGTAAATATTGATCTATCAAACGACGCACCCCCCTGGCATCTCAATTCTGTGTCTAATTATGATAAAATGTTAAGAGTATTTGCATGGGTATTGAGATTCGTGAATAATTGTAAAAGGGTATCAGAAAGGTGTACAAATATAGAACTTTCACAAGCTGAAATAGGAAATTCTGAAAATAAATTGATTTGCTTGGTGCAAAGTTATTATTTGTCTAATGCGAAATCCTCTAATAATATTGAAACTATTATTGATACTGAAGGTATTTTAAGAGTAAAAACGAGAATACTGTATCGTGAGGATGAAGAATCTTTTTTGTACCCCATTTTGTTACCTAAAAAGAGTAATTTTACTAAATTGTTAATAAAACATGTACATAGGAAAAACTGCCATGCAGGCATTCATATGATGCAATGTCTATTGCGAGAAAGATTTTGGGTTTTAAAAGCCCGTAAAGCAATCAAGAATGTTATATATAATTGTGGTGTCTGTAAACGATTTAAAACTAAAGCTATGTCAAGCGAACCGTCGCCTTTGCCACCAGACAGAGTAACTGATAGTGCGGTTTTTGAAACCGTAGGTATTGATTTATTAGGTCCCTTGTATTTGAAAGGGGAAGGAAAGGTGTGGGTGGCACTGTTCACGTGTGCGGTGTACCGTGCCCTACACCTCGAAATTGTTAATTCCTTGTCTTCCGACGCCTTTTTGATGGCTTTAAGACGATTCATCGCTAGACGGGGGCGCCCAAAGACAATTTATAGCGATAACGGAACCAATTTTCGAGGCGCAGCCAATGATCTAGCAAAATTGAATTGGGATAAGATATTAAAAGAAACTGCAACCCCTCAAATAATCTGGAAGTTTAATCCCCCTACGGCTAGTTGGTGGGGTGGCTGGTGGGAAAGGTTGGTTCGCACGGTAAAAGATTTGTTGAAACGTACTTTAGGTAAATCAGTGTTAAGTCATGAAGAATTGTATACTGTATTGTGTGATTGTGAATCTATAATTAATTGTAGACCTTTAACTTATGTTTCCGAAAATCCTCAGGAATTGATTCCTCTTACACCGTCTATGTTTCTTATCGAGAATCGTAGGTCAAATGTTGAAGACATAGATGAGTTGAATGCACAAACTTGTAACAAGAGAATAAAATATCGAAGCAAACTGTTGAGTGATATCCGTCAACGATTTAGAAAGGAGTATCTGAGCCAGTTGATTCAGAAACGTAATGAAAGGCCATCTCGAGAACCAAAGGTCGGTGAAATAGTTTTGATAGGAGATGATACTAAAAAACGGTTGTTTTGGCCCTTAGGTAAAATTATTGGATTGATTCCAGGTCGCGACGGTAAGATTCGAACAGTGAGGCTAAAAACCCAAAATGGGTCTCTTTTACGCCCTGTGCAGCGTATTTTCCCTTTAGAAATACAATCGAATGAAACAAATGAAGTCCTTGATAAGAAACCAGGAGAGGAATCGAATTCTGTTGATGTAACTGAAAAGAAGGTTACACCTGATGATGTTGTAATTAACAGGTACACCTCCTCTGGAAGAAGAGTTCGACCCCCCGATAGACTAAAACTGGACCTTTTGAACAATATTTGCTATGAACTTGAGACTCCTCCTGAGTCTCAAGGGGGGCGGATGTTGCGAAACGATTGAGTGTTTATAGCCGCTAGGCGGCGCGGCTTTTAGTGCAGCTTAAGAGCTGCTGTTGTAATCCTTTTTCTTCACTTGCCTTTTAGACGTAGTGTAATAAATAGTGTTTTTAGCTACGTGGCTCGTCCTTATTCAATCTACCCCCAGCATCGGATAGATGCAGCCCACTTGAATTGAAGTTTCTCCCAACAGCGAAGTTAACGGGTTCCCAGTAAGGCGGGACCATACTGCTAGTTTAAAATAGGTACAAAATGTACTTGGGGGTGTCAACAAGCAGTACAGAACGAGCAGTAAAATGAAACAGTACAAGATTTTTAAAAAATGTATAGACATTCGTCAAATAGTTTTTATTTTATATATCACGTTTACTTAAACACGTTGATTGTCCTCTAAAAAAGTTAGTACTATTTATAAAACAATTGAAAATG
The DNA here is from genome assembly GCA_023701765.1 of Hylyphantes graminicola. Classification (NCBI taxonomy): domain Eukaryota; kingdom Metazoa; phylum Arthropoda; class Arachnida; order Araneae; family Linyphiidae; genus Hylyphantes; species Hylyphantes graminicola. The sequence continues at coordinate 55,079,872 of CM043112.1, read as the reverse complement.
TCATACTTAAAAATTACATGTTTTTTTATTTAAGGACTTATTTAAATTATTTTATTTAGTATACCTACAAAAAGAAGTGAAATCCAAACAAAAACCTCTCAGTAAAAGAAGGCCAAGTTCTTTTTAAAAAAATTGGCCTGGCCTTAAAAAGAAGTGAAATCCTGAAAAAGGTACCAAGTTCATTAAAAGTTACTGATGTGGTATTGAACACCAAAACATTTTAGTCTTTGAGCATTCTTATGTTTACCACATTCAAGCAAACTCGCACTTGTGTTTGTGTAACTTGGCCATTACGCATTTTTGAAATAAACAAGAAATTAAAGGTATTATGATGCATGATAATTCATTACTGTACAACTCGATTCCAACGGTCCCACGATATTGCGACCGCCACTAAAAGTAGTGAGGTGTGGAGAATTCGAAGTAACCTGGAATTGAGAAAGCTATACAATGAAAGGCATACTGTGGATATAATAAAAATAGAAAAGGCTCCAATGGCTCGGACATTTTGAGCGAATGGGTGATGAGAGAGCAACAAGGAAAATATTTAAAGGAAAGCCAGAGGGAAGGAGGAGAGCTGGACGTCCTAGGAAGAGATGGTTGGACGAGGCGGAAGAAGATCTGAAAAGGATTAAATTTAAAATTGGAGGGTCAAAGCCAACGACAGGAAAAAGTGGCGCTGTGGTCCTTCATGGACTGTAGTGCCGAGGATTAAGTAAGTATAAGTACAAAAAGTAGTAACTATTTTATCACAAGTTCAATATAATGGTAGTTTGGAAATTCGTTTACGACATTTATAAAAAAAACCGTATAAAATACTGATATTGAAAATAAGTTATATCAGTGTTCAAATATTATTTGACAATTTTTTCGAGGGAAAAAAAAGAGAAGGCTAAGATTACTCTGTTTGACCACTCGGCAAAAAACAAAGCTTATAAAAACAAAAAAAATTCCGTTGGGCCTCTTTTTTGTGTGGCTTGAAACACTTAAAACACTTTACCTTCAGAAATACTTTCATCTCAATGTTCAATAATTTATTGGTTACACCCATCCCCAGTGCAAAAGGTTCAACATCCCATAGTGCAAAAGGTTCAACAAAATGGTCACAATGCGTAATGGCCAAGTTACACAAACACAAGTGCGAGTTTGCTTGAATGTGGTAAACATAAGAATGCTCAAAGACTAAAATGTTTTGGTGTTCAATACCACATCAGTAACTTTTAATGAACTTGGTACCTTTTTCAGGATTTCACTTCTTTTTAAGGCCAGGCCAATTTTTTTAAAAAGAACTTGGCCTTCTTTTACTGAGAGGTTTTTGTTTGGATATATATATAATTTAAACAGACACACAAGTAACACAGAGAAAGAATGAAAAATAATAATAAAAAAAAGCAACAACAACTTCTTAAAAAATTTAAGAGGATAGTTTTCTCTATTTATGAGTTTTAAACATTTGTTTTGTAAGAAATCAATGGTTGCAAATTTGATCTATATTCACCTCCCCAAATGATAGAAAAAAAATTAATAAAACATAATATAAAGTTCAAGCATAATATAAAGTTCTTAAAAAAGATGAAATAAATTTTTACGGCGATAAAATTTAAATTCGGCAAAACGTATTGTTTTTATTTAAAATTTAAAAACGTAACGGCAAAACGTAATTTAAAAATTCTTAATTTTTTGTGGAGTTGACGTGTCCAATAAGATAGCCGCAGATTTGATATAATTATATAATTTCTTGTGTACCGCTATATCAGGATAACTGGAGTTCTAAAATTTATCCAAACAAAAACCTCTCAGTAAAAGAAGGCCAAGTTCTTAAAAAAAATATGGCCTGGCCTTAAAAAGAAGTGAAATCCTGAAAAAGGTACCAAGTTCATTAAAAGTTACTGATGTGGTATTGACCACCAAAACATTTTAGTCTTTGATCAATCTTATGTTTACCACATTCAAGCAAACTCGCACTTGTGTTTGTGTAACTTGGCCATTACGCATTGTGAAAATTTTGTTAAACCTTTTGCACTATGGGATGTTGAACCTTTTGCACTAGGGATGGGTGTAACCAATAAATTATTGATCATTGAGATGAAAGTATTCCTGTAGGTAAAGTGTTTTAAGTGTTTCAAGCCACACAAAAAAAGAGGCAAAACAGAATTTTGTTTTTGTTTTTATAAGCTTTGTTTTCTGCCTAGTGGTCAAACAGAGTAATCTTGGCCTTCTCTTTTTTTCTTCGAAAAAATTGTCAATGAATATTTGAACATTGATATAACTTCTTTTCAGTATCAGTATTTTATACGTTTTTTTTTTTATAAATGTCGTAAACGAATTTCTAAACTACCATTACATTGAACTTGTGATAAAATAGTTACTACTTTTGGTGGCGGTCGCAATAACGTGGGACCGTTGGAATCGAGTTGTACAGTAATGAATAATCATGTATCATAATACCTTTAATGGCTTGTTTATTTTATTCAAAAATGCGTAATGGCCAAGTTACACAAACACAAGTGCGAGTTTGCTTGAATGTGGTAAACATAAGATTGATCAAAGACTAAAATGTTTTGGTGGTCAATACCACATCAGTAACTTTTAATGAACTTGGTACCTTTTTCAGGATTTCACTTCTTTTTAAGGCCAGGCCATATTTTTTTTAAGAACTTGGCCTTCTTTTACTGAGAGGTTTTTGTTTGGATTTCACTTATTTTTGTAGGTATACTAAATAAAATAAATTAAATAATTTCTTTAAAAAAAATATTTTAAATATGGACACTTTCAATTGTTTTATAAATACTAACTTTTTTAGAGGACAATCCACGTGTTTAAGTAAACATGATATATAAAATAAAAACTATATTTGACGAATGTCCATACATTAAAAAAAATTGTACTTTTTCATTTTACTGCTCGTTCCGTACTGCTTGTTGACATAAGTACATTTTGTACCTATTTTAAACTAGCAGTATGGTGCCGCCTTACTGGGAACCCGTTAGCTTCGCATTGCTTCCTTTTAGAGGCATACTTACTTGTGAAAATGGGGGACATTCACGGCCATATCCACCTGAGATTCAACCGCGTGACATCACATGAATGTTCCCCATACACTCAATATCTAAACTAAATTCAATTCGTGTTGGCGCATGCGCTAGAAAAAAGCAAATTCTAACAGAGAATGGCGTCAAGCCCCTGGTATGGCCCGGTCGTTGTGTTTTGAAGCCCCCGTTACGGTCTACCTACTTATTAAAATACACTCAAAATCAAAACAAAATGTGTTTGTGTGTGTCTTGTGTTGTCCTACTTGACGATGGTTTATAAGCGGGTCCTTGCGACCAAGCACACAAGCCAGAAAATATATGTCAACCAATCCAATCCAATCAAAACAAAATTAAATTCGTGTTGGTGCATGCGCACTTAAACACTAATATAGGATGGCGTCAAGCCCCCGTTTCGGCCCGGTCCATGTATTTTCAAGCCCTGTTATGGGCCCGCACTCCCACGTGTATGACGTTTTTTGAAACTAATTATATTAATTAAAAATCACAATCAAATATGAAAAAACTAAGCCTCAGGTGCACACGTAGGTATTAATAGGAATCTATATTAAAAATTTCGAAGTTTTTTGAGCAGTCTAAGTAGGTCTTTTGTGATCCACAGACATACACACAGACAGACTCTTTCTTTTATTATTATAGATAGATAAATTATCACTACTTAAAATCACGGGTACTTCGTCAATAATGAACAGCTTTTAAAACCTTTTTTTTCCAATACTTTCGGGACAGCTATTTTTCTTTTTCATTTTATTGTATCTACTAGCAAATTTATACCCGTACTTCGCACGGATTAAATAAATATCAAATCGATCCAAGTATGTGTACCATATAACCTGTTATAAAATCATAAGCTTAAGTTATTCTCTTCCCACTCGTTATCAAGTAAAAAATCTCAATTCATTGCCCTAATATTCTAAAATCAGAAATACGCTGTAAAATGTACTCATAAATGTCATCACAATTCCCTCATAATACATAAAACCTTTTAACTCTTTTAGCTCGTTTTGGGTAAATAATTTGGCGAGAAAATAGATATAGCTACAAACACACCCATTATACAGCTCTAACACAACGACCTTAGCATATCCAACCAGCTTATAAATTATTAAAAAAAACATTTTGCTCATTTGGCGAGTTTTAATCAATGAATTGGCGAGATTGGCAACGTATTTGGCGAAAAAGTAAAGACATAAAACCCTAATATGCAGCTCGTGCGATGACCTTTATTAACCATCATTGTTCAGTAACAGTTGAACAATACATTTGCCCATTTGGCGAAATTTTATTATAATTTGGCGAGAAAATAAAGACATAGCGGCAGCTCTAGAACTTATAGGTTAACTACACATTTATTGCCTGAACATGCATATTTGTAATCAACAGAACCATCATTGACGAAATCATCAACTAAACCCATAACAAACTGTTTAAACTCGGAAAAAAGGTATAAAGCTTTACTTTTTAATCTTTGTATTGTAAATTAAACATCATGTGGACTATTACATTTCTAATAATAGTATTTTTTATCATTATACTACCAGAAAATGCCATTTTTAATGTCGAAGCTAACAGGCGGTATTTGGCATGCGTTGGCGGAACAATAGTTGGCGGGGTAACGTAAACAAACCGCAAATCAAAGTCATTGCTTACTTGAAAGTTGAAAACATTCTTATTTCTTATAAAAATTAGCAACAACATAATGTTTATATGTGTAAAACTGGAAAAATAACTAGTTTTGTTTTATTGGCGAGTTTGGCTGAGCGATAACGATTTTAGCATGGCACACCTGCTAAGCTCCTTGTCGTTACCCTGTACAGCACACAGTGTATTGAAGGTGCCCTAATATAGACCTTTAGCAATGTAACTCCTCCTACAAATAAACAACCATAACTCATTATAAAGCATGGAGCTGGTTGCCAGCTCAGGTATTGCACTTGAAAACCATTAAACTTAATCAAAATGATGATTGAAACTTTCCATTTGTTATATAGTGTGCTAAATTCCACACTTGAAAAACCTTTATCGTATCATTTGAAGGTAATAGGGTTACTGGAATATCTGTGTATGAGGGTTGCGACATGATGCTCTCACCTAATTGGCTGGAGCATAGCCATGCTCCAGAGATACGGCGCTGTTATTTTTTTCCCCGAAGACATTACACGGTGACTCAGCGAAGCTCTAATAAATCGCATCTAAACGATATAATCAAAGGAACGTAACCACTATTTGTTATTGATTTTGTTTTTAATGATCTATATTCTTCAATATTTATTCTTTTTTTGATAAAAATTCTTAACGGTAAAGTTGTAATCCATGTTTTAATACCGGCGTGTGTCATTGCTTTGGAATAAAAAAGCTGTTTAAACTCGGAAAAAAGGTATAAAGCTTTACTTTTTTATCTTTGTATTGTAAATTAAACATCATGTGGACTATTACATTTCTAAAAATAGTATTTTTTTACCATTATACTACCAGAAAATGCCATTTTTAATGTCGAAGCTAACAGACGGTATTTGGCATGTCTTTGGCATGCGTTGGCGGAACAATAGTTAGCGGGGTAACGTAAACAAACCGCAAATCAAAGTCATTGCTTACTTGAAACTTGAAAACATTCTTATTTCTTCCAAACTTAGCAACAACATAATGTTTATATGTGTAAAACTGGAAAAATAACTAGTTTTGTTTTATTGGCGAGTTTGGCTGAGCGATAACGATTTTAGCATGGCTCACCTGCTAAGCTCCTTGTCGTTACCCTGAACAGCACACAGTGTATTGAAGGTACCCTAGAAGGTAAATAGCTATTTGAATTATTGGCGATTCAATTAATCGCCGCTGGCATATCGGCGTATGTGAGAGGATTGCTTGCTGCGTTTGAAAAAAGGCGCCAAGCAATTTAAGACCAAACCCGTACTAAATATTCGATTTTCGGATTTTTTATGTTGAATGTATGACAAAATCTACCAGTGTTCCAATTTTCGGGATTCTAGAACAAGTGGGTGTCATAGAACATTTTGATGATCGGTGAGTGAGTGAGCCCCAAAAGTGGCCATTTTCCAATTCAATTTTCTCGGAAATAAAAAGAGATAGAACGCTGATTTTTTTATACTCTTCATCAAGCCCCTATTGACCAATAAAAGTTTCTAAACTCATTTCTGTGATGCATAGAACCAAAGAACGGAGGGTCCGAAAACACGCCGAAACCCTTCCAGAAAAGGTTGGGTAGTGCCCTGAACTTGGCGGTTGCACTACCGTGCAACCAGATCTGATCACAATTATTGGCCAATAAATAGTGAATAAGTACTGAAGTTCCTTGATATATTACTGTAGTTCAAGTTCTTTTAGTCATTTGAACGCCAGATTTGAAAAAAAAATTACCGTTGCCATAATTTTGTGGAATTTACAAAAGTCGTAATTAGTTTGTTTGTTTGTTTTTTAAGTTAGACGATGTTTCGCAATTTATTGATCGCTGGAGCTATGCGATTTTTAAAATTTTATAATCAAGGCAATGGTTTGACAAGTTTAGGATACTTGAAAATTTGTGATTCCATGATAATTGTTTCGGCAGTGAAACAAACAGTTTTTGCTCACATTTTTGTAGATTGAAATAACAGCAATTTTTAAGAACTCTGGACAATGCTATTTTTAATTTAATTGTAATTGTATGATAGTTATAGTGGGAATTAAATATTTTCTTACAGAAGAAACGTTGATTTTTTCCAGACCACTACCTTTGCTGTTACTCAGGCTCGACACGTATTTCAAAAGTTCGTTCTCAGTAATGTCAGAAAGATAAAAAGAATCTAGAATACGGATGACGTAACTAAGGAAGTTCAGTTTGTTATGATCCATGACTGTACTGCAAAATGTTTATTGTCGTGTCCAGTTGCATGCCACCATAGATATCATATAAGGTACTAGATAGGCAGATCACGTGACCTCCAATGCTAACGACGGGACAAGCGTGGAGACCCAATAAGAGGGGCAATTAGGACAGTGTTGCCATCTCTTTTATGTTAAAAATGCTACGAAAAAATAACATTTAATTCCAAAATTACAAAAAAAATTTAAAATGACAGAAAAGCGTTTTCCGGTTTTCTTTTTTTAAAAAGTAACTAAAGATATTACAAAATGCAGCTTGTATTTTTATGGTGCTTTTTGAAATTTTATACTTAAATTTTATTTTTTCGTAGAACTTTTCTCCTTAAAGTGGTGGCAAAACTGTCCAAATTGCCCCTGGGTCCCCGTCCCGTCCTTAGGATTGGAGGTCACGTGATCTGCCATTCTAGTACTTTATATGATACATATATGACGTAAATTAACATCTACTTTCACATTGAAGCATACTTGTTATTTAATTAATTTAGAAATGAAGGAATGGACGTCCAAAAATGTTTTATTGTAAAGATTTCACGGGACAGTCCAGAGCCGAAGCTCTGGCCGCCAAAAGTGCACACAACCTTACATGTTGGAGTCTGCAATGCCGTTGTGAAGAGTTCTCAATAGAATTTCAGTCCTCACTTAACAAAAATAACTTTTATTATTGCCTACTTATACAACGTCGCTTTATAAACTAATTTTACTAATTTTAACACTTGAACCACAGGTTCACCAAGCATAAAATATTTTTAAAGTAAATAAAAAAGCAGCTTCTCACACAAAATTCTTTCATGGAATGTCAATTCTTCGAAAAATAAACACATAGTCTCCATGGCAACCGTTTTCGCCAAACGATATAAAATATATTTTAATTGTTCGTGCTAGAAATAAATAAATATTTTCAGACGATCTCACATCCTCCCACCTTGAGTAGTGGAAGTTCCACGACTCAACTTCACACTAAAGATCTAGTCTCTTAGGGATTTTTGCAGTCCAACTTTTCTTGTCCTTGCTGGAGCACTTCAGATCAGCTTTCTTGGTAGAGACTATTTTCGTACGTAACGCTTCTTCATCCAGTGGAAATGATGAATCGCTCGAAGAAATTTCCAAACTGAAGACGCGCTGAATGGGACGAAGAATCTCTCCACGCGACGTTTTGAGTTTGAAGAGCCGACAAACTCCATCTTTTCCAGGTAGAACTTCTGTTATTTTTCCCAGAGGCCAGTCGATGCGATTGGTGTTGTCACTTTTTATAAGCACAATGTCCCCCACATTTATCTTCGAGGTTTTACTTTTTTCACACCTGCGTATCAATGATCCAAGATATTCAGACCGAAACCTTTTTCGAAGGTTTTCCTGCAAAGCTACTCTGTACTTGACGCGCTTGTTGAGACTTTTATGATCAGCAGTATCACAGTCAGGAACCCCCGATAGCTTGATATCCTGAAGAAACATGGCAGGTGTAAGAGGGACAAGTTCTGAGTCACATTCGTCTATGTAGGTTAAGGGGCGAGAGTTTATTACAGATTCGCAATCACAAAGAACAGTTATTAATTCTTCATGTGTTAGACTTGTTCTTCCTAGTATTCTTCTCAGAAGACCTTTAAGCACACTGATGAGCCGCTCCCACCATCCTCCCCACCAGGGTGAAGAAGGGGGATTAAACTTCCATTTGATTGGATGAAGAACATTATCACTGCAGATGCGGTTCCAATCTAAATTTTTAAGCAAGTTGGAAGCCCCGACAAAATTAGTTCCATTATCACAATATATTGTTTCACACCTGCCTCTCCGGGCTATAAATCTTCTTAGAGCTAACATAAAGCTTTCGGTTGAAAGTGATGTCACAAGCTCTAAGTGAACTGCTCTATACACGGCGCACGTAAAGATACACACCCAAGCCTTTTGTCCGTCCTTCAGAAATAGAGGGCCCGCTAAATCAGTTCCACAAATCTCGAACGCATTGGCTTGACGTACTCGATCTTCGTGCAACGGAGCAGATACAGCTTCACAATCTTTAGAGGAAAATCTTTTGCACGGAATACATCCTGAGAGAGCTGATCTCACTGTTTTTCTTCCATTCAATATCCAAAAATGCTCTCTCAAGATATTCAGAAGAATTTGAGTTCCGGCATGACTATTTTCGATGTGATGGGAAAGTATTAACCTCTTGACAACTTCGTGATTGGATGGGAGAATAGCTGGTTCTCTAAATTCCTCTGTATCTTCCATCAGAACAATTTTCGTTTTCAGTCGTATTATGCCGTCAGCATCCTTATACGCACTCAGCGATTTGAGCTTTTCGTCATGTTCGTTGATAAGAGATTCCGCTTGGATCAATTTTATAACTTTTTTCTCAGCTTCTCTATATTCTTCGGTGTCCAGAGATCCTTTCTTCCTGTGCTGAACATTGCGTTGACAGTTTGTAACAAATCTCAAAATCCAACCCACTAATTTTACAATCGATTGGTATTTCGAGAAACGCTCATAAAACCATCCGGTAGACGAATTCTGCTTAATGGAAACCAAGGCCGGAACAGAGCTTTTCTTCTTTTCCTTTAGTATTTCCTCTTCATCAAGCTCAAAATCAATGTGCGCTTCTTTGTCTTCATAAGAGCCTAACCATCTTGGCCCCTCCCACCATCTACTTTTCACTAAAGCACTTGCTTTACATCCTCGGGAGGGCAAGTCTGCAGGGTTTTCAACTCCAGATATATGACGCCATGAAGAAGCTACAGTGATCCTACGAATCTCCTGAACCCGATTATTCACGAAAATTGACCAATTTTCTTGCTTCGTGATCCAGGTAAGAACAGTTGTAGAATCACTCCAATAGAAACATTTAACGTCGGTCCAGCCAAAAGCATCTAACACAGATTTCGTTAACCTTGCTCCAATCAGTGCCGCAAGAAGCTCCAATCTAGGTATTGTTGCGACTTTTGAAGGGGATATACGGGATCTCGAGGTTAAAAAATGCACGTTTTTGCAATCTTCTTGTACAAGATAAACTACGGCGGCATAAGCGTCCTTGTTGCGTCGCAAAAGGTATGAATGGAGAAGCTTCCGAGATCTTCCGAAGTAACGTTTATCCAGCGGGGAATGATAACTTTCTCCAATTCTTTAAGATCTTCAAACCAAAGTATAAATTCTTCTCGAAGGGTTCCGGTTATTTCGTCGTCCCATCCTAAGGATAATTTCCAGGCTTTTTGAAGCATGAGCTTGGGGCAGAGCATTACTGGAGAAGCGAATCCGAATGGGTCAAACACTTTGTGAGCCACTGACAACATAGTGCGTTTAGTGACGTTATCAACATTTACTTTTTCCAACCAGCTGACGCTCAGCGATAAACTGTCTTCAGTTTTATCCCATTGAAGACCTAACAATTCCGTTTTATTAGGGGCTCCGGTTTCTGCAGTTGAATACTCCCAATCTCTTAGTATGAAACCACCTGTCTTCAGTAGATCATTAGAAACATTTATCAATCGCTTCAGCTCTGCTTCATTATGGACGCTAGTTACAAGATTATCCACATAAAAGATCTTCAAAAGACACTGAGTAACGAAAGGGTCAACCGCGACATTTTGTTCAATGTGATATTTCAATACAGCTCCTAATAGAAACGGACTGCTGCGGACACCAAAAACTACTCCGGTATGGCGGAAAAACTTATAATTTTCACAAGATTTATCAGTCCACCATAGAAATCTCAAGTAATCTCTGTCTTCTCTACTAAGACTGATTTGCAGAAAAGCCTTCTTTATATCTGCAATCACACCAATATTTTTCTCTCTAAACCGTAATAAAATATCAGGTATGAGCTCAATCAAGTTTGGGCCACTATGTAAAGAGTCATTTAGTGAAGGATATCCCTTGACTCGAGCAGAGGCATCAAAAACCGGTCGTATAGGAGTAGTCTTACTAGCCTTGATGACAGGTCTATGCGGTAGATAATTAGCAGACAAAGACATTTCTTCAACTGGTACTTCTTTGATAATCCCATTTTGAAGCCAATCAGAAAATATTTGCTCATAGCTGTCATATAAATTTTCTTGAAACAGCTTTTTGGTCGTAGTTTCTAATCTTCTCTTAGCCTGTTCAAGATTGTCAGCTAATGGCACACTGTTATCCAACCAAGGCAAGTGAACTTCATAACGATTATCTTCATTGTACCTAACAGTTTGAAGGAATTGTTCTTTAGTCAAATCTTCTTGCTCTCTCTTAGACAGCTTTTCAATAGGATCCTGGATCTCAATGGAATCGAGTTTCCAATAGTCTGAAATGTCAAACTCTTTAACGAAAAGTGATGTCACCAGCATAGCATTGTTTGAGGTTGCTTCATTTTCAGGAACTTTTCCTAAGAGAGTCCAACCAAGCAAAGTCTCAATGGCTACCAATCCGCTTGACAAGACTCTTCGTTGGCCGGTCAAAATCTTTCCGAAAATGTCAGCCCCTATAAGAACTTGGACGGGTTGTGGCTTTTCTCCAACATCGCTTAAAGATATATCCATATTCTGAATCTCTTTTATCCATGGACCCGAATTCACAGGTGAGATATCATTGCAAATTGTAGCTTGATCTAATGCTACAAAATTGCATGTGAAATTGTTCGTCATATTTCTCAACCTGATCCTGTATCCTGTATGAGCAAATTCTTCGGTTTTAACTCCGCCAAAGAGAGAGTGTATTAGAGTTTCTTTCTTTAGAGGTGAGTATCCCATGTCCTCAGCAAGATTTTTCACAATATAAGAATTTTGAGAGCCGGTGTCCAGAACTATTCGCACGACAACTTCCTTTTTATCTGAAATAAGCTTGCATTTCAGAGTTTGTAAGAACACTCTAGGACCGGTACTTATGTTTGCCATGTTAACTTCGTCAACGACTTCCTTTTCGTCTGTCTTCTTTTCTTCAATTCTTCTTGCTTCATTTGTTTCACACATCAAGGGTACATGTTTTTTCCCACAAATACAACACCTCAGAAATGCACGACATCTTCGGACAGGGTGACCAGGTGCCAGACAAGCAAAACAACAATTCTTTTCCCTCAGAATTCTTTGTTTTTCCGATAAACTCATCTTTCGTGCGGAAAAACAGTCTGCACTCGAATGAGCTTTATCACAGAAAACACACATCTTTTTCGTTTCCTGAGTATGAGAAGTCGTGAAAAGTCCGGAAGCTGTTGGCGTGTTATTCTTTTTTACCCTCTGATCAAATTTTTTACCTTTGAAGCAATTGCTTTCTTTCTTTTGGTTCAAGCCAAAACCTTGCATCGCTAAACAAATCCTTTCCTCGGATTCCACTTCAGATTTTAGGAATTTTAGCAAACCATTAAGCCTTTCTTGTGGATCACCATTGTGGTTGAAATCTGGGCCTCTTTGTCTTTGCCATGCTCTAAGTATATCTTCAGGCAAACATGACTCCACTAATGGGTGAAGAAGAGCAGCGCTTTTATCCGTTGTTACGCCAAGAGTCTCTAGTGCACGAATCTGAGACTCCAAATTATCGTATAGTGCGCATAGATTTATGGGAGAACTTCGCGCAGCATTTTGGATGACCAGATTTAACAGTTCGCGAACATAAAATTCAATTAGTAAATCATTTCGACCGTAACGAGATTTTAAAGATTCGATGGCTTTTTCGTAGTTGGCGCCGGTTGGCGGAAAACTTTCAACAACCTCCCGAGCTCGCGACTTACTAACAGTACACTGTATCAAGTATTGAAACTTATTTTCTGGCGCAATATCTACATCATTATGTACATGCTCGAATTGACTCCAAAACGGCAGCCAGTCCTTTAAATCTCCAGAAAATTGTCTTAATTCTAATTTAGGCAAATTGAATTTCTTTTTGACGTTACCTGTTAACTCTGCAGTTTCCTCGGGAGCATCCAACGCTCTTCGGGCATTTATTCTGGCCAATTCTAATTCATGTTGCCTCTGACGTTCTACATCTTGCCTTTGACGTTCTTCGTCTTGAAGCCTTCTATCTTCTTCGTCTTGACGCTTTTTCTCCTCCTCGTCTTGGCGTTTTTTCTCTTCTTTTTGCTGTCTTTCAGCAACAGTTGTTTCGAACACAGAACTAATAAAATTCGGATCAGCTTTGTATTCATCACTGTTCAAAATTTCTTCTTTCAGTGCAAAAATCGTAGTTTTAGATGGTAAGGACCCGATAATCTCTTGGCACAAGTACAATAAATCTTCTTTTTTAAAGCCTTTAACTGCTTGAAACATTTTGATTCAGCTTACCAGGTCCTGTCGCGGACGCCAGATGTGAAGAGTTCTCAATAGAATTTCAGTCCTCACTTAACAAAAATAACTTTTATTATTGCCTACTTATACAACGTCGCTTTATAAACTAATTTTACTAATTTTAACACTTGAACCACAGGTTCACCAAGCATAAAATATTTTTAAAGTAAATAAAAAAGCAGCTTCTCACACAAAATTCTTTCATGGAATGTCAATTCTTCGAAAAATAAACACATAGTCTCCATGGCAACCGTTTGCGCCAAACGATATAAAATATATTTTAATTGTTCGTGCTAGAAATAAATAAATATTTTCAGACGATCTCACAGCCGTCTTTACCATAAGGGCACACGGGGCCCGTGCCCAGGGCCCCCATTCTCAGGGGTCCCCGAAGGTTCGACAGTGTATTTCACGCATTTGTTCTCAAAACATTTTTGTCGGGCACATCACACGTTTTTCACGAATCAGTAATCTTATCGGAAGTTATTTACAAGGCATATACTGCGCCATTATATCGCTGGCTGCGCCTATATTCCTACTGTACTAATTAATAACATTGCCCGATCTGTCCCACGTTGACCAGCTGACTTTCATAGTTAGATACATAATAACCATAGCAAAGCAATCAGCGGATTTAAATATCTCAACCTTACATAACCTAATAAAATCAGATAAATTGAGAGAAACTTTTCAAACGTAGAAATTGCTACAAGAATATTGCTAATGGTTACCAATTGCAGTGGAGAGCGGTCATTTTCGCAGCTTAAGAGAATAAAAAAGGAATTGCGAACAACAATGTTACAAGAACGGCTGAGTAATTTGTCAATCATGTGCATAGAAAGTGATATCTTCCAAAAAATGGAATTTGAGGATATAATAAAAGATTTTGCTCAACAGAAATACCGAAAAAAAAAACGTTATCGTAATCGTAAAACCAGTCGTATTGTAATATCATTAATGACACATTATATCATACTGTATTTGATTGCCTATAATAAATGGTCATACAGTAAAATAATTTATTATAATTCGCTTTTTTTACATTCCAAAAGGGCCTCAAATTCTTGTGTGCCCAAGGGCCCCAGCCTAGTTTAAGACGGCCCTGGGAGTCTGATTAGAAAGTGCGTCACAGCTATTAGATTATTATTTCTCATTCTTCGATGACCAATCAGAGATCTGAAATTTGTTATGGGAAAGTGTGAAAAGGTTAAGTTTAAAATGTGATGACTAAACAGTTTCTGTGGGAATGGTTACGTTTGTTATTGATGACGCTGTTGTTGGGATGTTAAAGTTAGTTGGGGTGTTAAAGTACTAAGTGATATTAAGGATACTTGAAAAGGTAATAAATTTTGAAGTTTAATTGAGGATAAAAATATTAGTTTTTAAGGGGGTAAAGTGAGGATATGTCATAAGAATTATACTCTCCTGTGTAATAGATGTTATTCCATTACATATATCTATGGTTATACGCGTTTTAGTTTTACTTTAAACTCCTTGCGGCACTGAGTGTTTAAATATTTCTGCATCTTTACCTTAAACATAAACCGTTAAGTATTTCAGACCAAATAAACATTTCAGAAAGAAAATTCATGCACGTCAATCATAGTTTAGTACGATTCAAGTATCCAGTAAATTAAAAGCCTATTTTCTATGAAACGGTATTTTACCAACGTAATAACCGTTTCCCAAGATATTGAAACATACATTGGAAAAGAATAGCTGAAGAAGCCATTTTCCAGCTGATTTCTTTGCACTTCTTCTGCGTAATCGCAACGTATTGTTTTCTACTGGGATCTTTAGTGAACCCACTTACTAGAGAAAGAGGGAATACCACTTTTTGGCTAGAATCTTTATATAGGCGTTTTTTTTTTCTCCCTTTACTATTGTGAAGCCTAGTACATTGTAGTTGTATCGTATGGTATTTTTTCTTTCAATTTCCCAAGATGAAATATAACCTTTCTACTCCCTGGAAAAATCCTCCGCTGATATTCTTTATAAAATCATATTTTTCAGAAAATAATACATTCTTAATATATAATTATACACTCTTATACAACACAAACGAGTGAAATCCACTCCATTAGGAGAAGTGCATTTTCGACACTGGAAAGGAGTGAATATTAAATCTGACTGAGTTAAAATCACTCGCGTTTAGAGTGATCCTGTCGGAGGTTTAACACACAAAGGATCCACTCCAAGAGGAGAAGTGCATTTTCCAGACTGGAGGGGTGAAAATTACTCAGACTGATTTAAAATCGCTCGTTCGTTTTAAGAGTGTATATTATTCTAAATATTTAATTTAGATATTTGGAAATTCGATTTGCAAGGAATTTTGAAAAAAAAAAGTATATACATTTACTGAGGGTGGTGGAACTTAAGTTTTGAGCGGTAAAACTGCAGATTTGGTTGATAGACATAGATTTTATTTAGGTTTGTGTGCTTGGTCAGAGACCCGCTAATAAACCTTCATCAAGTAAGACAGACACAATTTTACTATCTCTGACTCTATTTTTTAGAGACAGAGACCAACTAGAAGATATCCAGAATTTACTTTTCACCCCCAGAGGAATTGATTTAGTATGGGAACTTTTACTACTTTGTGACCACGACAGTGTTTAACGTGCACCAGTCACCATTAGCGTACACGGGGTTTTTCTGATGGCAGCGGGGCTTGAACGCGCAACCTTAGGGATGCCAGTCCAAGACCTTACCAACTAGGCTATCCCAGCCAACTGCAGATTTTTTTGTGTTATAAGTATAAATGAAACAACCTCTGCCACTTTTTTGTAATTAACGGTGCATTATATCTTATGCTTCAATCCCTAATGTTTTGTCGGCTCATCACTTGACTATAGTTCTTGATAACAACGCCCATATCCAATAACCCCCGTGTAACACTAGTGCGACGACAATTCAAAATCTACTTACACTCGTTACCAACCTAACTTAGGTAATATCAAAGAGTAAAATGGTAGAGTGATAAGCGCGGTTGGTCCGTTTTTTGGAAACTCTTGTAAGGTAATATATACATACAAAATGATCCGAATACAATTTAACCAAAATGAACTTTTCATTCTGATAAAATTGCCAAATTTTCTCAAATAATTTTCAAATCTGTTAGACCATAAACAAAATTAATGTTTTGAACTTGTTTTCTGGATCGATTCACAGATAATTTATGGCACTCTTTACATTCGCGGAAGGATCTTCTGCATAGCATATTTCTATTTACCCAACTTAGGTTGGCAAGGAGTGTAACCAAATTTTTGTCCACTTGGCATGAAACCTTACAACCCCTACCGCCAAATCCCATGAGAAGAGCCAAAAAACGGGAGGTTGAATGGCATTATGTCCATGTTTTTGTTTATCCTATTTTTCCTGTAATCCCAAATGAGTTTTCCTGGGTTTTTTTCCCGTTTTTCCCTTGAGTGCCGGTATTTAAGGATTATTGTATGTAATGGGATAGCAGTTTTGGGGTGAAAGTAGCAGACATGGAGAAACATGGGTTGGAAGAAGAAAATACATGGGTTTCAGGTGGTGCTAGTGACACGTAAACAGAGGGGTTTTGCTGTGTATTTGTTTGCAAGTGTTTTGTTTTAGGCATGTATTGTCTGTGGGGAAATAAGTTTGCCTAATGGGATGCAAGCAAAAGTCAAAGTTATGAGCTTGCATCCCATTAGACCTAAAGTCTTTTCCCATTAGACCTAGTATTTTAACCCTTTCAGTCCCAAAGACAATTTGGCATCCAATTCAGATTTTTTTTCTGATCGTCTTTTGCCATTTATGATACAAAAAAGCACATCATTCGATTCTTCAAACTTTTTCGATTATAAAATATTTTTTATTTATTCCAATAGATGTCATCCCTATTATTTTTTTTTAAATTGTCAGAAAAAGTATGATGCCAAATGTCATCACTGGGACTGAAAGGGCTAATGCTTCGTCGTCTCGTCACCTGACCGTGGTTCTTGATAACGACTCCCATATCCAACAGCCCCGTGTAACTCTAGTGCAACGACAATTCAAAAATATCTTAACCAAATTTTGGCCACTTTTGGCGTCAAACCTTACAACCCCCATCGCCAAGTCCCAAGAGAAGAGCCAAAAACGGGAGTAAGAATGGCATTATGTCCATGTTTTTGTTTATCCGGTAATCCCAAATGAGTTTCCTGGGTTTTTCCCTTGAGTGCCGGTATTTAAGGATTATTGTATGTAATGGGATAGCAATTTTGGAGTGAAAGTAGTAGACATACATGGAGAAACATGGGTTGTAAGAAGGAAATACATGGGTTTTGGGTGTTGCTAGTGACACGTAAACAGAGGGTTTTTGCTGTGTATTTGTTTGCGAGTGTTTTGTGTTTTTTTTTATTTGTCTATGTGCGGAAAAAGTTTGTGCCTAATGGGATGCAAGCATAGGTCTAAGTTATTTGCTTGCATCCCATTTGACCTAAAGTCTTTTAAAGGGTTACTTCACTTTTGCAATTGAGCCCAGTCGGTTAGCCATTCGCCTAGCAAGCGGGAGTTCCCAGTATCGCGTCCGGGCATCGCCAAATTAACTGCTGACCTATATAACAGTCTGTGCAGCCGACGAATAACACACCGTGTAAGGGAGTGCACGTAAAATACCCTTCAAAGTCCTAACGCTGCGTACGATGTCGTCCTTAATGGTTGCGTTGGGTGAATACTCAGATGCCGACTCGTCACATGACTGTAGTTCTCAAATATGACGTCCGTCGCCAATAGCCCTCATGTAGCTCTAGTGCGACAATATTTCAAACTAAACTAAACTCTGGTTTGGGTCCTAGCATTGTCAAAATAACTGTAGTCTTATAAACGGTCTGCATAAGTAATCGGTTCGACGAATAATACACGTGTAGAGGGAGTACACGTTAAAGCTGTTTCAAACTCCCGACAAAAAAAATTCGAACGTTATAGGGTAGACTAATCAGTGATTGAACGTTTAAGACGTCACGTTTGCCAGTGAAGGAACACCAGGATATAATGACCAGGGACTACCAACCTTTGTCAGATAGCTTCCTACTACATGGAAGGAAGTCAGTGTTGGCAATCCATATAGTGAAATGATTTTCAATCCTTACTTTATTAATTATATTTACAAAATAATCATTCACTGGGGCTTGTTCACTCACTGATCAGTCTACCCCAAATGACACAAGCTATTTCTTACACTTATTTTCAAAACCTCTTGCAGCAATTACACATAATTAATTACAGCAATATGCATTAATTATAAATCGTAATTTCATTAGTTATGTACCAAAACATAGTAATAAACTTTTAAACTACTTGGTTATAGTCGGCACTTTATTCTAGTATATTTCCCCTTGTTAGTGTCTGATGGTAACTTATTAAATTCTAGTTAGTCAAGATTAGTTAATTCCTGTGGACACGACTGTTTAGATAGTTGATGCTTTAGTTTTGTAAAAGAGATTTTCAAATGTTGCAACAAGGAAAAATTAAGTTCATCTAATTAGAGTAGACAGCTAATTAGTCATCTAATTAGTAATTAAGACATTCAAAGGTTTGTTAAACGTGGTTAACTCACAAATTATCTGTTGTTTGTGTTAGTAATTAAAAGTCTTGTCAGGTATTTCTTAGTCAGATCGTCTCATATTATATCAACACTACCAGAAAAAGAAGTTATAATGAAACAACTTGTTGCAATGCGGTAACTTATTTACTATGTAATTAAATCTTCGCGGTTTTTAAGTTTAACAGGCAATTATTTAAAAATATTGTTTTGCAGTGTTCAGTTTTGATGTAGTGAAACGATATTTAAGTTTGCTGTTTACTTCTCATTTTTGAGAAAAATATTACTTAAAGAACAACGATCTATAACACAGCTAGATTAACTGTTTTAGATAAAAAAAAAAAAGACGAACAATACCAAATTATTTAAGACAATTTATTTGGCTTTCTTTTTTAAAAACTCTGACAAAGTTTTTAGCTCCTTGCACTTGACAAATAAATACAGGGTGTTTGTAAAATAATGTCCAAGTTTCAAATGGTAATATTATCAGCTGTAATCGTTCGACAGTTGTGTTTGAAGGTGACGAATAAAGAATAACTCCAACAGTTTCAGATAAGCGCAAGCGCTTGTACCGCTACATCGTTTTCACAGTTGCACAGGCTGTTGCTTTCATTGTACCGGACTTGCTGCAGACAGTATGGGAAGAATTGCATTTTCGTTTGAATGTATACAGTATCACTAAAGAAGCACACATTGATCACTTACATTAAAAACTAGGTTAGTTTTCCTTCAATTTCATGTATGATTTGTTATATTTAGCATAAAATAAACTACTGTATTATAACATTGAAACTCGGACATTCTTTTACGGACACCCTGTATAATAATTATGTTACAAACAAATTTAGTATGTTTCAGTTATTAATGTAAAATTTGTTTAGTTACATAAAACATAAACATTCCCTCAAACCAATGCAATTTCTCAAAGTACAATGTATTTCCGTGTACTCAAGTACTCAAAGTACAATGTATTTCTCAAAGTACAATGTATCTACGTTTCAAACTAATAAACTGAGACGTCCGATCTTAAAATAGCTTTAGGATTTCGTCAACTGACCAGGTTATACTAGAAGTTTATTTTCTGAAATTATAGCCGCTACGAAAAATATCATGTTTTTTTATTAAAAAAAATCAACTTTATTTTTTTTACAAAGCTTTCACATGGGAACTGGGAGTAATCAGCAGAGGTTAGAATAGAAAAGAGACGCTGCTTCGTCAAAGATCTATGCAAAACTTTCAAAGTGAAGCCATTGGTTGCTTTTTATATAAGCCCAAACATATATTTGGCTAATTATTTGGCGATAAAGGTTGAATATGTTACCGGAAAGGTATGCTAACAAAAGCCAAGCAAAGCAGGCTACTATAGACCATATTATAAAATCTACAATTTTCTTGAATTGCGTTGTTTTAAAAAATTTGCTCATAAATTTCGCTGGCGCAAAAGCAACATCGACGATGAAAATGTACAACCATCGCCAAACGTAATATTTCTTCACTTGGCGTGGGGTTTTTTTTTCGGATTTGGAGATTTGTAATTTTTTGTGGCAGTCTATCTGACTTCGATGGAGGATTCGAATTCTTTGACTTCGCAACGATGACGTTTTCCGGCAACCCTATCTGACCATTCTTTATTAAGGGGGTTCAATAAGTTGTATATCGGTAATGTTAAATTGGCCAATTTTAAAGTACCTTTTAGTTTTCCAGTTTTCCCTTTAAAAATAGTTTTCCAGTCGTCTTGATACTTTGTGACATTATTAATAAAGGTTGTAATAATACTTTAAGCCAATAATTTTTATTTTGATTTTTTCACCGATTTGAGGGTATTGAACCCCCTTAAAGCAGTATAGAGACCGTGACGACAAAAGTCGCCAGAATACGGACTTTTTGAGCGATTTTAAGTTCGCCAAGGGTTACCGTACAGTAAATCTGATCCGTTGTTCAAAGGGAGATAGCACATGTGAAAACTTAAGTGGCGATTTACAAAGTGAGTTTGCTTGGTTTTGTCGAAAAAACATTCCATTTGTCACCAGATTCCATTGGGCGAGCTAAAATATCACCTTTTAATAACCGATTTTTAAGGAATAAATAAGACTTTTCGGACTTATCGTAGAATCTTAATGAAATAATTTTGTGTGGTTAACTTGTGCGTATCGTACCGATTTGGCGGCTTTCAGGATACACTTTTTCTCACCAAGATTCTCTATTTTATTCTGACCTTCAATTTCAAATCCCCCCAGGTTTAAAAGTCTCTCTTGCTTTCGAAGTACATTTTTCATTTGAAATGTTTCCTTAATGACATTAGAGTGACAGCGCAGAGTTCTTAATGGGGAAAAACAAAGTTTGTTTACTTTCTCATTAGCTAGTGACGTCATTAATCATTGTTGTAGAAGAATTAATTATTTAGTTTTCTTATAATGGAATTTGGAAGTTTTGCATATTATCAGACGGAACGGTCGTTCCGCCCACCAATCTCCAAATGACGCCAAGGGCTAAACGGCAGTTATGTATATATACAGAAAACATTTCGCTATGTTAACAGTGAAATTGATTTTATTTTCTACCAGGCAAACTAAACTTCGTAGAACAATAAAAAAAATACAGTAAAGAGGTTTTGTAGATTACTTTCAATAAAAAAAATTTTTGGTTATTCTTGAGTCAAAAACAGCGGAGAAAAAAAATATGGAAATGTTCGAAAATGAAATCTTTCGAGCAGTTTTAGTCAAATTTTGACCTAATTTTTGAAGTGACCTACAGCCATTACTAGACCATTAATCTGGAAGCGATTTTTACTAAAAGATTCAGAATGCTCCAATTAAGCCCCTTTCATAGGTTTGAAGTTTCAAAAAGAACTCGTTCTATTTTTAATTAATTAAAATCTATATTACCTTTGGCGGTATGAATGTGCGATAAACAAGCCATCCTAGCGGCCAGGTACCTCCGAAAACGAGCCAAGGTTTACTGTATTTTCATCGAAGAGCCGCATAGCAGCGCTGTTAACTATTAAGTTATAATACAGCTTCTAAAATATATGATTAATCTAATATCTGAATAGACAGATTAAAAAAAATCTAATTAATAAACGGAAACTCTTCATTTCAACTTTTTGGCGTTTTTATTTAAAAAAAAAACTAATGAATAACTCGAGTGGATGAATCAATCCAGAAATGTAAACAAACAGTCATATTTGCCAATTTGGTTGCCATATTCAGTTACCAATACCATTAAAAATAGTTTTGTTGGTTTTTTCTTCATAAAAAGAAATATATTTTATCCCTAAAAATTATTGAGGAATAATTAATTATGTCAAAGTAATCTTTGCTTATTTTTTTTTATGAAAAGAAATTATATTTGTTTCTAAAATTTATTGAGGAATATTTTATTATGCCAAAGTAATATTTCATTATTAAAGTTAAATTTTTTAACATGAGCTGTGTTACTAAATGTTTGTATTATAATACATAACCGTAATCTAAGAATTGTATTTGGTTATTGTTTTTTCTTGAATAGGCTGGATATTTTTTAAGTTTAATAAAAGTAAATTGAAATTAAATATGCCTTCAAAAGTAAAAAAAAAAAACTAGGCATAAAAGACGGATGTGGTACACTAAAAATAACAGCTGCGATGTAATCTCGAAATGTGTCGAAAACAATACATCTGGAATAAAACGTCATCTAGAAACTGTTCCTGAAAATAACAAACGGGAACGTTACGATAATGAAGATTCGGTTATTAAAACTGTTCCTATTTTTCAGTTACAGATGTGACAGGGGAGATTTCTTCCCTTAAGCTGTTTCTACTAAACGATTGAGAATGCCCCAATTCAGGCCCTTTCGTAGGTTTGAAGTTTCAAAAACATTTTTTTCTATTTTTAATTAATTAAAATCGATATCTTTGGCGGTACGGTTGCGCGATTAACTAGCCATCTTAGCGGCCGTATTACCTCCCGAGACTGCGCCAACCGAGGTCTGCTATATTTTCATCAAAGAGCGTCAGAGTTCAAAAACACAACGAACAAGCCGATATTACAGTTTCTAAAATAAATGATTTATCAAATATATGAATCAGCAGGCTGAAAAAACTTTGGAATTCTAATTAATAAACGGAACGCTTCATTAAAAAGTTTTGGCGTTTATTTAAAAAATATATATCAACAGCGATAATGGAATGGTTGATCTTGATCTATAAATGTAAACAGTCATATTTGGTTGTCAGATTCAGTTCATATTAGCTCAAACTTTTTGAACACTTTGCTTTTTCTATGAAGAGTAAGAAATAATATTTTTTTTGGTTCTCAGAAGTTATATAACTTTCTATATAAACATTGAAATCATGTCGTCAATTTTGTAGTCGTATTGTGTCTGTATCTTTTGTTATTAAAAAAAAAAACTACTGATATCCCCCAAAAAGCTTCGTAAAAGTAAACAAACGCCAATCTAAAAAAAACTATTTTATCAAAAAGCAAGTTCATTATGAAAGTTGTGGCTAA
The DNA here is from genome assembly GCA_023701765.1 of Hylyphantes graminicola. Taxonomy (NCBI): domain Eukaryota; kingdom Metazoa; phylum Arthropoda; class Arachnida; order Araneae; family Linyphiidae; genus Hylyphantes; species Hylyphantes graminicola. The sequence continues at coordinate 55,056,663 of CM043112.1, read as the reverse complement.
AAAAGCCGTGATATAAAATGAATGCCAATCTCTTGTGTAAAACTTTCTGGTCATAATGAGTAGTATAATTTAAGTTTTGCTGCCATAAAAATATTGCACTCTTTGAGGTTGGTGCCCCCCCCCCCCATCTTAACCACCCTCTATACCTTTATATAAATGTATTGAGATTAAACATTTGTTAAATTTTTTTTAAGTATCCTTCGTTATTCTGATTTAGTAATTCAAGTTCATTTGCGTGATTTAAATTTTTAGGGGGATTAAGTTGTGCACCAACCTCAAACAGTGCAATATTTTAATGGCAGCAAAACTTAAATTATACTACTTATTATGACCAGGAAGTTTTACACAAGAGATTGGCATTCATTTTATATCACGGCTTTTTTAGCCACAACTTTCATAATGAACTTGCTTTTTGATAAAATAGTTTTTTTTAGATTGGCGTTTGTTTACTTTTACGAAGTTTTTTGGGGGATACAAAATACAAGGATAAATAGGTCATTTTTAAACTTTTCAGATGTTAATTTCATATACTTTTTTATTTTTTTCACATGTATATATGATAGCAGTTGTTATAGTAAGCACTTCTAATATTTTCAATAACGAATTGAAAAACTTTTATCAAATTATCACGAAAATAAATCTTATTCCTGAAGGACCAAACATGAAAACAATACCGCTTGAAGTGCTGCCATTTCTGACGTGAAATTTGCTTTAAAAACGTATATCGTTGTTTATTTTCGATGTATACCTTCAAAAACACTGTAGCTCTAAATATAAGAATATTCTTCCATAAATCGAAAAGGCGAGTGTAAGTATTTTCAAGCTGTTGCCAAAATATCCAATCAAATAAGTTTTACCACCGTTGTCGAAACAAAGCCACCGACAAATAAAATAAAATCCACCAGGCAAAATACAACTCAACCCGAACAATTTTCGCCTCTGAGAGACTGTTGCCAATTCAGAACACTCAAAATAAGATTTGGTTCTACCTTCTAATACCGTTGCCATACGATGGTTTCCAAAAGTAGCGGATTTATTTCTATGGTCCTGTGACGTCAGCTTTTATTGGATGATATCGCATTGTTTTCTAGAGTCCGTATCGTTTTATGAAAACCTTTTCTGTTCTTAGCTTGAAAGTAAAATAAGAGGTATACACTATACTAGCTTGGCGAAAAAAGTGAAGCACTCAGAAAATCACCGTAGCCCAAAACCAATGAATCTGTTCTGAAATTAAGATTTAACCCTTTTAGGCCCAGGGATGACATGTCATTATCCTGCCTCTGATAATAATTTTAAAAAAAGGGCTGACATCTATTGGGATTAATAAACAATTATTTCTAATAGAAAAAGCTTAAAAAATCGAATGATGTGATTTTTGATATCGTAAATAGCTATAGACGATCAGAAAAAAAAAATCTAAAATGATGCTGCTAAATTTTCATTGGGGAAGGAATGAAAGGGTTAAGTTATGACTCGTATGGCTCTAGGATTACAACGCAGTACTGAAAAAAATTATATTCATTTTAAAAAGCAAAGCTTGATTTTGAACAATAGGCCATTAAAACACAAATAATGAAGATTTGAGAGCTGCTGCCTGACTTAAAAAACAAAAAACACAAGTTTTAATTAAAACAAATTTGATTTCTCACATAAAACATTTTGAAGACAAGAAGATGAGCATAGACAAAAAAAAAATATAAATTTATTGAATGTTCAAGGTTGGTTGGTTGGTAGACATATATTTTCAGGCTTGTGTGCGTGGTCGCAAGGACTGTTCAAGGTGTAACCAAAACTCCCCTCTCCTCGTCGATATTTTTGAAGAGCTTGATTTGGTTTGGTTTGAATTGTCGTCGCACTAGAGCTACACGAGGGCTATTCTTTGAAGAGCTTGAACATTCGCTTTTTTTACCCGCACAATCGTGATTGCTCGGTGGGAAAGGGTTAAGACACAACTATTTCTCTTTAGAACAGTGCCAAACCACTCGCCAAACGTTCGCTTGGGTGTATCTTTGAAGCGATAAAAGCCTTCATTTGACAAACCTTCTTCTGCTTTGTTTTTCTCATGGCAACCTCTCCATCTTGTTTTACCTCCATACTTCGGCAATTCCTTTGGGTTATGTATGGGAGATATTTATGTTATGATACGGCATTGCATCCGATATTCGGCTTTCCACTCTAGCCTTGTTGCCACTTCGCTATCATAAATATTTCTATTAGCTCGCAGTGTGGAATATAATTTCGGTTTTCTTTTCGTGTCTTAAAACAAGAGACGCGAGGATTTCATAGTTGATTTACGCGTATATGCTGACCTTAAAAGTTCAAACTAGAAAGAATAGATTTTGAAAATAATTTTGCTGTTAAAATGTAACTATTCAACTAAACTGTAAATGATAAGCGTAAAATATACTGTTAAATGTTTTGTCTTAAATAGTAGTTTGAAAGTATTTCAGTTACATGCAAAAAAATATGGATCAAACATTACAATACACTCCTTTCCAACCTAAGTTGGGTAAATAGAAATATGCTATGGAGAAGATCCTTCCGCGCATGTAAAGAGTTCCATAAATTATTTGTAATACATCCATAAAACATGTTTAAAACATTAATTTCGCTTAAAGTCTAACAGATTTGAATATTATTTTTAAAAAAATTGGCAATTTTATCAGAATGAAAAGTGTATTTTGGTTAAATTGTATTCGGATAATTTTGTATGTAAATATTACCTTACAAGAGTTTCCAAGTAACTGACCAATTGCGCTTTTGCCTCTGCCTTTTTACTCTTTGCTTTTATCCAAGTTAGGTTGGCACGGACTGTAGAAGGGTCCAATTGCAAAATTCACATGTACCTAAGTGTAATCAAGTTGACAACCAGGCACTATATCTTCATTATTTCTGGAGAATGTAAAACTTTCAACAAAACCCTTATACCTTAAACGTTTTCTAAAAATTCCAAAATTCCATCTTTAAAATATCTCTAAATCAAAAATCCCCCTAAACTTTAAAGCCAACTTTCAATTCAAAAATGACCCAGACACCCAAAACAAAAGTTTAACTCTCAACTTCAAAGTAAATCTAAGTTTAAAAAGCCTTTCGCCCAATTTCTGTTACGATACGTTGCCATTTCCCCAGCAACCTGCTGTACTTCCCACGCAGCTATCTTCTAATCCTCCTTAACAAGCACCGAAACTCGCCACGCTAGGATCAGGTGGGAAACAACTCAACTTGACTCAATTGTTGAGTTTCGGTTTCGGTTGCATTCTTTATCGAACTCGTTAAAGTCGTCTGTCTCCATGGGGAAAACTTTAGAAGGAGTTTAAGATTTTTTTTGCTCAAGAAAAGGAATTTAAACTTAATTTTGAGTGGATTTCTTTTTATGGCATTAGATATAATTATGTATTAACGAAGTTTGGCAAGAAAATTTATCTAGCGAAAATTAACTTTCTGCTTAAGTTTATCAGAGTAAGCAATTTATAACATTTATATAGAACAAGATTTATATTGGACAAATAAAGTTACTCGAAGATCGAATTTATAAAACTTTAAAGATAACATTTTGTATGTAAATGAGGATGTTACTGATGCTCGCAAAGTGGTTGTTAATGTTTTATACTAGTTTTCTAACTATTAAATATAGCTGGGTCGAAAATTATAATTTTATTCATTCATGTCTCTGAGCAAAAATATTTTTGTTGCTCACTAAGCCTAAACTTAAGGAATTAATTTTGACAACCATTCAGTTAAACGTGTGTCATTTCCAGTTTTAAAGAATAACGAACTTTCTAACTAATAATTGATTTTTAATTTTTACTAAAAAATATAGATTGATCTTTGATTGATATATAGTAAGGGGAAACTATAATTGAAAAATTGTCTTTGGCCTATGACTAAATGATTTAAATCTTTAAAATCGACCTCACCATAGATCTAGAATTAAGGAAAATGCATAAATTTTTTGTAAATTATGCCCTTTCAATTCCATAGACTAGAAAAAAGATTCCTTTAAATAGTTATATTGATGTATAAGAATAAAAAAAAAACTTGTAATAAGTGACATAGTTAAAGTTACCGAACATCAATAATATTTTAAAAGCCATAAATGGAATTATTGTGCATGTTGCCGAATGGTAGCGTTTTGTACTTGTAGACAATTGAATAAACGGAATTTTCCGATGATTGTTAATTAGTCATCAGTCTAAATGTAAACCACTGTCGATTCAAGTATAATTTACAAAATGCAGTGATATTACGAAAGCTAGAAAATTAATGCCTTATTGTTGTCTAACTTATTGAATTGATATATATTAATCCAATAGGCAGGTTACAGGTCTAGTGTAGTAACAGAATTGCTGAAAATGAAAATAAAATAATCCTCTATTGATGGATACATGTTATCTATGTAAAGCAGGAATGAACTCTGGAGGGAATTACGTAACCTGAAACATGCCAATTAAAGCCTTTGTTTAGAATTACGCCCTTTAAGTGAACAGTACTTAAGTTACACGCCTTATTTAAGTGACCAATGGCTTTGATTTATTCAGGGGGTAAATTATGAAACTTAAGATTACATAACTGTCAGTTAAATTTAAATTTGTCTATTGTTAAGCATGCAAAGATTGGTAAAGATACTAAAATGAAGGTGAAATTTGTGTACAATTCATTGGTTTGTTTAAAAAAAGTAATTGAAAGTTTCCCAACATTTTAAAGTCAACAAAAAAAATGAAAAATTTATTATCGAAGGAGAACGTAGTACTCCAAATTATACTAACCTACGTACTTTCAACCCTACACTGTAAAATGTAAAAATCTTCTAGAATGTAATTGTAAAATTTTAAAAGCTGAGCAGTCCAATTTTTATAAATTATGTTATAAAAATGTATCGGTAAATTTCCCTAAAAAATTGAAATAATCCCACATAAAGCCAGCAATTTTCCTGGAAATATCAAAAAATATCCATCTGTATGCAAAAAATGGGACGTTGCTGCTATTCTTTTTACTTATTTCTCAATTATTTGCTGATTAAAAAGATACAGCCGAATTCGATTCAACAAATGAGAGGGTCCATTTAGTCAAACCAACCTTTACAACTGCGCACCACGCGTCGCGGCTATGGTTGCTTGTAGACAAATATGCATTGTATTGAATCGTCCGAAAAGATGGGCCGGGATAGCCTGGTCGGTAAGGTCTTGGACTGGCATCCTTGAGGTTGCGAGTTAGAGCCCCTCTGTTTTCCGAAGACCCCCGTGTACTCTAGTGGTGACTGGACCACGTTAAATTTTCGTCGTGTTCACAAAGTCCCCCAAGTTCTCATACCAAATCAATAACTCTGGCGGTGACACGTCAATTCTGGGGATCCTCTAGCTGGCCTCTGTCTCTAAAAATTAGACGGATCCACTTATGTGAGTGTTGTGTCTGTCTTACTTGACGAAGGTTTATAAACGGGTTTCTGATCAAGCACACAAACCTGAATACATATGTCTACCAAAAAAACAGTATAAAAATATGCATGCCATTTTATTTGAAATATGTTTCTGAAGGAAACGTGAACGGAAAAAAGTCCATGCAAACTTGAAAAAAAAAAACAGGATCTTTTGCAAAACATAAGAGTAACTTTACCTGTCTCTTACAGTGTAAAGCAAACTGTGTATCTTGGTCTTAATACGTCTAACGCGGATGCTAATGTATGATTTCTTTCTTTGCAGTTCTTCAACCACAGACCTTGCTGCTCGGCGTGGCGTATTCAGCAGAAGGAGATATGGATCCGTTGAAATGGTGAGTGAGATGCTTATGCAACCAAATATAGAAATATATGCTGCCTTGTGTAGTAGATTTTTTATTCAAATATCGAGTTGTAAAAATTGTACACATCGTCTCCGTTTATTGTGCACATAGATCCAGTTTTATAATAATTTTTTACAAAAAAAATTTTGCCAACCATGTAACATGGTCTACTCATCCACTACATCAATGGTATCGGGGACATTGTCCTGGAGGTTCTTCGGCACTAAAATGTAACAAACAAGGACAAACTGCCATCTCCCGTTTCCTTAGTGGGCAACTCAGAGTATGACCTTTTCGGGTGGTTTAAGAATATTTGACACATGCTCCAAGTACTCTTCTGAGCAGGCTTCACCATCTCACATCTTGGAGTGCCTGGGGCGCAGAAATCCAGATCTCCTAGGAGTTGGTTGATGGTCCATGGACTTCCTTGAGGTTTTTGGACTCATGGACCTTGTCTAGCTCCGCTGGACATTGGGTATAGGAAAAGAGAGAAAACAATGCAAATAAAATATGATTTGAATAACAAGGTTCGAAAATAGGGTTTCCTTGTCGTCTCACCGAAATAAATCCTAAAGAGAGTCCTACGAATAGTGAGTGCACGGGATTGTGAGTATGTGAGTGCACTTTAAATATGTTTCCTTTGAATGTTGCCTTTTGCATTTGCGATAGAAGTCGGCTCGTCACTTGAAAACAATTTTAATTTATGACGCCCTTCGCTAATAGTGTAGCGTCAACGTATTGGTCCTTGGCCCTCTACCGGCCAACTTGGAAGCAGACCCGCAGCACGGAATAAGAAGATAACTTTTTTAGACACTGAACGGAAAAGACATAATTTTAGGTGTGGTCCTAAATGGACGAGAGGTTATCGAGAATGAACGAACTCCGATTATTTTACGAACATTTCTAAAGTGTTTTTAATAAATAAATAATGTGTTAATAAAACGAATTTCGAATCATCTAAATAAAGCTACCTTCGCTTCTACGGGAGTAATTTTTTGTGTTCGAGTATTCTGGAGTCTTGTATGTTGTTACAAGACCCTAAAAATGGTGGATTGCGGTGACATTTTCGAGGATAACAGCATCTCGTCACTTCTTTTGGTGAGTGCCTTTTGCAAATTTTGTCTTTTGCCGGTGTCGAGAAAAAATAGTTACATAAACTAAAATGTCAATACAAAAAACTGTTTATAAAATTAGTTTGGTTTTTCGAAAATAAAAATCCTTTAACTCGTAAAAAAACTTAATAAGGTGTAGTTAATTCCTTGGAAATTGAGTTTTGAGTTGTTTTTGAAATGATAAACAGAAAGTTTTGTATTAATTACTCTAAAATAACTATTTATGTATGATATCAATGTTCGTAACGTGCTTGAAAAGCTATAAAATTCTATTGAAAGCGCCATTATTGGTAACAAGTAATTCCTGGATACAATTGTGAAGCTAAAATACTTACGTTATTTGCTTGAAAAATATTTATAACTTAGTTAAATATTAAGCATTAAGTAGCTTATTGTTGGAATTTAGTGTTATTTTGAGCGTAATAGATATTTGTTGCGAAGTAGTATATATTTTGATATCAAGAGTGAATAAATATTTAAGAATTTAGTGTATTCAAACGTCTTTGAATGGTAGCACTGTTAAAATTCTTGGAAAAAATATTTTACATATATTTGAATGGTATAAGATAATTATACAGTTAAAAAAAATCTTGTGTCTATCAAGTTTCTTGTTAACGAATAAAAAATATATATAAGAACCTTAGTGTATTCAAGTATAAATATTTGAATGACAGCACTGTATAAATTCTTTGATGATATATTTGAGTGTTTATTCGTTAAGAATTATTGTATGAACCCAATTACATGTTTAAAAATTCTTTTGTCATCCGAGTTTTCGTTTTGAGAAAATGTGTTCGTGGACAAACATGGCGGATGGTTTGACTTCCTGTTGACTGAGAAAGAATATCGATTGTTTTTTTTTATTTAGTTATTGGCACGTGTTCGGTTATTTTCTGTGGTCGAAATAAAAGACTGGATATATTTTTGATGTTTTTTTAAGTAAGAAGAAAAAAATACATCTGTTGAATAAGAAGTTTATTTACCATATTCTGTTTCTTTTATTTTTTATTGGAAAATAATTTCGTGGTCACATTTTATTTCTTTTTTAATGCTTATTTTGGGGATATTTGTTATAAGTGGTTTTGATATTTCCTTGCATTAAAAATATATAGGTGAAAATATTTTCTTAGAAAAAATTTATGGAATTTATTTCTTTTTGTCTTATTTGTGTATAAATTTTCTTTATTTGTGTTTATGCATTGAGACATTTCTTTTCGAATGTATTTCTTACGTTCTTAACGTTAATACGTTAACATAATACGTTCTTATTGCTTGTAGAAAATGAAATTAAACCTTGCTATTTATCTTTAAAAAAAGATATTGTATAATTTATAAAGGTTTATGGTTATAAAAATAATACTTTTAGTTGTGAAATTAAGATATGTAAAAAAAAAGTTTATTGTATATGAAGTCTATTACGAGTGTGGATTCGTCTCAGACATTTAAAGAAACTTTTTAATATCTTGTCGGGAAAAGTAGTTAGATTTTTTTTTTATTTATAAAAATGGCTATTTGGGGAAAGTGTCGAAAAGGGGACTTATTAAACCTCGCTACGGAAATGAACATTGACATAGATGCGAATTCGACAGTTTTAACTTTGAAAGAAGCCATTAAAGCTAGTACACATTACGAACAAGAATTCGTAGAATCATTTCTTCAAACTGCTGTCGAAGAAAGGAAGCAACTAGAAGAGCATCGTTTATTTCTAGAAAAGCAAGAGTCGGAAAATAAGTTTCTTCTCGAAAAGTTAAGATTGGAGAAAAATGGAACAAGTGTGGCTCCAAGACATAGAGAAGACATACACCATTTGATGACAAAATATGACTCCAAATCTGATATCAGTTTGTACTTAGTCCTTTTCGAAAGAACAGCCAAGAGGATCGGACTTCCAGAAGAGCAATGGGTGTCTCACCTAACGGGACTCTTGCCAATTGAAATGGCGCAGCTCATCGCTCGGGAATCGGAAGAAACATACGAAGATTACGAGGCTATTAAGAAGGTACTTCTGAACCGATACAAACTCAGCCCAGAAAAGTTCCGTCAACTTTTTTATAATCACCATAAAGGACCAGAGGGTACTTGGAAAGACTTTTTGTTTGAGCTGAAAAACTATTTCTACGAATGGATAGGAGGGTTGGAAGTGAGGAACTTTGAAGATTTGTGTAATTTGATTTTATCTGAACAAGTAAAACGGAAAACCAGTTTAGAAATTAAAAATCATTTTATCGATGAGTGGACCCAGATGAAAAATCCAGAGAGGGTCGCAGAAAAACTGGATGAGTATGAAAACGTTAGGATGATCATGAAAAAGACATTTCCAACAAAAGAAAAAACGTTCAAACCATGGAAAGGAAAAAATCAATCCGAAACAAAGGCCCCGTTAAACGAACCACGGGTTGAGAAGAATGAAAATGAAAGAAGTAAAACTAATGAAGGCTTCGAAAAACGCAGAAAACCACGATGTTTTCGTTGTAATTCTACTGAACATCTAAGACCTAACTGTCCCTTGATGAAGAAGACTAGTGGAACTTCAGACATCAATCGTCTTATAAAGAAAGGAGACGAAGACGTTATGTCCCCCTATACTTTTATGGCTGAAGTAAATGGTTTCACTATGCCTATTTTGCGAGATACTGGAACCAGCATCGACGTTGTGTGCCGCAACAGAATCACTCCTAAAATGTTAACTGGAGAGAACATTTGGGTACAACAACCGTTGGACGAATTCCCAGTATGCTTGCCGTTGGCAGAAGTGGAGTTGAAAGGAAAATTCGGACATGTAATCACAAAGGCAGCTGTCGTGCCATGTCAACTAGACAAAGGAAGATACTTGCTGGGTAATCAAACAGCAGCCTTATTAGATACAATGAAAAATGAAGATGTTCCTCACCAGATCAATGCTATAGAAACAAGAGCTCGAAGACGCAAAGCAGAACAAGAGCAAGCTGTCGAAGACCTAGTTGAAGAAGTTGTGGAGGAAGAGGAAAATGAGAATGATGAAATAACAATTGAAGAAGATGATCTGTTTTCATTCCCACCTAAAGAAGATAACTATGAGGGCTTGGCGTTGTTGAAAGTGGATTCTAAAACTTTCTCAGATCAACAAAAAGAATGCCCCGAGCTAAAATCACTTTTGGAAAAAGTGCAAGAAAACCCAAGTGAATCTGCTGGTGGATTAGAAAAACTAGAAAATGGAATACTCGTGAAGAGAAAGATGGACAAGACAGGAGTGGAGAGACTGTTACTGGTTGTGCCTAAAAAGTATCGAAATGACTTGAAAGCCTTTTGTCATGAGGGAACATCGGGACATTTGGGAGTGACAAAGACGAAAGACATCTTTTCCAGACACTTCTTTTGGCCCCAGTGTTATAAAGAAATCGAAGACTACGTTCGAAGCTGCGACAGATGTCAACGCGTTGGAAAACCTCTGGACAAAAAGAAGGCTCCTATGAAGATAGTTCCGGTGATTCAAGAAGTCTTTTCCAAGATAAATGTCGATGCTTGTGGACCTTTGCCAGTCACTCCAAGTGGAAAAAGATACCTGTTGACTGCGATGTGCCTATCATCTAAATATCCAGATGCCGTCCCAGTAGAAGATATAACATCTGTGACTGTTGTTGATGCTTTAATGCAAATCTTTAGTAGGATGGGATTTCCGAAGGTTTTGCAGTTAGATCAAGGAAGCTCTTTTACCAGCGCACTCAGTACTACTTTTCTTGAGAAGTTCGGGATAAAAGTAGTTCACAGCTCTGTCTATCATCCACAAAGTAATCCAATCGAAAGATTTCATCGGACAGTTAAAAGAGTCTTAAAGGTGTTGTGCTTGGAGTCTGGGAGTGATTGGGAGCAAGCTATATATCCAGCTCTGTTTGCCCTAAGAACTGTTACCCATGAAAGCACTGGATTTACTCCTGCTGAACTGGTGCATGGCAAGAATCTTCGAACACCTCTTACTCTGTTGTATGAAAAATGGTTGGACGTGGAAGAAACAGAAGGTGAGCCCGTAACTGAATATGTCTTCTCCTTGATTAACCGAATGAAGCGCTGTCAAGAACTAGCAATCTCAAAGATGGAAGAATGTCAGCAAAAGAATAAAACTTGGTACGACAAGAGAGCAGTAAAAAGAGAATTTCGAATAGGAGACCTAGTGCTGATTTTTGCTACATTTAAGAGCAACAAGTTAAGCCCACATTGGACAGGTCCTGGAACAATTCTAAGAAAACTCTCTGAAACCAATTACGTTGTGCAGTTGCCAGGTGAGAAAGCAACTTCAAAGGTGTACCATGTGAATATGCTGAAGCCATACTATAAACGACCAGAAGAAGTGAATTATTTGATAACTGATCTTGATGGAGAAAATGACGAGGAACAAATGGAAATACCTTGTGTGGACTCTAACCCGAATATATTGGACCTTGAAGAGATGTTTCAAGATTACGGCGAATATTCAAATATGAATGAGGACCAAATCGCTCAAATGAAGAACCTAGTTTGGAAATATATGAAATGTTTTTCAAACATCCCAGGAAAAACCGAACTCGTCATGCACGACATTGAACTTAGCGAAGAACAGTCCATTCTTTCGAAGCCTTATCGAACATCGCCAAGACAAAATGCAATTCTGAAAACCGAAATACAGAAAATGCTGGATTTGAAAATCATAGAAATTGGTTTTTCAGATTGTACTTCGCCAATGATTCTGGTAGAAGCTCCTGGTAAGGATCCGAGACCTTGCATTGATTATAGGAACTTGAACAAGATCACTAAAACAAAGTTCTTTCCTCTTCCAAATATAGAAGAAAGAATTGAAATCGTGTCTTCTGCTCAGTACATAACAGTTCTGGATTTGTCTAAAGGCTATTGGCAAATTCCCCTTACTGAGCGAGCCCAAAGACTGGCAGCATTTGTGACTAACTTTGGCACTTATAAACCCTTAAGGATGCCATTTGGTCTAAAGAATGCTCCTTACGAATTTAGCAAAATGGTATATCAACTTCTAGAGGGATGTGAAGAGTACGCAGTTCCGTATCTCGATGACATAGCGATTTTTTCGAACAGTTTCGCTGAACATCTAAAACAAGTCGATATAGTTCTGAAAAGAATAGAAAAGGCTGGACTAACCATCAAGCCGTCAAAGTGTAAATTTGCCCAAGCGCGAGTGCAGTATCTTGGACATGTTGTTGGACAAGGCCTTAGGAAGCCAGCTGAACTGAAAATTGAGGCGATCAAGAACTTTAGCCCACCTAAAAGTAAAACTGAAGTTCGGGCCTTTTTAGGGTTAGCCGGTTACTACAGCCGATACATTCCAATGTTTTCATCGATTGCTGCCCCTTTAACTGATTCTTTAAAAGGGAAAGCTAGAAAAGGTTCCATTACCTGGACTAAAGAATGTGAGGAAGCATTTGACAAGATAAAGAACTGTCTTTGCAACTATCCTGTGCTGTACTCACCAGACTATCAAAAGCCGTTCATAGTTGAAACTGATGCGTCAGATCGAGGAATGGGGGTAGTTTTGTCCCAGTTGGCAGACAATGAAACAGAAGAACATCCTATTATATACCTAAGCAAGAAGTTTACCAGTGTTGAAAAACGATACAGTGTCAGTGAGAAAGAGTGTGCCGCCATCATCTTTGCAGTTTCGAAACTTAAGTGTTATCTCGATGGAAATTTCTTTCAAATTGTGACTGATCATAATCCTTTGGTGTGGCTGAATTCTCATGCCAGTTCTAACGCACGTTTGATGCGATGGTCACTAATATTACAACCTTTTAATTTTAAAGTTATTCATCGAAAAGGAAAGCTGCATCAAAATGCAGATGGTTTGAGTCGGATTCACACTCACTAAAAAAAAAAAAAGAAAAATGTGTGTATGTGCCCAATTTCTTTTTTTCTTTTCATACTTGCATTTATTTCTTTTCATATATTTATTTTAACATTTGGTTTCTCTCGACACTGGGAATTGATAATTTTTGCTTGGCACTTGCCTAGGTTCCTGGAACAGTTGTATAACTCTTGTATGAACACTAATCATAAACTTTCTCATTCTTCGAAAGTTTCCCCAGGGGAGGAGGAGCCTGTAGCGTCAACGTATTGGTCCTTGGCCCTCTACCGGCCAACTTGGAAGCAGACCCGCAGCACGGAATAAGAAGAGAACTTTTTTAGACACTGAACGGAAAAGACATAATTTTAGGTGTGGTCCTAAATGGACGAGAGGTTATCGAGAATGAACGAACTCCGATTATTTTACGAACATTTCTAAAGTGTTTTTAATAAATAAATAATGTGTTAATAAAACGAATTTCGAATCATCTAAATAAAGCTACCTTCGCTTCTACGGGAGTAATTTTTTGTGTTCGAGTATTCTGGAGTCTTGTATGTTGTTACAATAGCTATCGGTGCTAAGGTGCTAATAGCTCAGGTAGGTGCTCAGGGGATAATAACTCAGGTGTCAATCTCGTACCACTTGACCAGTATGAGGAATAATTAACTGTGTTAAAGCTAATAAAAATGAAGGTGACATATAGACAGACGGAAACGATTAAATTTTTCTCTCCGTGTAGCCGTGGGCGTTGCTCTTGTTTTAGTTTTAACTTTTTGCTGTTTGGCTTGTGATGTGTTTTTACAACTTGTTTTATTAACGGAATGCTATGCTTATAAATAAATGTGTATTTCATCTGGATAATGCCTTTGTGCTTACTGGCAACGTCAAATGCTGTATATTTTGACAACAATGACGAAGATTGTAGCCACAACTGACCAAATATATTTTATATATTTATTGTGCGATTGTTTACTAGTAGCTTGGAAAAGAATCATGAATTTTTGAGGTAAAATATTTTCTTTCCTATATTGAAATGTTGTTCCTATTATATATGAAAACATTTAAGGATATAGAATTTAACCATTTTTGGTAAACACAAAAATCTATTTTTGTCTATTTTCCGAAAACCTATCTTTTGTAATGTAAATACTTTCCTGTAAACTTTTATCCAAGGAAATCATAATTTCACGACATTTTGAAATAACAATCTCATGCACAGGCTTAAACTAGATTGAATCGATCGAAACCTTAAGAAATTTTCGATTTCCGAAATTTTTGTTATAAGGGCAGAAGTAGATAGAATTAGAATAGAGATCCACTATCTGTATTAGTTTGTCAAACCTGTAACTGTGTCATCATTTCCTCTAACTCTGGTCTTCAAAGATTATTAAAAATTGATGTTGGCCGGGGCTGTTAACTTTTAGTCTTGTCTTACCCCGTTGGACAAGATAATGACAATTATCTGATCATTTAATCAAATTCTCAATTGATTATTTAACCTCTTGCGACCTGGCGTCCCCATAGGGAGATACTTTTTAAACCTACCCACAAACAATCAACAAGCTAATTAGTTCCGAAATTGAACCAGTCCGATAGAAGAAGGTCGAAATATCAGTTTTCAGCCTTTGATCAGGCATCAGTCATTTATCTCTATAAAAAAATGAAGTTGAACGGAGGTCAATACGATATTAGAGTTCTTAAAAAAATATTTTATTTTAATTTTTCAAATTTCTTTTAGTAGTTAATTTTCAAGGCATTTTGCATCAAAAACAATTTTAAAATAATCTGTTAACTACAGATAAGTTACACGGCTTTTTTTGTTGCATTCAAAGTACAAAAAATTTGTATTTTTAGAGGCGTGTCCCTGAGTAACTATTAAACTTGATTGTTTTAAACATTTCTTTGCAAAACATACTTTTTACCATATATTTGTATGAAAAGTATGTTTAGATTATGCGAATATACTTGTAGGAGTTTGCTCGAGTGTTAAGAGGGTTAATGTATTTACTTCTTTACAAATAATATATTTGAACCAATCAATACTCAATCTATGGTTCTCTAATCTTTACGTCTCGTATTTTGTTTCCTTCGTATGTTATACCATGGGCTACTTAAGGCCTCGGAAGTTTTTCTTGGCATCACGCTATTCTGATTCGGATTGTAGTCCTTTCCAAAAAAATTACGAAACTTATTCGAGAACAGCCAACTATGGTTTTCAGGTTCCAAAAAGGTTTCGTTCCTTTTTTTTCGAAACAGACGACGAACCCGAAGCGGGCGGATAGTATGTCGTCATAGAACTTTTTGGCCAAAATAGGCAGCTATATTAGTATTGTTTTCGCCACAATATTAAATAATAAATTTCATTTTAACCACTTGATTGTTTCACAAAAATTAGTTTAAACTTTGTCAAACTAATGGAACCTGTTTTCAAACGAAATATGCAAAACGGTGTATTTTTAGAATACCTACAGTATATTTTCATTCATTTCCAATTACCCCGTATGTTGTGAAAACAGTTCGTAGAATAGTAATTTCACGAGGAGCACAATTTAAAATCGCCATTTTCATTTTTATGGTAATTCTAAATGAGAAACCGGTTTTGTAAGCAATATTATAAAAGCAGCCGCAAAAAAAAACTTTTTCCAAAGATAAATAAAAATCTTTCAACCGAAAACTAGCTGTTTTGACGTGGGTAAATTATTCTTTTCAGGATTATTTTTAAGATAAAAAAATCTTATTCCTGGAACTCGCATTAAAATAACATAAAGATGCGAAAAAAGTCTTATTTTTTGAAATACAAAAAACAATTTTTAGAAAAAAAAAAATTGAAATCTACTAAACCAAAATTAAATTGCTTCAAGAACAAAAAGAAAGTTTTTCAAAAGTCTTAATTAAGTGCTTCTTTCTAGACATTGATATACATCAATTTCCTTTTAAAATTAAATTTCTACGTATTTAAGAAACAAAAAATGTATATGAAATAAAATCTTTCGAAGTATTAAATTAGAATATGGGTTTTTATTGTTTACAATAAACCATTAAATTGTATATGACAAAATTCAATGTTAATTAAAACTTCTGAAGAACGTTTTAAATATAAAAAAAATTAATTGTTTTTTGTCATTCAGTGGTATTGAACTACAACGCTTAACTTGACATTCAAATAGTTTTGGTAATTGAAATATTTTGTTGTGTAAACTAAATTTATAATTACTTTAGGTAAATAATTTTTGTAACGCTATTTTGAACTAATACCTTTCTACAGAATTGTCATTAAATGATAATATCCTTTCATAGAAATTTAATTCTATTAAAATAAAACCAATTTTAAATTAATAAAATAGAATGTTTTTTTTTAATAAGCTTTTAAGAATAATTTTTTTAAATTCAAAATATTTATATAACCATTTTTTTTTTTAAGGTTTTCAACTTTTTTTGTAGTTTTAACTTCTTAATATGAAATATAAGGTGATGGAAGTATTGTGACGGGATCTAAAATCCGAAATTGAGATGTTTTTTTACATGCTTTGGGGGGGGTGCTAATTCTGAAAAAGTGGTTATTTAATATTGGTCCGATAAACCATTGGTCCGATAAACCATTGGTCCTATTTGGGACAAATTTTACGCTTCCTACAAAATAAAAGCTAAATAACATACATATAACTTTTATAAAAAAAGTTTAAGATCTATAAATTTATATTTTTAAAATTAAATTTTGATTTAAAAAAATCGCTTTATATTATATATATGTACCATTAAATAACCTTTAAAATTATCAGTCCAACTTGCTTATAACTGCTTAAGAGAAATCCTGGACAAAAACTGTCTTACTCGGCAGAAACCCTAATTCAAATTATTGTCACTCTCACTTGGCATTAACTATTTTTTTAACTAAAACAGTTTTAAAAACCTTACCATTTAGGCCTTTCAAAACAAAAGCTTAATAACATATATTCATAATAAAAATCCTTAAGATTTAAGAATTTAAAATAATTGTGTTTAAATTAAATAGTTCTCCTTCATAAAAAAAATTACACCAGCATTTATATTCCACTAAATAACATTTAGCGTTCTAAGCCCAACTTACTTTTAACTACATCAAAGAGAAATCAAAACAAATCCTTACTCTGCACAAACCTTAATCTAACTTATTATCACCCTCACTTGGCCTTTGCTCAATTAACTTTCTCCAACAACTGAGAACCAGCCAACTGTATTCTAATTAGGCAAAATGGCATTTTCTGGAATACGGAAGCTTACCAAGTTTTTGGCGACAACTGGCACTAAGCTCACTACTAATGGTTTTAGGCACGAAATACGGCTTTGTTGTATATTGAATGAATTGTTGGTGTGGTTTAAAGGATGTTAAACGCACAAACAGTTGTTATTGTTTTTTACTTCTCTTTTAGCTTCATCTTTATGTTTATAACGTAAAAAGTGGATGCTTTTGTAAAGGCTTTAATGCGTATTAATTATTTTCTTTTTAGATGTTTTTTTTAATGTCATTGAAAAATCATTTCGTTCATTTATGATTTGAAGAATACATAGATTTAAAATCGTAAGTTGATATAAAATATTTTACTTCTTTTAACCTTTTCAGTCCCAGTGATGCCATTTGGCATCATCATGTTTCTGATCATAATTTTAAAAAAATAATATGGCTGACATCGATAAGTATAATAAAAAATATTTTCTAATAGAAAAAAAAATTGAATAAAATGTTCGTTTTTGATATCATAAACGGCTATCGACGATGAGAAAAAAATTCTAAAATGATGATGCCGAATTGTTATTGGGATTGAAAGGGTAAAAATTGTATGTTGATATAAAATAGTTTACTTGTTTTAAAGAGCAAGCAATATTACTTGCGTATTCTTCGAAATTCAAATAAATTATTAAAATTAGCAAACGATGGGTAATCATTGATTTTTTGAAGAAAAATATTTTATTTAATTATGATGTTTAAAAAATTACATTAAAACTAAACGCTGTGTTTGGTGGTTTTTTAGAAGTATGAATTTTGTGTGGAAAGACTTCTAAATGACAGCTACGGTTGCAATATATCTTACATGCTCAAAATAATTTAAACACATTTGGTACGTCGGAAGATTTCTTTTGCCCATACCATAAAGCAGATATCATAGTTAAAATATTAGATTGGCTGTTCACGTGACCTCCAATGCCAACGGCGGGACGCGCATGGAGACCAAAATTGGAAGGGCATGGGGCCATTGTTTCCACTACATGAAAGGAAAAAATACCATTTAGTTCTGAAATGACTAAAAATTATTATAAAGATACTAGAAAAGAGTTTCGAGTTTGTTATTTTTTATAGTCACTAAAAATATTCCAAAATACAGCTAGTATTTTTTTTTTAAATTTTTGAATTGATGGTATTGTTTTCGTTGACGCCATAGTACTTTTTCTCATTAAAGAGATAGCAACAATGGCACAATTGCCCTCACATTTTAACATTGGAGGTGACGTGATCTGCAAATCTAATACTTTAAATATGAAATGTATGTATATAGCTAATCTGTTTTCCTGGTTATTCCTTTATTTGTTTGGTGTGTCACTAAAAACCTAAATTTTATACTTTTTGCTGACCTGCTTGTCAGTTCGCACATCTCAACTTGCATTCATTCAGAACTGAATGATATTTCCTTTAAATACTTGTATCTGATAAAATATATTCGAAAAACTAACAGACATTTAGAACTTAACTGTTATTTTTCCCCTTTATTATATTCTAAACTTTTTTTCAATATATTTTTAATATTTCTATTCATTTAAGTTTAAAGAAAAACATAAATAAGTATTTAAAGCATTTCTTATTGCAGCTTTTAACTTACAATGTAAATCGTGTGGCGATTCTCCAGCTTAATGAAGTAACATTACACCGGCTTTATGAGGCAACAATACACAAATAAGTTTACTCCGTAAAACTAAATACAGAATTTGCTGCCACGAATTTACGGTACACTAAATAGAACTGTACAATAAATTTATTTAGTAAAATTACACCACAAATTAGGAGCAAACTTCTCTTCTGTAACGTTACTTCGTAAATTCGTTGTAAAGTTACTCCATAAAACTGAAGCTAGGCTTCCACCAGTTTTATGAAGTAATTCTACGCAGCATGGTTATGCATTATAACTTTTAATACAATCAACAAAAACTGTTTTTTTCATTTTTGTACGTAAAATTATACAGATTCCGAAAAACAACTTCGCAACGAATTTTTGAGGCATAAAAATATGAATTCTTAATGTGTTTTCATATTTTTAAGGCATTTCTTTTCCTTTATCATTAAAAAACATGCATACATCCTGAAAAATTCCATAAAACTACAACACCATAAAAATAAACAGTCACTTCCAAAAATAATTTTTTTAATCTACTGACTCAGAAAACGAGGACGAGCTTTTGTAAAACAATAATGATAACAGGAAATTCAAGAATGCTGAAGGTTTTTCTGACAAAAAGAAATAAGAATTCATTGAATCAGTTTCAAGTATTGAGGCTACAATAAGATGAAGACGATCCCATTAAAAACGTGTACGAAACCAGTTTGGAAACTGAAGCCATTACTGCTTCGGCTATACACCCAAACAAATCATCTAACTTATTAGAGCTCTGATCATTGCCTGACAAGATTTGTTTTAATAGGCAACTAACTTTCGTGCTATGAAATTATCATTTAATTTTCATAAATCATATCTAATTACCTTTGTTTTTATTTTAACCTTTTAAGACCCAAGTAAAATGCTACATGTAAATTCCTAATCTAAACATACTTTTCATACAAATATATGTTAAAAAGTATGTTTCTCAAAAAAAAAAATTATGTTTAATAGTACTTAGGGACACGCTTTAAACACTAAAAATACACATGTTTTTGCTATAAATGCATCAAAGAGGCCGTATTACTTATTTGTAGTTAACAAATTATTTTAACTTTGCTTTTATTGCAAAATGCCTTGAAAATTGACTACTAAACTAATTTTTTGAAAAGTTTAAAAATATACTTTTTAGGAACTCTAATATCGTATTGACCCTTGTTCAACTTCATTTTTTATTGAAATGAATAACGGATACCTGTAATGAAAGGCTGAAAACTGATATTAGGATCTTCTTCTATCGGACCAGGTCAATTTCGGAACTAATTAGCTTGTTAATTGTTTGTGGGGAGGCTTCAAGAAATGTCCCAAAATGGGGACGCCATGTCGCAACAGGCTATTCGGTTTGGCGCCATTCAGGTGGCTTCACTTATTTTAATTCCCAGCATTTCAAACTTATTCATACCTCTCCAGTATCAATTGTTTTCTCGTAACCTGAGATTCACTGACTTGCTCAGAGATTTCTAGCTATTGGAAAATAATACGTCTGGAGACGTTTCTAGTCATCGATATTTCTTTTTGTTTTAAAGGAACATTGTCCAATTCATCCATGTATTGGATTGGGATTGTTGGTTTCAATGTCAAATCTACTTGAAAATGTTTTTGTCGATGTTACAAAATTAATGGAGTTTAAATGTTAGGATATTTGATACAAATGTTTCATTTTTAGTGCTAAATGCGTCATAAATAGTATTGCTGTGTAATTTTTTTTTGTGTCATGTGCTGCTATTTTTTTTTTTTTGTATTTCGTTTTATTTTTATTTTGTAAATATTATAATTGGTATTATTATTATTTGTGTTAGTTTTAGCATTATTTGTATTCTTAGTAACAGTAGTATTACTAGTATTGGTATTATTAATAGCTAAAATAAAACTAAACTCCTCTGTGCAACAGTCCGTTTGTAGGCCAAGGCATGCCTTGCCCATTCCAACTTACTTGACAAAGTGCTCTGGGGTGCAAGGCATATGTTCCAGTATGGTGGTGGTCAGCCTCACTCGGAACCCCCAGAATTTAATTCAAAAGCATGCTTAGTATTCCTTTTATCGATCCACTTAAGAGGTGAACGGCTGAGTCAACATCGCCCAATCCGGGACTCGGTCCCCGGACCTGTGGCGTGGCAATGCGAAGCACTACCACTAAGCCACTGGGCCTCATTATTATTAGCAGCATTAGTATTATTAGGATTAATAGGATTATTATTGTTAATTAGTAGTCGTTTTTTTATTACGTTTATTTATTATTTTTAAATTGGCACACTTAAGAGACAAATTACCTAAACTTTCAAATTGAAAAACTCGTGTCAAGCTATTTTTATTGAAAAAGTTATATGTTATTTTAAAATGTTTCAAAATATAAATTGTTTCATGAGCATTAATAAAAAAGTGAACTCTTGGCATTGGGTTTTATCAAAAGTAAGAATTACATTAGGGTTGTGTAACACTGTAGTCTTTCCAACTACCATTTAATAAACCTATATATTTAAAGGTTATTATATACCCTATAATGTAATTTCAATAACTTTGAAACGTTAACAGTTCCATGGCAACTACCATTGATGCATTTTCTCGAAAACCTTAGAATGTGTTTCGATAGATATTTAGAATGCATGTTTCAAATAAAAAGCTCGTAGCTCTTTTAGTTCGAGCTGAGTGATTTCAGACAGACAGACAGACAGACAAATAATACAAAACTGCTTATTTAGGATGAGCACGTTTTAAAGCATGCAGAAAACAAGGAATATCCATTTCGGATTTCCGATCCCGTCGTAAAACTTTCATTACCTTATAATTCGGATTAGGTAATTGAAAGTAAAAATATTGTGGTTTTTTTAATGGCCTTAAGGTAATATCTTACACTCCTTGCAAACTTAAATTGGATAAATAGAAATATACTATGGAGAAGATCCTTCCGCGGATGTAAAGAGTTTTGTAAACTATTTATGAATCCATCCAGAAAACATGTTCAAAACATTAATTTCGTTTTAATTCTAACAGATTTGAATACTATTTGAGAAAATTTGGCAATTTCATCAAAATGAAAAGTGTATTTTGGTTAAATTGTATTCATATCATTTTGTATGTAAACATTACCTAACAAAAGTTTTAAACTAACGGACCAATCGCGATATATCCTCTGCCTTTTCACCCCTCATTTTTTTCCCAAGTAAGGTTGGCAAGAACTGTAAGAAAAATTTCTTTATAATTTATACTTTTTTTGTAGCTGGCAAGCTGTGATAGCGAAGGATCGGAGAGCCTGGTCCGTCGTTTTCGAATAGAAAATGGGGAGCAAGTGGAAAAAGATGAGGTATGAGATACATGTATCAATTCTAAATTCCATATTTAATGAACTCGTTGCCATCGTCCTTGCGTAGCTGTAGTTCGACCTTAATTCAACAACTTAAAGCATGTTTCTACCTTTTCAAAATCATTAGATATGTTGACTTTTACAAATACAAAATACAAATACAAAAATTGTCGACCAACAACAGGCCAGAGGCCCAGCAAGGTTGGTAAAAAAATAATCTAATTCCTCACAGTGGCGTAGCTACATCGGGGCTAGGTGGGGCACTGCCCCGGGGCCCTTAAGTTCAGGGGGCCCTCGGATTAGGAAATTATTTGTTGACTTCAAATTTACATTTACAAAAGTTTTTGTTTTTTTAAATATAAATTTTCGAACTCTTTTAATCAAAATTCCATTTCACAACAACGAACAAAAACCCGGATCAAAAATTGGTAAAATACTTTTGCGAAAACTAAAGCTAGAAAAAAATAATTATACTTATATTTACTTATTATACTTATATTTACTATAATACTTATTTTAAATTATATAAGTATAATATAGTAAGTATATAGTAAATATAATTTTTATTTAGTCAGTTCATAGGCCGGATCTTTATATAATAAACCCTGAATCTCTCTATTTCGTTTTATTAGCCAAACCTACACTAAGGATTAATTGTAATTTATGTTGTTACTGTTTAATATTTTTATTACCTGCCCTCGTGTTAAGTTTATATCATACCACGGTTACACTACCTTAAGCGCTGAGTTCAGCACTGATTTGAGCGCGGCCTTGAGCGCCGATTTGGATTTGACCTTCAATTAAACCTTTTTAAGTTGGTGAGAAATTGGAGAGTGATTCTATTTCGCGTTCGATTTTATTCATATTTTTCACCATTTAGGATCGCTTAAAAAAAGAAAACCCGCCATAATGGCTGCCCTTCACCTTATGGTAACCCTTTCTTTTGAACAAACCAAACTAGACGGGTTCGTGGCCTTGAGCGCCAGCTTGGTTTTTACGGGTCACACTGCCTTGTTTACTGACTTGGTCGCTGACTTGGTTAGCGTCAAAGTTAGCGCTCAAGGTACACTCTTAAAACAAGAGAGTGGATTTGAACTCAGTCTGAGTTAATTTCACTCCTCCAGACTGGAAAATGCACTTACCCGGAAGGAGTGGATTCTTTGTGTGTTAAACCAACGACAGGATCACTCCAAACGAGTGATTTCAACTCAGCCTGAGCTAATATTCAATCCTTTCCAGTGTCGAAAATGCACTTCTCCAACTGGAGTGGATTTCACTCTTTTGTTTTAAGAGTGTAGTGTAACCGCGGTATTAAAAAAAGATACTTTTAAATTATTATTTGAAATGATACCGTCAAATGGGCTAACTTTGGCCCCAGATTTTCAACATAACTTCACTTTTAATAATATTATGCATTTTTATTTTATTGTCCACTCTGCCTAGACCTATGAGCAAAAGAACTCAAGAAGAAAGTCATATTAGAGTTTTATTCTTGAGCTAAGTTATCCTAAATGGGTAAAATTACCCAACTCGACGGAAAAAACTCTTTTGTCGCCAATGATACCGTTTGGCGAGATTTGCTAGTGCAAATCGAAAATTTCGTAAAAATAACTTTAAAATGCATTTTTTAGGTCTATGGATCACCAAGTACACCTGTACTGGAAAATCCAGAGTACCAGACAAGATGGTACTTCAAATTCTTCTTGGGGAAACGTAAGTTAATTGATTTCAATTTATCTTCATATTGATCACTGAATGTACTTCCCTATAATAGTTTGAATCTGATGTCGTGATAGTCACACTTTTGTTTGTTGTAAGACATATTAAAAGAGGAACGTCTGTGTCATAGATCTAATGTAATATTTTGGAAGTAACAATATATATCAAGGTCCAAACCTTTTTCTCTATTCATGAAAATAGTAATAACGAAAACAATATTAAGATATAATATCATCACTTTAATTTAATTGCATATCAATAAATATATCAACACAAAGTGGAAAAAATTTCAAAATATATTAATTAAGTAACTGTTTATATTTTATTTCAAATGTGTCTTGTTGTTATTACTATTTTCATGCCTGGTTTAGAACAGCTCGCATTTTAAAGAATTATATTTTGAGAACTAAAATGGTTTCGAAAATATTTCATTAGATCTACACTCTCAGAAATAACACTTTCATTTTTGACGATTCATGAATCCTTAAGCCTCATTTCGTTAATTTTGAGTATTGTTTCTTTAAACTATCACGTGACTTTTGAGTAAACGCGATTCCTCACTTTTACGATCGTGATTTGACGATTCTGTGTCTTGATTTTGAGGAAACTGAATCTCATTGTTGTACTCGCATGCTCAAAAATGACGAAATATTTCTTTAGATTAGGCGACATTCAAATCCTCATAAAAATGACGATTCAATTTTTTTTTTCACTTTGAGGAAACGAAAACTAGGAGCATTTGCCAGTAATGGAATCTTCAAAATTAAGGAAAATTTCGTCGCTTTTGAGCATTCATTTTTAAGAGTATATGAAACTTGCATATCCATCTAAAAATGTGATCATCAATTTTTACAGTGCATCAGAACTACGTGGGTGCGGACTCGGAAAAAGTACCGTTTTTCCTGTCTGTCGTCCTCACCGATGCAAACTCACAGGGTGTACAGCAGTACAGAGCCATCCTTTGGCGGAAAGCAGTAAGTACATTGCAATATACACTGCTCAAAACAATTAGGGGAACATTTTGCGTACTTTTGTTAAGGCTGCTCATCACCCCCATACCCCGTCCTCCTTCGATCGGGCTTGCTAATGGTAAGTCTATGGAGAAAAAATGGTTTTTGTTCCAAAAAAAGTCAAGAAATTATAGGAATATTTTGATGCGGTTTTTTTTTAATTCATAAAAATCCAATAAAGTTGTGATTTTAGAGGTTATTTTCTAAAAAACGTTAGTTACTTTTGTGTAATCTAAATTTTTCTCTGTTAAAAAAAGGCAAGTATCGTTTTTAAAAAAATAACCTCAAAAAGCAATACTTTATTGGAGTTTTATGAATTTAAAAAAAAACCGCATCAAAATATTCCTATAATTTCTTGACTTTTTTTGGAACAAAAACCACTTTTTCCCCATAGACTTAACATTAGCAAGCCCGATCGAAGGAGGACGGGGTATGCGGGGGATGAGCAGCCTTAACCCTTTCAGTTTCAGCGCTTTGTTTTTCATTCTAAAAATATAAAATTTGTGAAATAGATTCCTTATGCATCCAGAATGAAATAGTAAGAAACAGGCGGAAAAATATAAATTTTCTAAACTAAAATTTAGGGGGGGGGCGGGAATTGGAATAAAAAATTAAGAATAAATTATAACAATAATTTTTCAAATTTTTATTTGCAAAAAAGAGGTACAATCAATTTTTAAACATATGAGAATGCAAGAGTGAAGAATTTAGGGTCAATTTATTTCATAAAATTTTTTTGCGAGTGAATTTTATTTTACCATGTTTTCATTTGATTAAAACAAACATTATTTACATCCTCAAAAGACATGATTCTTCCATCTAACGATAAATTAGTGCAAGCTCAACTTAGTGAGAAAAAAATCGCAAGCTCATGATTCCAAATGGAAACTTTGGGGTTGAAAGAGTTTAAACCATGCGCTCCCCTAATTGTTGTGAGCAGTGTAAATTTATGAATTGTACAATAAAATACCAGATATTTACATACAAATACTGTTATTTTCGTTTAACTGTTTTAAGTCACACGAATTTTACAAAAAAATTAAATATTCTTATGAAAGTCTAGAAACACATTTTTAAAAAAGGTATAGAGGCATTTTCTTAAAACATCTTTTTTTATACAAAATATTTTCGTCTAAACGAAAACTTAAAAATGTGGTACCTGAAATTTTTAGATTTTTCATTCATGAATAAAAAAAAACTTCGTAGGCTTTAACTTGGGGAAAAAATTGTAATGAGAAGCCAACAAGTGTCATTTTCTTAATTATATTCTTTACAAAGTTGATATACTAAAAGTTAATGTAAAGAGAGGGAAAGACATCCAGAGTTTTCTAATTTAACTTTTTCTCATAACTTAAGTAAACAGCAACACTTATTAAGTAAGCGTTATGTTTTTTTACAAAAACATCATTCTGTGTTTGTTTTCTCAATAGTTTTTGCATTGTTGTCATGCAAAAAGAAATCCAAATTGTAATCAGTAACTAAAGCGTAAGGTTAGAACTTAGTGTAAATACTAGGTAGGTAAATCTCATTTAGCAAACTTTTAAAGAGTAATTTTTAGTAGTGGTTAGTTTTTCGCGAGATTTTGAAAGTGTAAAAAAAAGAGGGAATTTTTTTAATGCTGCCAAAATTTAAATGTGGTTTCCTTAAATTTAAATTAAAGTTATTTTTTAAAAAAAATACCGTTAAATTGTAATTTTTCAAAAACATGATAAGTTCTTTACCTTATTATAATTTTTTTTGTAAGATTAAAGGTTAATTCCACGTAACTGTAAGTCCCAATTTTAAGAAGAGATTACAATCTTATTTAAATTTGAAAAATTAATTAAATTAAATTAAGCAAGTTACATTATTTAGTTTTAGTTAGTGTAGGTAGGCTACAATTTTTTTTCATACAATGTTAAACGTTGTATTGCTAATCACTTTTACAAGCGTGGACTTGCACTACAGGCAGGACAATTTTGCATGGAATTAGCTTAAAAAGTTGCATAAGTAATTACAGAGTTTTCCAGTAATAAAATAGTTGCAATATATACTACGAAATTAATTAATATAAATTTCAATTTGTTTTCATAAAATGATTTTGAATAATTGCGACATGTTGCTTTTAGGGAGCTCAAAAAATTTGTCTTTCACATTCGCCCGGTAAACCTTTGACAGTGAAATCCATATTAGGGTGAGTTTTAATAACTTTCTTTTCCCTATAATTAGATTATATTTAAAAATGCATGTAGCATCTTTTGTCACTTAATTTAGTTTCATGCTAATTAAAGTTTTGATATATTTACAATCAAAACTTAACTACAAATTGTATCTTTTAAATGTTTATTTGAATTATTTTATTGAATTATTTATATAATGAAAATTTAAAGATTAACAGTTTGTCAATTGTAATTGTGGAAAATCACAATTAACAATTAATAAAGTGTAATTGTACAAAATTACAATTACAACTTAATTTAAAATAAAATAAAACTCTTGAAAAAATATTTATTTTTATGATATAATTCAATTTGGATTGTTGTAATAGCACAATATAATTATTTTGATGGTTCATTTTATATGTATGAAGAAAGATGCATAAAAAATTCTAAATTTGCAGAATATGTTAAGTTTCGTTTTTATCTTTAAAGCAAGAATTTTACTTATTTATTTTTCGAAATGTAAACATGTGGCTGCAAAAAGATATTTATTAAAAAATAAATCATTATTCTTCGAACTTAAAAACAATTAGCAAACGATAAAGATTAATTATCAAATCTGTAAAAGAAGACTAAAGAAAATTATTAATTTTGGCTTATAAAAGTTTGAATTAGAACTAGCAAAATGCTCTGTTTGGCGAATTTCTTTCTGAGGTGTTGTTGGTTTGTTTCCTGCAGAGCGTAAATGTTGTGTGGAAGCGGTGTAAGTAACAGATTCTGTAACAATTCTACTTGTTTTAATCTTATACTGTCTGTATTCGTCTTGTGAATCGTTAAATTTCAACTAATTGTTTAGATAAATAATAACTTAATAAATATAACACCCTTGGAACTAACTCCTAGTGCTTACTGGCTCCAACATAAGTTTAGTATTATATTTTTTTTCAATTGGAAAAATACATGAACTTTCATGCAATTATAATTTTGAAATGTCATGCTTCTAAAACAATCACACACTAACAACAACATGGTTACTTTTTCATAAGTCTGTTTTAATCATGATACTTATGGTCTCTGTTATTTAAAAATAATAATTATATAAATGAAATTCATAGGACATTTTATATACTTTGTGTTGCAGTAACTTTCAAAATATGGACAAGATCGAAAAGGGTCCAAAGGAGATTTTCTCCCCCGAAATTCAAAAGGTAAGTCGCTGTTTTACTAATATTGATGTAAACTTTGCCTTTACTTCCATCGACGTATGTCCATCAAAATAAGTGTATGAATAATTTTCTATTGGGTTGGTATACAGGTTATTTAGAGGAAAATATTGCTTTAAATACATTCCACAATTTTTTTCGTTTCGCTCCTGAAAAAAAGACCGTCGCATTTGTTCTGAATGAATTTTTTTTTCAAATAATAGTACATTAAAAAATACGTATTACAAGTATTGAAAAAAAATTAGCTTTTAATAAATGCTGATGGTCACGTAAAATTAGTCTTTCCTTCGGAATAAATTCATACTTTTCAAGTCACTATCAGACCTATAAACGGTCCGTGCTGTCGAAAATGTCCGACGAATAATACCCAATGTGTTAGGGAGTGCACGTTAAACATCCTTCACAGTCCTAACGCTGCATACGATGTCGCCCTTAACGGTTGCGTTGAGTGCCTATTCAGGTGTCGGCTCGTCACTTGACAGTGGTTCGAAAATACGCGCCCTTCGCCAATAGCCCTCGTGTAACTCTAGAGCAATGATAATTCAAACCTAACCTAACCAAGTCACTATCAGTTAACTGACCGAAATTTTTAAGAGTATAAAATCCCATTTCGAAATTAAATGCACCCAGATTGAAAAATCCCTTATTCATTAGCCAATTTCTAAGCTTTTCAAAACAATTTGTATCAAAACTAACACCTTTAAATTCCCACAACTTCATTTTAGGGATGCAGTTTTAAAACTCACATTATCCAGAACATAACTAAAATATAGGGCCCGGCACGATCATTGGGGACTTCGTCCATCTGAGTTTACCATTACCATAAGTCGCCAAATAAATGCGCCGGGCCGTGTATCTTAGTTATACTTTGGAGAATAAGAGATTTTAAAATTTTGCCTTTCATTAACCGGATTAATCCCTTATTAGTCACAAACTTGAGCTTCAAAAGCCGGTTACGTGGCTTTAGGAAGTTGTGCTCTTAAATTATTCGGGGAGCATGATTGAAAGGCACCTGAAAGATTTACATGTATTTTTCGGAAGGAAAGTTCGAGAAGCGTTCTTTTAAGATAAATGTTGTGTTTAATTTTCGTTTTATCAAAAGCTGAGTAAAAATTAAGTCTTCAGGATCAAAGCTGCAAAATATTGATCGTGCATTTTTACTTTTAAGACGTTTACAAAAAAACTAATATGTTACACACATGGACATGGAGCTGTAGTTAGCAAAGATAGTTGCTTTTGCAGGTGATTGGTTCAAAAGCGTGAAACGATTATCATCATTAACGTGTTGCCATTCTAGGGTGTATTTAATCCAATCAAACTCAATATAATAACCCTAGTAGCAACTTTTCATCGACTAATCGAATTTTCATTGTTTGCCGGGTAGCCGATAAGAATTCAATTTCGGATTTTCATCGAGAATCGTCCGTTACGTCTATAACTCATAGGTTATGTCCGCTCGATCGTACAGTGTACTTTGAGTTTTACCGATGAAATTCCGATCAAATGTCAAGAAGAAATCTATAAGAATCCGATGAGTAGTACTCGAAATCTCATCGTTCGATAGAATTTCGTACACTGTTCGATAAAAATCAGAGCAGTTTGCGATGGTTTTGTACAAAAGTTTTAAACGAGTTGGCGCCCCTAATTTTTTTTTCTGTTGTTTAGTTAATATTCAGAATTTCTAATTTCAGGAGGAGATACCTGATACCCTTTTGTTCAGATACCTGATAACAAAAATACTGATCCTAAAATGTTTTTACTTTTATGTATCAACAAATAAAATAATTCAAATTTCCAAGAACAATCTGTTACAACCACTTTACAAATCAAGGTAAAAATACCGAAACTCTTTTCTTCCTTAGCATCTCTATTTAACAAAGTTCTTTAGACTTAAAGGAATTAATTAGACAGCGTTTGATATTAGAGACCCATCCAAAAAAGTTATATACGTAATTTGGATATTTCAAGGTAATAATACGCCAGAATCACGTGCAGATTTGATGGGAAAACTCTGATGTTACTTGGAGTAGTTAAAGAGAAGGTGAATTTTCGTCTGTTAATGATCTTATTAGTTAAAGGTAGTTAACTTTCAAGTTTGTATGGTGGGTATTTAGTTTTTGTGGTAGTTTAGGTATGCATAAAGTAGAATAACATCTACTTCATAGGAGAGCAAACTATTTGTGCAGTT
Source organism: Hylyphantes graminicola (assembly GCA_023701765.1). NCBI lineage: Eukaryota > Metazoa > Arthropoda > Arachnida > Araneae > Linyphiidae > Hylyphantes > Hylyphantes graminicola. Next base: position 55,026,470 of record CM043112.1, on the reverse strand, counting down.
AGTTCTAAAAAGGAGATAGCATTGCGTCCTGATCTGTATTAGTTCATATAAACTATTCAAAGTAGTAAAACGTAAGCCATTACAGCTGTAAAAGAGGGTCCAGAAATTCTGCCAAAGCACACAGAACCTCACATCTCGAGGTCTTAAAAGAAAGTGATTCGTCTATTTTTGATGGTTATGCGAAGAGTGGATCAGAAGTCAAAGCAATGTCTGCTGCTTGTCTGGAATTTCTCTGGGAAAGAACGTATTGACCCCTATTAAAACGTGGGAACTGTTTTGCGGATCGGAAAGACATTAACTGAGAGTTATTAAGAAAGAACTAAATACTAGAATATTATCGAGATTTGTGTGGTTAATATTATAGCTTTATAAAGATTTGTACGATATATCACATGTATTATTGATATTAAACAAAACATAATGTAGTCGGTCGAAATATTTTAAACACACGCATATCAATTAAGTTTAACGTATAGTAACGGGAAATATGTCGAAGAGTTTAATAATATAAACTAAATCTGTTTGTGCTAAAATTTTATTGCGATTGATAAGTATAAAATAAGTTTTTTTGAAGTTTAGTTAGTGTTATTAAATTTTTTAATTGTCAATTACCTCATTTTGATTTCTCATATATTTGCTATTATTTAGGAATATCTGTTCAGGTTCAATTTATTGCTGATCGTTCTTAAAACATTGATAAAACATTGAGCCAAGATAATAAAAAATTAAATGAGAAAAAACTTTTTTTAATGAGAGCAACGTATTTAAAATGAAAATTTAAAGGATTTCTTAACTAGTAGCTTAATATCCATTCCAACTTTTATTAATAGATGTTGTGGGAACATTTTGAAACTATATCCATTAAAAAATTCTCTTAATTGTAGAAGTAGCATTTTGAAGAAAAACTTTTATTTTTATTTTTTTTAAAAACTTAAGTTTCAATATTTATCATTTTTTCAAAGATGTTTATTGAATGCTAGTACTTTGTAAAAATAGTTTAATTTGAATACTGGCAATAAAAAATACTGGATTTAATTTTTTGGGTACAGCGTCTCCTGAAATCCAGGAATATTTTGCGTTGCGTGAAACGACCAATTAATATTTTCAGAGCTTCTATATTCAATTTTAAATTAACCGCATACAAACTATTTTAATTAAACGTTATGTGAATACTTAAAAAATTAAAAAAAATTATACAGAATATTACATTCTCCCTATCTTAAAATAGGGTTTTAATTAAACATACTTAGGAGAGGGGAAAAAATCTGCATTTATAAATTAATTTTCCAAAACATTTTTTTCGCTATTGTTTTTTGTTGTTGTTAAGGAGGGTATAATGAATAACTTTTTGTGTTGTTTATCAAAGGATAATGTTGCTATTTTTAATCGAAAGAAAATTGTTTTAATGAAGGAGGCCTTAGAACTAAAGACTTTTCTAAAAAGTCTGCTTTGTTTTATGCAGCATCGCTAATTTTTCCCGGTTGCTTTAATTAATCTATTTTTATTCTTAATTAAAGGTGTTTTCTTCAGAAAAGTACCAACCTGAAAAGATGTAACAAATGTCTTCTATAATTTCTCTATAAGAGCCTTAAGTCCCGTGTTCATTAGTTAGTTTATTGTTTGTTTTGTTTTTAATTGTTATGTTCTTTCTTTTGCGTTTAAGAGGGATCGTCAGTCCCACAGAGCTAATGCATTAGTTTTTGAATCACAAATTCCGCAAAAGTATTGCTTTACCATGTTAGCTCTTTTTTCAGAGGTATGATAATGCACATAACGTTGAAATGAAACAAATTTGAAACGAAAATATTCTCTAGTGATTTAATTATATATTTTTGAAGTTTTAAAATGCCAAAAATATACAGCAGATGGCGACACTATTTAAAACTTTATCAATATAATAATCGGATGTTACTTTCTTTTCATTTCTTTAAAATTGATTTTAAGATGATTTCCGTACGTGTTGATAGGGGTAACATGGCAAATCTTTTTTTTTTTTTTTTTTGTTGTTTTGCAAAAGTTGTGATTTTAAAACTAATGCATTAACTCTATGGACTAATAATCCCTCTCAAATAAATAAAATAAGACTTCAAATCGCACTATGGGCGGAAAAAAAATTAAGGCATCAGTAGCAAAAGAATTTTCATCCATTGTAGTGGGAATTTTGAATATCTATTTAATTTTGAAAAAATGTTTCGCTGTTCCATATATTATTTCCGACTAACACAATTTAAATAATTTTCAGAATTCCTTTAGTTAGTTAATTAGTAATTTTGACTCACAAATATAAATTTGTTAAATATCGAACTTTATCTTTTTTAGTTTGTGAAATGAAAACGAAAAAGGTCATTTTTTAATGAATTTTGAAAACTCCCAACTAGAAGTCTTGAATAATTTTCTCCGCGATATTTACTTAATTACAGCATCTCCAAAGCCCGCGAAAACTGATTAATATCTAATTACTTAGCTTGTGTTAAAGTTGTTCGGCGTTCCTGTGCTTATTACCGGCACGCTACGATTTAACAGCTGGTTTAAAGGTTTTGAATTCCCTAATTTAGTATTTATATATTCCTGAGATATAATTTACTATTATATTTATATATACAGGAATACAAGCATGTACAGTAATCCAACATTCTTCAGCGAAGGCACACGTGACGAAAACAGTTATGTTTTGTCATTTTATAATTTTTTGCCCTTTTGTTTACTTCATAGCTTGATTAAATAACTATTTTGCCGTAATTTTGCTAGCTAATTCGATTCTAGGTGATTTTTTTCTTTTTTAAATTTGTACAACATGTAAGGCCTTTATATTTCAGTTGTTTGAAATAGTATTCCTTTTCATGCATTGATGATTTCGAAATTTTCATGGTAATCGTGGTGCTTAGATTTTTTTTTTTTTTTTTTTTTGTGAGCTTACGCATATTATTTGGGGCTGTGGGGAGCCTAGTGGTTAAGATCTCGGAATAGGAAGGTCTCTGAATCGGACGGTGCCGCGATTGTGCCCCGATACCACTGAAGACCCACCGAGTATATGCGGAGTACGTGCTCGTTAAATCTAATGGGTCCGAAAGTCTTGTGGGTGGTCATGGCGCAGTTTCCCACGGGTACAGGTCCCTGGAGACTATTTCTTTCTCCTTCAGGGACATGTCTAAATTTCGGAGATGGCGATAGATGGCAGCATCCGTCACTCATGCGTGTGCTTTGTCTTACTTGACGAAGGTTTATAAACGGGTCTCTGACCGAGCACACAAACCTGAAAATATGTCGACCAACCAACCAAAAAATCTTAATTTTATTTTTTAAAAACTTTGAATGAAACAGTAAAGCATCTTAAATAATGGTTTATACAACAAATGCTGCTAAAACAATTTTGAAGAATTACTATTAACAATATTTTTTTAAATATGATACAGTTATTAAACAAAAAAGCACATCGATATAATATAAGGCTTATATGGATTGGCCATAGGAAATAACATTACTGTATTACAAATAGTAATTTTGTTTTGTCTAAAAATTATATTAATTAATATTTTAGATCGTAATAAATAAAAAACACTAGACGGAAAATCCCTTGATAAAGATTAAACACTTAAAAAAAACTCATTAAGCTTTAAATGCAAATGTATTTAATAAAACGGGTCTGTAAAAGAACTTGCTTAAACCTTGTGTAGTTTTGCAATATTTATCCGGTATATTGATTAAAAATCTAATTACTAAAAGTGTATAGACTTTAATCTATGGATAAAAGTATGTTACCGTAAAAATAAACACAAAATTTCTTTTTATGAAAATCTTTACAAACTTTATATAGTTTTTGTATGTTATAGATTTAAATAGTTTTTCTATACTTGATAATCGCACTATTAAATGAATATTTTAACACAATACAAAGATGTATTTCCCTGTTTTAAGATTCCTTTAGTAACTCTTATTTTGTTTAAAAATTTATTAACAATTAAAGTTATTAGAAAAATATTTACTTAAGATATTGGATTAATATTTGAGAAGGGTTTTAATACTTAATTTTTATTTGAGTTAAACGTAAAAAAGATTAATCATTCGTTTTAAAAATAATAGGTTTAGATTCTCAGTAATTATTCATTGAGATTATAGTTAGATCATTTGTTTAAAAAAATAGCTCTAAGGTACTTCTACAGAAATATTAATCCTTAGATTCAAAAATAATAATTTTAAATTATCAATAGATGTTTAGATTCTATGAATTTAAGTAATTATTTTGTTCCTTTCTAAGCAATACGATTTTGTTAAGAAAAAATTGCTTAAAAGATTAACGTATGTTACTTCTTTTAAAATATGTAATTGGATTTTCGGTAATTAAATTGGAGAATTTAATGATTACTCTTAAATAATATAACTACAGTAATGTACTTGAAATAAGTCTTTAATTTAGTTTGCAAATAACTAATATAACAAAACGGTTTCATGACTTTAAAGGATTAGGTTACTTTTTTTAGATTTACTCTATTGTGTCTTTGCAAAGACTTATTTTTCTATAATCTATTTATTTGTATTATAAATGCACTTGCTTAGGATAAAATATAATGCATTTTATATAATATATTATTTTTTAAATGCGAATAAATTCCTGTTTTTCATTAAGTTGTCATTCCATACTAAATTGATAGATACAAAAATTATATTTACAATTTTTTTTATAGAAATGGGCAGCTTATACGGCTTTATTGTCTGGTATTAATATTACTAGATTTCTTGGATAACAATTACTTTTTCTTCTAGTCTATGTCAATCTTTTAATTAAACTGAACTTTCTTGAAAAAGCTGTATTGGCAATATCGGTAGAAACAAACCTTTAAATTGTGTTCTTTTTTATATTATTTGAGGTTCACTACCGAAAATTCCCTAAAAACTTGTATTGGTAAAAAAAGAATAAATGAGTGAAAAACTATTAAAACACATTCTTGTATAAGATCTTAACCAATACCTTAAGCTTGAATTCTTTCATTAATAACAACTTGATACAATTTAATCTCAAGTAATGAAAAGCCTTAATTAAATATCCCTACCCTGACGCAGCAAGACCCAGAGGAATTTAATCCATTAAAAAACATTTACAAAGTATTGTTTTCTAATCCTAGCTTATTTTGCGGAAGCAGGGCTATAAATCAACAGTATATAATTTGTTATAGAGTTGAATTGGATTTCAATACAGAGTTTCTGGTTTTCTTACTTATTACAAGTTGTGTTGAAACATTACAAAAACTGTATTGCTACGAAATGATAATGTATAGTTAGAAAAAACTTATTGAAGGTTCAGCTTTCATACATTCTTTCAGTTTAACTACACTGATAAAACAAAGGAGTGAAATCCAATCCTTTAGGACAAGTGCATTTTCGACACTAGAAAGGAGTGAAAATTGACTCCTAAATCGCTCGTGATCGCCCTAAATCGCTCCTAATCGCCTTAAAATCGCTCGTTTGTTGCTAAGATTATTGGAGGTTTAACAAAACAAGAGTGAAATCCACTCCTATAGGGGAAGTGCATTTTCGACATTGAAAGGAGTGAAATTAACTCAGACTGAGTTAAAATCGCTCGTTTGGCTTAAGAGTGTAGTTTCTCTGAGATAACTGTAGTTTTTCTTTAAGTTTAGTGCTTCTATTTACCTCAATATTTTAATAAAACTTAACTATCTTTAACGAAACTTTTTTGGCATTATCAGTATAATAAACAAAATCCTTCTCATTGTGTTCTTTTTATATATTTTTAAAGATACACTTCCAAAAATACCACAACTTTTAATATAAAAAAGACTAAAGCGTAAAAAAAACTATTAAAAACAAGTCCTTATAAGATTTTAACTAATATCACAAACCTTTAGGCCTGAATTCTTTCACTAATAACAACTTGATACAATTTAATCTTAAATAATGAAAAATTAGTAATTAAATATCCCAACCACGACAATATTGGACCCAGAGGAATTTAATCCATTAAAAAACACTTACAAAGAACTGTTTTCTTATCCTGGCTTATTTTGTGAGAGCAAGGGCTATAAATTTTCAGTACACCATTTCTTATAGAGTAGTGGCTCAGTGGATGAATAGTATTACGTGTTCGCATCATAATAACAAGTCTACGGGTTCGATCCCCGGCTGAGTCTTGAGATTTTCAGGATAAGAAAATCGTTGGCAAGCATGTCGTATGTTTATGTGGCAGGTTAAATATCCCTTTAGTACCCATTTAGCTATTGAATTCTCTTGAAAAAATTCAAATCTCGGCATACTTTAACATCTTTAGAGAGCTCAGATTGATTTTAATCTGAGCGTCAAAATAGGTAGCGAGAGTAGTCGAGATGGGACCACAATAAATGGCTCTCATCCGAGTAATTAAATTCTTAGCCATCAATAAAAAAGCCTTGTTTAAAAAAATATTTTTAAAAAATACTTAATAACATTTTACTTTAACAAGTCCATTAGTTTAAGGGTTTTCTTGAAAAAAATTTTACAGTCAATTTTTAAGACGATACGCCTAGGATAAAGATTTTTTCTCTAATTGCTGCAATATTGGCAGTCAAGCCTTTGAAGACAAGGCATATTCCCCAGAACTGAGAGCCATTTTTACGTGGCAACCTCTTGGCGACTCTCGCTACCAATTTTGACGCACAGATTACAATGAATCTGAGCTCTCTGTGGATGATAAAGTGTGCCGAGATTTAATTTTGCCAAGACAAACGGGCCCTTCAGTAATCTTTTACATGACACATAATCATATGACATGCGTGCCCAGGATTTTCAAATCGAAAATTTTTCAAACAATAAAGTATATGTCGGGATTTGTTCCTGTCGGAATTATGGCCTATCGGTTTGTCCCAGTCGGGTTTATGGCTTATCGGAATTATGTTCCAGACCTTTTCCGATGACGAGAATAATATTTGTAAAGTAATAAAACCCTTTTGTATTGTAGACTCAGTACAAGTATTTCAACGGTACTAATCATTCGTTATAAAATAGTTATGCTATCATTAAAGCTCATTCAATCCCTTATTCTAAACTTCATATCCCAGTAAACAGTTACCTTAATTTACAGCGGGATCTGTCATAGCCTAACAACTGCACTTTATATTACAATACCTCTCACGATCAAACATTTCATTGCACAAGTAAATGACAAATGATATATAACTGAAATATAAAATGAATACAACAATCAAAATTCCCTAACACACCGTAAATATACCACAAAAGCGGCATTTCCAATTTCCTAAAGATAAATAAAAACATTTCTCTTGCATTTAATAACCCAACCACCCTTTTGTAGGGGCAATTCAGCCTTATCCACTTCCTGTCGCCAACACCGTAAAAGGCCAAATTCGCCATTTTATCGCCAATTCTTTCCCCAAAGCGCCCCGTGAAATGTATTCTAAAAGTCTCACTTAATTCTTCCGCATACCCGAATAGGTTTCCTGAGTATTTGTGGGGGAAACCGGGGAAAATGGTACCCAAGAATTGGGAAATATAGGGTCAATAACTTGGGGAACAGTATGTATATAGGGAATTGTAGCTGCCCGATGTATGTTTCTTTTTGGTCTTAGGAATGTAAGGGCTGGGGAACCCAGTAGGTAAGGCATACGCCTAGCATGCGAAAAGTCCCAGGTTCGGGTCCGGGCATCACCAAAATAACTGCCGACCTTATAAACGGCCCGTGCAGCCAAAAATTTCCAACGAATAATACCCCGTTTGGAGGGAGTGCACGTTAAATATCCTACAAAGTACTAACGCTGCTTAGGATGTCGCCCTTAACCGTTGCATTAGGTGCCTACTGAGGTGTCGACTCGTCACTTGACTGTGGTTCTAAAATCATCCGTGTAGCTCTAGTGCTACGTTAACTCAAACCTACCTACCCACCCATTTTAGGAATGTAAATAAAATGGTATTTTATTTGAAAGAATTTTTTTTTAAATAAAAATAACTAAATTGTCTTTTAAAATTTTTTAAAAATATTTAAAAAAATTTAAGAGATCGTCACTTGTCAGTTTCGTATACTTATTGCTTTAATTTGTTGTACTATCTTGCTTTGCTTTAACATATAAACTCTTTCATCTGGTATGAGTCGCACTCACACGGCAATCAATAGTGAGTTAATAACTATCAAAATCATATAATAATAAGTATAAAATAATAATATAGCAATCTAACCTCTAGCGACCTGGCGTCCCCATTTGGGGATATTTTTTAAAACATCCCCACATACAATTAGCGTGCTCATTAGTTTGCAGGCGTCAGTCATTTATTTCTATAAAAAATGAAGTTGAACGAGGGTAAATACATTATCAGAGTTCTTAAAAAAATTATTTTAAATTTTATTTTTCAAATATTTAAAAAAGCTCTTTTAGAAGTTAATTTTGAAGAAATTTTGCATTAAAAACAATGTTAAAATAATCTGTTAAGTAAAAATAAGTGATACGGGCTTTTTGTTGCATTTAAAGCACAAAATTTTTATTTTTTTTTTAAATTTAAGGCGTGTCCCTAAGTAACTATTAAACATAATTTTTTTTTTAAAAATTCTTTGCAAAACAAGCTTTTTAGCATATATTTGTAAGGAAAGAATATTTATCTAAACAATATAGGGGTAAGTGGTGTACCTTGGATATATGTGTACCTCGAACCTATGCTGATTCTAGCTCGATTAGCTTAGATATTAAAACAACACCACATGCAGTTAAAGTATTTGCTACCAGGGATCTCAGTGAAGTCCTATCTGTTTGTTTAAAAGGTCAATTTATTAAAGAGGTTTCGAAAAACTAAATTCACAGTTCAAAAGTAAATTTTTGTCCGATTCTTTAGTGTATTTTTTTACTCAAACATGTATTGTTCATTCAGAAACGATGGTTATGCAATATAAAGCAAAGTTTTAGCTATAAAACAGTGTGCTTGAAATTAAGTTAAGTCTAACCTTAACTTGGTGATTAACTATTTTGTTTTTAATATCCAAGTGGTGTACCTCGAACCTAATACAAGTGGTGTACCTTGGACTGGGCCAAGGTACACTACTATAGGTCTTATGTGCTTCAGATTGTTGAAACCCCTTTTTAAAATTCAAGTAAAATTCTTTCCTTTGAAAAATTAAGTATTTTAAGCTATTAATATGCAACCCTGATTTGTAAAATCTAGAAGAATAGAAATTTTTAAGAAATTTTGCTATGGTGTGATAAAGATTTTTTTTTTGTAGTTAATTATTTAGATTTATGGAAGCCTATAAAATTTTAACCATATTGATATAATATAGAAGATAATTATTGCATGCTCATCTAAAAAGATATTTTTTATAATAAACATCTAAGCAGAACATCCTTTTTACGTTTAGGCCTAGTTGAATAAACATAGGGGGAAATATTCGAGGTTTTTTTTTTTCAAATTTAATACAGAAAGATAGCCAAATGTTTTTCTATGGCATGAAATAACAGTTTAATTTTATGCTGCATTTTAACGGATACACCCGAGAACTGAAAAAGCCAATAGGGCACTAAAAAAAAACTAAGACAATAAAACCCCTTACTGAGCCAATTGACCTAACATAACCAGTTACTACAATATTGGCTAGAAATAAGAGTAGGTTGTAAAATGTATTTGTGAATTTTATGTGGCTAATAAATATTGGTTTTTGGACTGTAAATCGAGTCTCACTACCTGCTAATAATTGGTCCAAGGTACACTACCGGTTGGACCAAGGTACACCGCCGGTGGTGTACCTTGGTCCTAATTATAATTTTCTGTATTTATTTTTTTAATAGTTGAAATCCTTTAAATAACATGCTAAAATAAATATATGTTGTATATAACAACATAAAGTATTTAGTAAAAATATTTTTATTTACTTTTTGCAAGTAATTAAGAAAATAAAAATTGAAAAGTCAAAATAGGTCCAAGGTAACCCACCTTCCCCTACGTGTAGGATTTTGCTCGGGTCCTAAAAGGCTAATAAGTCATCATTATAAATAAAAATCAACTACTGGAATAAGTAATTGGACAAAACAATGTTACGTTTTTGGCACCTTACTGTTTTAAACAATATTCCCAATCAATTTTAAAACTAAGTCAGCGGCATTTACAGCAACTCTGCAATTCAAACCCATCAATTTCCCCTGTCCTTTTAAACAGCGTTCCCTTTGAACATGAGTGATACTTCTGTAATTGGAAACAGCGACTGTGCGTCGAAACAACGTGAATTACCGGAGATTTTACAAAAATCCGTTGCCGGCGCTACACTTTGCAGCGATATAATGGGATATAATTGAAAATCAATGTCGTGGGGATGAACGGAATATGTGTGGGCGTTGGATGGCTGTGTTTGAGAGTTTAGTTATAAAGAGAAATGAGTCAAAAGGAAAAAAGTAAGAAAAATTTTTGTAAAAAATGTTAGTCTCGAAATAATGAAATATATTAACAAAGTGTCAGGAATTTCAATATTTTGTTTCCTGATTATTGGAATTAATTTGGCATGCAACAAAAGTTTTGTTACTTTGCTCTATATCAATTGAATTTTATTACATGACAGCTAACAATTAAAAATAAATTTTCGTTCGAATATTTAATTTAAACCTGTTCATGAAACATATATCTTCTAGTTGAACCCATAAAAAAAATGTGAAAGGAAATCGTAAATTGCCACGTCTTAGAAAAAAGATTGATATTTAACCTTTTTTTAAAAAAAAACTTTTGGGTTAAAAAACAGTTCTTTTTAAGAACATTGTCGGCATATTTGAAGTACAACTAGAAGAGAATACTATAGAGATATTACACAAGCGTTCAGTCAGTCTCAAATGGTTGAGGTGGGTATAGTCGTAAAATGTCAGAGTTGAGGTGGATAATCTAAGTGAGAATTTTTCGATGAATACTGCTAATTTTATTCTACAAAATATTTATAAACGAAAAAAATTACCTATCTCAACCCAACTTAAAATAGTGGTGCATATGTATTTTTAAGTATCTCGAAACTTATCTATCACTTTTACATTAATGTAACTTTAAGAGATATCAGCAGAACCTTTAAAGAAAGCAAACGTAAAAATATGCACAACGTATTTGCAATTGAACAATGGGAGTAATCAATTACTTTTCATACTAATGAGTTCTAATCCTAAATTCCTTACTACTATGAACATTTAAACTTTGCCATCGAAAATTTCGACTGCAATGCCATTTTTAAACCAATCTTGACGCAACTCACTTTTATCCTGATTTCTCGACAATTTCTACAGAATGGTAATGAGATTAAAACGTGTTTCCTCGTAGATTTATGCCTCTGAATAAAACGCATTTTGATGTCCTTGGCACTTTAAATTGATTGCCGTCTGAATTCATTTTTCGCAAATTGTTTTAAAAATAAAATGAAGATCTACTTTTTTATTTCGATATTTTCAGTTATTTAGATGTGTTTTAGAATGTAAAAAAAATGTAATCTATGCAGTACACTCTTAAAACAAACGAGCGAATTTAACTCAATCTGAGTAATTTTCACTCCTCCAGTGTTGAAAATACACTTCTCCTACTGGAGTGGATCCTTTGTGTGTTAAACTTCCAACAGGATCACTCCAAACGAGTGATTTTAACTCGGTCTGAGTTAATATTTACTCCTTTCCAGTGTCAAAAATGCACTTCTCCAACTGGAGTGGATTTCACTCTTTTGCTTCAAGAGTGCAGTGTGAAGCTCGTTATTTTCCCGTATATTTTGCGCCAAATGTGGGAACCCTGACTTATTTGTATTATGGCAACCTTTGGCGAAATTAGCAATGAGAAAGTTTCTTATCATGTCACGTTCTCCATACTGTGGTCATCCATTGGTTGTCTGGCAAGGTGGTATTGGCAAACGCCTTTATTTGTTGTATTTCGACCTGGTGATATTTTTGAAAAGACGCCTAATCCGGCCCCGATATTTTAGTTTAACCAAAGCTTCGATTTATTCATGGGATTACAAAGGAAATTATCGGCTGCGTTGGGTGCCTATTAAGGAGTCGGCTCGTCACTTGACTGTGGTTCTAAAATTCGACACCCTTCGCCAATAACCCTCGTGTAGCTCTAGTGCGATGATAATTCAAACATAACCTAACAAAGGAAATTAGCGTACTATTCTCAGTTTCATTAATTATTGTTGGCATGAAGTTTTACTACTGAGAATACAGTTTTTTTTTCACTGTACTTTACATTTATTTCTTTTAAAAATGCATAAAAAATTCCCTGAGAACGTTGCCGAACATAATACCTCAATTTAAACGAATTTTTACACTAAAATGCCAAATTCCCTGCAGTTTTCTCTAAAAATAAATTCACACACCTTTTTTTATATGTTTACATAAGAGGTTTACGTAAAAGACTACATTTACACGAGACGCCTAAAGTGTTTTGCCTTTGAAAGAGTTAGATTAAAATATCTTTATGCGTTTAGGTGTAAAAAAAATGTTTTGCAAAAAAAAACGTATTGCTTATAATAGAATGTTTTTATCTAACTTAAAAGGGAAAATATTTGAACAATTTCAAAAGCTTCGGAATATTTCTCTAAGGTAGTGTTGTTGTATATATTTCGCAAAACCGAACATAAAGTTATTTAACATATAAAAGATTTCAAGTAAAAATTTCAAATTCCCTCAGCACTTAAGTTTTTAGACCAGACAATTCGTGTATAAAATGTTTATTTGTTATGCGAAAGCACAAAAAATATTGCGAAATCGTAAAATAGTTTATATAAAATCTTGGTTTCTCGTAAAAGTATACTGGAGATTACAATGGAACTATTTCTATGGAACTTTCCAAACTACAGTTTGTCTCTTTCAATATAGAATTTCGAAGAAGTTTTTTGAAAACCGCTATCATACTGATTTGATTCGGAAAATATTTTTTGAATGAAAAGTATTTTACAACATCTTAAATCAACACAATAGTTTCTAAATTAAAAACTATTTCTGAATCTGGGGAAAGCTCAGTCAGTTAGGCGTTCGCCTTGCACGAGAAATGTCCCAGGTTCGGGTCCGGGCATCACCAAAGTAACTGCCGAATTATTTGGTAGATATATATTTTCAAGCTTGTGTGCTTGGTCAGAGACCCGCTTATAAACATTCGTCAAGTACACTCTTAAAACGAACGAGAGATTTTAACTCAGTCTGATTGATTTTCACTCCTCAAGTCTGGAAAATGCACTTCTCCTTTTGGAGTGGATCCCTTGTGAGTTAAACCTCCGACAGGATCACTCCAAACAAGTGATTTTAACCAAACGAGTGATTTTAACTCAGTCTGAGATAATATTCACTCCTTTCCAGTGTCGAAAATGCACTTCTCCTACTGGAGTGGATTTTACTTTTTTGTTTTAAGAGTGTAAGACAGACCCAACACACACATACGAGACATATGCTACTGCCGACATATAAACGTCATGTGCAGAGAAATACACCGTGAAGAGGGAGAAAACATTAAGTACGCGTTAAGGAAATTTTTTTTTTAAGTTAAGTTAGTTTGAATTATCGCAGCACTAGAGCTACACAAGGGCTATTAGCGACGGGCGTCGTAATTTAGAACCACAGTCAAGTGACGAATCAATACCTGAGTAGGCACCCAACACAACCGTTAAGGGCGACATAGGGTTGGAACTTTGAAGCAAGTTCATACAAAAGCATTTTTCTAACTCTCTCTCTCTCTCTCTCTCACTGCTTCAATTATTATTAATCAAAAGTTCTACAGTAAATTCTTAAAATATATTTTTTTTACTTTAGATTACCTAATATGAAATATAACTTATTAAAAGTACTGCAATGGGGATCAAAATTCCAAAATAAAGATTTTTGCCTTTTGGACACATTTTTAGAGGGTGGTAATTCTAAAAAAGTGAGTTTTGAAACCGTTGGCATTCAAAAATGTCATGTTTTCGGAGGTCTTGTAGAAAATATCAATAAGTTTTAAATGCATTTTATTTCTTTAATTTATGTTTTTAGCTTCCACACTACGTTTATAACGTAAAAAGTGGAATGTTTTATAATCGTGCAGTCCATCCGTCTGTCATCCACTTTCGCAGAAAGAACCAAAAGTCTCAAAAACAAGTGGGATACGTCATTTTGAAGCAAAAAAATCAGTTTAGGCTACATTCCAAATTTCATTAAAAAAATTTGATTAGAAGTTTATTTAAAATTTAAATAACTAAAAATTTAATCTACATTGAAATTACATGCAAATTCCATTTTTATTCAATATTTTTACTGTTGCCATGACATCAAACGTACGAGAAACTTTATTTAAAATAAAAATTAAATTCTTGAAAAAAATACTTATTTTTGTGTAATAATTCAATTTGGATTGTTGTAGTAGCCCAATAAAGTTATTTTGAAGGTTCATTATATATGAATGAAGAAAGATGCATAAAAAATTTTAAATTTGCATAAAATATATGCAAATTTTCGCTTTTATTTTAAAAGCAACAATTTTACTAATTTATTTTTCGAAATGTAAACTTGTGACTGCAAAAAGATATTTATTAAAAAAAATCCATCACTATTCTTCTAAGTTAAAAAAAAATTAGCAGACGATAAAGATTACTTATCAAATCTGTAAAATAAGATTAAAGACAATTATTAGTCTTTGCTTATAAAAGTTTGAATTAGAACTAGCCAAAGGCCCTGTTTGGTGAATTTCTTTTTGAGGTGTTAGTGTGTTTCCTTTCCTGTTGAGCGTAAAATGTTGTGTGGAAGCGGTGTAAGTGACAGATTCTGTAACAAACCAACTTGTTTTTAATTATAAAAACACATTTTGTACATTCTAGAACACACAAAAAATATTTTTACGGCCTAAGACTTTAAAATCAATTAAGTTAATGTACTTCTAAGGAAACACTGAACTTTAAAAAAAATTCATTGGAAAAAATTACTTATAAATAGTTATTTACTTGAAAAATGTTTACGTAAAAAATATATGTCTAGTATATTTTGTGAGTGTCTCAATAGGGCATATGTAAGTATTCTAAACACCACAGCGACACTCCTTAAAATATAACTAAAGAAATCTTCTTTTGAATGAAAGCTCTTACGTTCTAAAAGCACTCCAGCGTACATTTACATACTTCAATCAAAAACGGCCAAAGTCCCAATAATTTGAAATCGTATATTTGCCTTTTTCTTTCTATTGAACATGTTTTGTGTGAACGAAGCGTAAGAAAAAATGAAGTTTCGGATAAAAAAAAGGATTTTTTATATAAATTTTTACTTGGGGATTTCTAAGAGAGAAAATCATTTAACAAGATTTGGAGCCTTCTATTCAACAAGCTTCCAAATGGAGGAGCATCTGTATTCGGAGGAAAAACCCAAGTGAAAAACTTTCTTGCAAAAAAAAAAAAGGAGAAAACGTTTGGGATATTTTTAGAGAAAAAAGTGTTTTGGGATATTTATTTTTTAAGGTTCCTAGTGCTAAAATGCAGCATTTAAATATTTTGATAATATTTACGTATCAAAAGCAAGAGTAAATGTAAACTGAATTCTTAACAAATTAAGGATTGTAACGTTTATTGAATTTGTATTTCTTTGTATTATATATTTTTGTATCCCTGGTGCATTTTAGTCTTATTCTTCAATATTGAATTTTGAATTAAGCTTGTGTATTTCTTTATTTGTAAAATAATAACAAACAAACCTAAAAATTATAATTTGTAAAAAACTTGAATCTCAAGATTTATTTTCATAAATTTTATTAAGAAATTAATTTACAGAGCCTTACGAAAATATGGAAAAGTGCAGCCATATTATTATTAACTCTGGTGTTAAATCAAAAGATTTTTGTTTTAAGTTGATAGATATTTTTTTAAAAAATACGACGATTGTGTTCAAAGAAATTGTTTAAGAAGTAAAACACACTTGTTCCTCCTCAAAAATCCCTGCTTCCACATTATTCTACTCCAAGTTGAAGCGTGTTCACCAATCAATCTTGAGAGTGTAGGGAATAAAGGGAAAATCGCTAGGGAAAACAATCTTTTCCAAAAGGGAAAAAACGAAGAACTCGAATTTTTTTTTACCTTCTTGTGAAATAAAATCCTGATTTATACTGACACTCTGAGTATCAGTTAAATAAACAATTTGAAGATTTCTCAGGTTGCAAAAAATATAAACTTAAACACAAATTTAGAGTACGTGTTTTGAAAAATTAAGTTATTCGGAAATTTGCTATACGCATCGCAACGTTAAAGTTCATAGGTCGTATGGGAATAGGGTTATATTTGTAAAAGTATGCTGGATTTAATTGTAGTTCTACCATAATTTTTAAGTAATCGAAATGAATGTAATTTTTTGCTCAAAAATGTGTCAGTTTGAGCACCAAACTACTCTCTTAAAACAAACGAGCGATTTTAACTCAGTCTTAGTTAATTTTCACTCCTTTCGGTGTCGAAAATGCACTTCCTCTGTAGGAGTAGATTTCACTCTTTTGCTTTGTTGAACCTCCAACAATCTTAACAACAAACGAGAGACTTGAAAGCTATTAGGAGCGATTTAGGGCGATCACTAGCGATTTAGGAGATAATTTCACTCCTTTCCAGGGTCGAAATTGCACTTCCCCTATAAGAGTGGATTTCACTCTTTTGTTTTAAGAGTGAAAAAATTTGACATTCGGGACGTGTGACGGTAAGGAATTTTCTGCATTCCTTTGCGACCTAAAATTTTGTTTAGAAATTCTTTGTTTTACAATTCCGTTTTGCAATAACATAAGGACCAGTATATTATTATAATAAGAAAAAAATTAAAAGAAATATCAAGTTTTTCAAAAGCTAAGCCCAATTGACATAAAATTAAATATTATGGTAGAATTGCCCTTATACCGAATGACATATAATTGATTTAAATGAAGATTTATAATTTATAACTTTTCTTGAATTCATGTAACTTGAAATCTAATTAATAAAATATTTTTTATGCAGATATTATCTATAAGTTTCGGAAGACAAAAAACTATTACATAGAAATGTGTATGCTGTATTGTAAAAATGCTACTGAAATGTAATCCTTCAATTTAAGTTTTGTGAAATTTTAAACTATCGGTTCCTTGAATTTTAACATTTGAGAATCTGTTTGAGATGGCTGCAGTATAAGTAAAGCATTTTTTTAGTCCATGTTTCTGTTTCGATTACTTAAAAAGGAATCTGTGATTTTATGAAAGTAAATGTAGTATTTGCAACAGTTGTATTCTGCTATTTTTCTATAATAAAATACGAAGATTTTTTAAGATATCGTGATTTACCAACCATGTCTTTGATCAATAGAAAAGCTTGGTAAAGTGGGCGTTTAGATTTTATTTAAAAAAGGTGGTTGAAAGGAAATATGTAATGATGAAATGTTGGACTCTAAAATATCGAAAAGTTGCATTTTTGTTGAAGCATTTTTACTTAAGTTTTCATAAAATAGAACGAGTTTTATTATTTTAATTTATAATTCCTTCCACGGATGGGAAGACCTACATAAATTATTTGTGAATCCATTCAGAAAGCATGTTTAAAACATTAATTTTATTTAAGGTGTAACAGATTTGAATATTATTTGAGAAAATTTGGCAATTTTACCAGAATGAAAAGTGTATTTTGGTTGAATTGTATTCAGATCATTTTGTATGTAAATTTTACCTTACAAAAGTTTCCAACTAACGAACCAATATCGCTTTCCCTCCCAGACTTTTTACTCTTTGTTTTTACCCAATTTAGGTTGGCACGGAGTGTAAAATTCGTTGTGGAAGAAACAGAAATTCAATCATGCTTAGAGAGAACTTCTTAGAATTTATAATTCATAAATAATATTTCTTTTCCATAAAATCATTTAAAAACTTTTATTTCTTTTAAATGCATAATGTGTGAAACTATAAAGTTATATATAAATTAATAAATTTTTAATTTATTTCAGGACCTTCTGTTATTGGAAGAACAAGAGGTAAGAGCGCAATAATGTATTTTAATTTATATATTGTGCAATATTCATAATATATTTCTAAAACTTATTCATTAGTTTAGAAAAAATAATTGTAAATACATAAATCAGTAATTATTATGTAATAGAAAGGAATGCTAAAATAAGTCCGTTTATGTCTTCGAATGCATTACAAAATGCTAAATTGAATTTAGTCATATTTATAGCATTTGCATTTTTAAAACTAATACTCTTAAATAAGAATTCAGAGCTTGCGTCATAAAAGTTTATATTGCATTTTTCTTCATGATTTTTATAAAAATTCAGAAAAAAAAAGTATATCGATACATTAAACACCTTAAAATAAACTTATTTTATAATGATTACGTTAAACATGAGAAAGGTCCCAGGTTCGGGTCCGGGCATCGCCAAAAGAGCTGCCGACCTATTAAAGGCCCGTGCAGACAAAAATGTCCGAAGAATAATACCCCGTGTAAGGGAGTGCAAGTTAAATATCCTTCAAAGTCCAAGTGCTGAGTACGATGCGCAATTAATGGTTGCGTTGGGTGGCTTCTCGGGTGTCGGCTTGTCACTTGACTATGGTTCTAAAATACGACGCCCGCCGCCAATAGACCTCGTGTAGCTCTAGTGCGATGATTATTCAAACCTAACCAGAATTCTGGTGTATTTTACACTAAAATTTTTTAATTTATGGATATTTGAACTTCGACTACATACTTACCTTCATAATAAAATTCGTGTAACTTCTTCATAGGCTATGTCCAGACGGCGACAATTAAAACAAAAACTTGGCGACCGCCAAACGAGGCAATAGCGAACGGTTTTTTCGCCAAATCGTAGGTTTTTTCAAACGCATGCGTCTGGAGGATCTGTTTGGTCTGCCCATTGCCGGTGTTGTGCTAGAAAAGTGGAATGGGATGAAAATCGCTTGTTTTAAACTTTAAAGCGTGACCTTGATTTCAATATTGATACGAAAACATTAAATTTGGTTAGTATTTTTAAAACTCAGTGTAACAAATTTAATTGTTGGTTTATAACATAGATTTTAAACTTTTATAACATAATTAAATTGGATATTATCTGAGATTTTTTAATTAATTTATCTGGACCCGTATACGATCTCGGGTCTACGGAATAAGATCAAGAAGAGCTGACCACTAAGCCAGAGAGATTGGGCATAATACATTTATATTAAGAGTTAAATAAAAAAAATCATTTTAGTTAAAATTTAGATACATTATAATATAAATGTCAGATTCGTAAATAGCTTCATGGGGCCAGTAGGTTCAGTTAGATTTTAAATTAACTCATAAGCTAAAAGTATTGAAGAGAAGGATATTTAACGAAGAATCATTGAAGGATATTTAACGTGCACTCCCACCACACGGGGTATTATTCGTCGGACATTTTTGGCTGCACGTGTCGCTTATAGACCGGCAGTTATTTTGGCGATGCACGGACCCGAACCTGGGACCTTCCGCATGCTAGGCGAATGCCTAATCGACTGGGCTCCCCAGCCCCTTTCAAGTCTTAAAATATTAACATTTATTATCCACCTTTATTTTATTTCGCTTTATATAACATTTTGACAAACCAGTATCAAAATCATCAATCATATCAAACCAGTTTCATATCATATTGGACAAACGTTTTTGTCATAACGCATAAAAAACGCAAGAAAAAAAAATTAAACACATCAATTTAAATGGAGACATTTAAGGTTCTCAAAATGTAATTTAAATTCAATTGATTAAAAATAGTTTTATGCACTTCTACTTCAATTACCCTTTTTTTATTTTTTCCCTTTTTTTTTATTGACAATAGCAACCCTACAACAAATTAACATGGCTTTAAATAGGAAAAGTTGTCGGGATTTTCGATTGTCTCTGACAACTTTTTTCCGGGTTACTTGGCGAGAGTGGAATTTTTAATTGCTTTTTTGGCTTTCGATTTAATTATTTGAAAATTTCCAATGATGAATTCGGTTTTTCTCTCAGAAGTTACCATAGCGCAAGACGCACCGAATCAGAGTATTCCCGTAGACATTTAAGGCATGCGTTAATAGCTAAAACACCGTGCGTCACAATTGAGGTGCAGTCACCGTGCGTCAATGTTTTCGTTGACGCACGGTGTATGAGTTGCGGTTGTTTCATCCTCCATGCGCGCACATCACAATACAAATTGTATGGGGATCACGTGACGTGACGCGCGCATCACGTGACATTTTTGTTTTTATTGTCGCCGTCTGGACCAGAGACATAACATAGAGTGGACTGCGCATTGGCAAACCTAAAGTGTCCTAAACATCTAACTTACACAGTCACATGACTGTGTCGCTTTTGGCTCGCATCTATGGCGAGTTTACCATTTGGCGAGTTTTTCCACAACGACCTGAACACAGAGACCGACAATCTAATGTTATGATAAAGAAGCTTGGAAAGGAGCAAGGATGAATCGCTAGTATTTTAAGATCCTCTTAATAGATATCAGATTATTTCTTTGATTTTGTGCCTCTATTTAAGATTACTTGAACAATTGAATGTGGACTCTTTTTTAAAAATTAATTTAAAAGAACATTAGTAGGTTTATGTAGAGTGTTGCTGTAATATAAGTTGGTTATTTTGACATGGTGAATATTTTCAAGCGTCTCTATAACTTTCGTTCTAACGGACCGATTTAAAAAAGAAAAAAATCAAATATATTTTTTTGAAATATTGCTTCTTCCTTTATTTCACCTGGAATAAATCAAGTTTCTAAAACACATCAATATATTCCAAATTCAACAAATGCTCTACTTTTTAAATATAAATAACTCAAAAACTACGATTGCAAAAACAGGTTTCGTTTTGACCAATTTGTAAAAAAAATATTCTACTTCTAAGCTGTCAATGTTCAGACCATTAATTTAATTGACTTGGTCCAAAATATTTATTATAATTAGAGTTCTAACAACGTTGATTTAATCAGGAATATGATTCTTCAGTATAAAAGAGCTTTTAGAATAAATTCCCTCGATAGAAATTATAGTTTATGAAGAACACACAATTACTAAAAGTATGCAGAACTAAACAAATTTTACTCGCGAAAGTGTGACTAATCCTTTTTTATACCCCTCTTTACAATTAGGAATTCACAAGCATTTGGCATCTTGCACAAAACGTTACTGAATTAAGAGTACAACATTCACGATTGTTAACATGCGCAGAGATTAAAAGAAAAATTAAAAATTTATTATAAAAGCCAAAAGAGAAAAATACCAACAATGCTAAAAAAAATCGTCTGCAAAAACATTAAAAAAATCAAGCTGCCGTGATTGGTAGAAACCCACGTGACTTGGTAATTGATGGTAGTCTCCACTTCAGTTTGCTAGCTGATATTCAGGTCTTGCGACAATTTGGAATAGTTCGTAAAGAAACGGTAGCGTTAAGTTGCCATATGTAGCAACCTTTCCCCTCTTGGCGATTTATGATGTTTAGGACATAATGCTAATCCGCAAGGGATGGCGGTTTTTTAGAAAAAACCGGTTTTCCATTTTCCATCGTTTTTTCTCTGAAAAACCGGTTTTCGGTTCCGAAGGGCCTTATACAAAAAAAAAAAACGGTTTTCAGTCAAAACCGGGACCACCGATTTTTTGAATACTGGTTTTGGTTTTCCATCCCTAAGCTGCTTTACTATGAATGCGCAGTCCACTCTATGTTATGTCTCTGGTCTGGACATAGCCATAATAAAATTCTTGTTACTTCTTCATAACAAAAATTCTTATTCTGTTTTAATAGGGTTCAGTGAATTTCAAATTCGGTGTTCTGTTCGCAAAAGCCCAACAAACGACAGATGACGAAATGTTCAGCAACGGTAAGTTTATAGCATATATTGAAACCGTACGCTGTCGCACACTTTTTAAAAGAGATACGGGGTAGAAGGGGACTTCTTTGTAACGCTATGTTGTTATCGTACTTCGTCATCACTCTAAATGATTAAATAAATATTAATTTTAAATAATTTCATTAAGAGTGATTGTTATTCCCATAGAGCTAATTAGATTAGTTTGGGAATCACAACTTCCGCAGAAGTATTGCTTTGCTATATTAGCCCTTTTAACATAACATCGAAAGTAAATAAATTTAAAACGAAAATGTTATCTAGATATTTAATTAGATATTTTTGAAGTCTAAAAATATCCCCAAATATTCACCAGATTTTGAAACTATTTGAAAACTTTCGATTAATAATTAAATAACGGAATGTTACTTTCTTTTCCATTTTGTTTTAAATTGGTGTTATGATGATTCCCATACCTATTAGAAAAGGGCTAACAGGACAAAGCAATACTTCTATGGAAGTTGTTATTTCAAAATTAATGCATTAGCTCTATGTGACTGACTGCCCCTCTTAATTATTAAAAGTATTGTGGTTTTCATATTTAAAAAAATATTGCAATTAATGTTCGTGCTGTTAATGTTAAGTACTGTTTTATTCTACACAATGCCTTCCTCGAACCTCAGCTTGGCTACCGCTCTAGGATAATCCTATCTTAGTTCTTCATTACGTGCCTTTAATAGAAGGAATGCGAGTTTCCCATTTAAAAAACATTAATAAAATTGAAAACTGTTCGAATAAAGTAAGGATATATTTTTTTTTGTTAATTTCCAGGTTTTATTGGCGCACCAGTTAACTTTTTTGTGTAAAAACAACAGACTTTTTTAAATCTAGGTAGTCTATTATGTATGCCGAAACTGACTGCTTTTAACTATCGATTGCATAATTTTTATTAAATGAGATTAATGATGAAATTCAAATGCAAGTTTTTATTTAATTGGAATAAAAAATATAGTTTCATTTAAAATGAAAAGGAAATCTATCTTAAAAGGAAATTAATAACTCCAACTACGTATTAAATTAACAAATAATTATTCTTTAATTAAATTCAAGGGTCTTAATTTCAAATCATATTACTTTTTTATCATTTCCCACTTGTATAGTTGTAAGATCTTAATCGTTTTTGTCTGTGCCACTTGAATAAAAATAGATTTTTTTTACCAAATCTTACCGATAGAAAATTAATTAATTTTATCAATTGCAGGTTTTCAGAAGAGATGTTATTCATTGTACCCGCTATGCTCTTAACAAATTCTTGAAATGAATACAGTTAACTCTTTACCGATCTTTATGTTTGCTCGCAAATAGATTGTTAGCCATTACCAGACGTTTAATTAATTTCAATTACATTCAAACCAAATTCAAAATTTAATAAAAATGCCTGGTTTCAGATGACGTAACTGTTTTCATTTTTCCACTTCTGCGATTTATTGGTTATTTCGGTTTTACTTTCAATGGCCGTTTTTTTTTTCGTCTTTTGAGTTTGATTTTACAGTTCTTTACGTGCAATTTGCCTATCCTAAATTCTTATAAAACTCCATCAATTTTCAATCGATTAAATTTCAACTGAGCAAAGCTTTAAAGTAAAATCTAAAATAATAATAATATTAACTAGAAAATAACTTCTTCACATTCTTTTAGTTCCTTTACAAAAATAAGGCCCCGGATATTGAAAGAACTACCAGAGAATGAGGATTTCAAATAAGTCTCAAAATGAAGGTTGAATGATATATGTTTGGAGTAAAAAAAAGTGAATCTGACTGAATATCGCCAAATCAATGTGATACGCCCAAACCAACGTATCAAAGCTTGTTTACATATACCCAGGTTCGGGTCCGGAACATAGCTTTAATAACAGCCAACCTATAAAGGGCCTGTACAGCCAAAAAGTGTACCCCCTGTAGAGGAAGTGCTCGTTATATTATATGCTTTAATGTTCTGACGCCACGTACTATGTCGCTCTAAAAGTGTACGGTCGGTGCCTATTCAGGTGACTGCTCGTCACTAACTGTGGATCTAAATTATGACGCCCGTCGCCAAAACACCTCGTGTAGCTCTAGTGCGACAATAATTCGATCCAACCTAACCTTGGTTAGAGATGTAAAATATTGCCAAATCATTCGCCAACCACCTGTTTGGGTGCATAACAAATGCAATTACGGCCTCAATTAGCAAACGGTTTTTTTATTGGTTTTTAACAAAGCAGCACCTACATCATAATCTAACCTCCAAAGTCTTAAGATGTCTTGGGGATTACAGAAGTTTTCTTATTTTTTTTTAAGATGCTTTTTACGTTCCAAAGAATTCCATTTGTTAGTTAATCCGAGAAATCCATAAAGTCTTCTTGGTTCTCTTATATATTTTTTTATTGTTGGCGAAAAAGGTATTGTCTTGTTTCGTATGCATGGATTATTTCTTGAAAAAGTTTTGTAATGTGTATTCATTATTTTTTTGAAAGTATTTCGTATGATTGAATTAAATAATTCAAAACATTTTTTTTCTTTTATTAGATTTTCTTTCTGAATAATTGTTTATGTTCTTTTTTTTATTTCGTTCTATCATTTTAAAATATCCATTCAGTGCTTACAATAAGTTTTTTCATGATTTAAAGGTTTGCGAAATTTTAGCCTAGATAATTTTGCACAAGAAAATATATCCGCACAAAAAAATAATTATTAAAACTTTTTTTTCGGATTATTCTATACAAATAAGAATCAGTTAAAAATATACAAAAATAAATACTCGGTGAATATGTTATGATAATGAATCTGTAGGTATTAATCGATTTCCAAATTAAGATTAAAGGTATTGGTACTTTTCCATTTCGAAAGTACAAACTATAAAAAGTCGCCAAAAATGTACAATCTATGCGAAAAGGAATATTTCCAATGATAATCGTTTAACCCTTTCAGTCCCAGTGGTGCAGTTTGGCATAATTTTTCTGATCTTGATTATAAAATTATAATAGGGCTGACATCTATTGGGTATAATAAAAAATATTTTGTAATGGAAAAAAGTTTGAAGAATCGAATGATGTGCTTTTTGATATGATAAATGGATCTAGACGATCGGGAAAAAAGTTCTAAAATGCTGATGCCAAATTGCCATTGGGACGGTTAAGTGTGTATACAGTGCTCCTTTAAATGTACAAGTACATACAGAGCTCATTTAGCTGTGTATAATGTTGTTCTTTAATAGTGTGTACTGTATTCTGTCGTCAGAAAATTCAATTTACTTGGTAAATATTCCGTTTTCCTAGATTTGCTCCCTCGAAATGTAAAAGTTTCGGATTGAGTAAATCCTTCATCAAACAATTACATCTTTTGAATACTGATTTTTTTATTATATTTTCAATCAAAAAGTTTTTTTTAAAAAATTATGATCTTTTATAATCTGCCTCTTACAAAAGACTAGTAATTTTGGTTACCCTTATAGTGTGACAATACTTAATTGTATTTTTCAGAAACCGGTACAAAAGATTTCGACAAGTTTGTGTGTTTACTCGGAGAAAAAATCCGTTTGAAAAGTTGGGACAAGTACAGAGGTGGCCTCGACGTCAAAGGTAAGTTTCACTGACAGTTATTTTTTTAGGTAACCTCGATACATTTTTAAGAAAGTAACTATTACTTAGTTACTTTTACCAGTAGCAAAAATTGTATTTACTTTCCGAAGTCTGGTGTAAGACCTATTTTAAATTGCAACTCCTTTAAAATTCAATTAGAATTAATAATTGCCTTATTTAAGTGTTTTATTTATTTATGCTCATGTTTCTTATACCTTGGTCCTCTTTATAAAAACGGTAAAATGATTAAATTGCTATTTTTCTTATTACTTGAAATTCCTAAAAGTAACTGTAATTGAATCGCTTTTTCCATTCAGCAACTGTAGCTAGTTACTTTTCATTATAAAGTAACTGTAGCAATTTTGTTTTCATAAAGCAACTGTAATCAGTTACTTTTCATATATAGTAACTGTAACAGTTACTTTTTTAAGTACCTTTCCTCTCCCTGGTTAAGTTTCATTACATTAACCCAGATTAACTCTCGCCAGCTGGAGATGGCTTTTAAATATTGATTAACTCTATGTCGTGATTTAACCAGTAAATTTATTAACCCCTAGAGCCAAAATATTAAAATTAGGAGTATGATTGATTGTACCTAATATTTGATTAGGTTAATAAGATCTATTTTGAATTTCAGGTGACATGACTGGGAGGTATTCCGCCTACACGATCTACGAAGGACACGAAATCATGTTTCACGTCTCGACACTCCTGCCTTACTCAAAAGACAATCGCCAACAAGTGAGTCAAATAAGTCACAACTTGCACTTCATGACATTATATCGATTTTTTTGCTCTCTACGAAATACACTATTATTTTTAACTTATTTAGATACCGAATGATTATTCTTTTTAATTTGATTTTAATTATTGTTGTTGTTTTCATAATTATTTTCTTTGTGATATTTTTTCTTTGTCACCAAATGTTTTCAAATCTACAGTCTTGTCTTTCTATTAAATTGCTTTCAGTTTCTGCCTGTACGTGTTCTCAATAATTGCTGTTAAAATTAAGACTATCTCCAAAAGTGAGTTTTGAGTTAATGAAGAAAACTCGTTTAATCTAACGTTAAGTGTAATATGGATTTTTAAGTTTGATTGAAAAAGCGGATTTAACTGTGAATCAATAACAAGTAATTTGAATTTTAATCAGGTAGATAACACCTTTTTATGTTTATTGATGTTAAAAACTTGAAAATGACAAAATTGCAGATACAGTCTTTCTTGCATCGCCCATCGGTATAATTGGGATTGGGTCCTATTGTTATGGCACACAAAAAAATACATTTTTTAAAATAATCATTTTAGATCTGCAGATTCATTATAAATTCTTAATATCCTCAAAACTTTTTGTATTGCAGGTAGAAAGAAAACGACACATAGGCAACGACATAGTGAATATTATATTTCTAGAAGGATGTCACTTGGACCACGTCAACTTCAAACCGACCATGATCAAATCACAATTTACTCGTATCCTTTGAAATTAATAAACATAGCGCAAAATATCGTTATAATAACAATATTCTTGTTATAAATAATAATCAGATTAGCGCTCGCGCATTTCAAAAGTACCGAAAAATCTTTTAAGGGGATACACTCTAAAAAAATATCTGTAAGGTTACTAAGAATTCTCTAGGAAACTCAGCTTCCATAAGTTTTTTTAGTAGTGTTACATAAGAAATATGTGTATATATTACTAATTAAAGCTTAGTAAGTTATACTAAGAAAAATTAGTAGATTTTACAGGGGATTTTCTTGTATGTTTACAAAGAAACTGGTAGTAAACTGGTTACAAAAGTTTAAAACCAGAGGGCGCCACTAATTTTTCTGTTAGTCAGGTTTTATTTCGAACTTCCCGAGGACAGAACCCAAGATTATCGGGATCCGTGGAACAGCGCGTTAGTCCTCTCTGCTATCGGGGACTTGCATTTTGGTTGCGTGTAAATAAAGAGGTTAAAATCTTGATCGTTAAAGGCGTTTTATGTTATTGATTAAGAAATTTTAAGATTCATTTTTTTTTTCGGATATGAAGTTTTCGAAATAATTTAACGTAGTTTTTATATACTAAAATAAAAAAAACCACGTTTTTAGGTTTTTTATCGTTGCGATATCGATTCGTCATAATCTCTAGAAAAGGTAGCCAGGGGGCGCTGTAAGCGTTACATCAATTTACTTAGTATTATTTAGTATTAATACAGTAGTTTCTTTAGGTTACAGATGATTTTCTAGTAAATGGTGAAAACCTGTAAAGTTACTAAGTAATCGTTAGTAAATTCAAGCCAAATTTTTTACAGTGTACGGTACCCAAAAATTGGTCAAAATATGGATTTTACAGGTTTTACTTTTTATAATTTACAATATCTTTGTGAACATTTACTGAAAGTTTCATAATGATATCTTTTGTAGAAACAGTTATAAATATTTTCTAGAGTCGTTCCTATAAATTTGAAAACGTATCTCCACTGCTTTCAACCTGTTTTCTCTTCGCGTTTTTTCAATTCTTGTGTTTAATAAATCCCTAAGGTTTTTTTACTAATTAAGTTAGAATTTCGGAATTTTTAACCTGTGATCTTAGATAAATGGTACACAAAATTGTGCATGGAATAAGATCTAATTCATTTTAAGGTGTAGGAAAGTTTTTTTTTTTTAATGTTGAATTCAATAATTTGTAATTTTTTTCTTTTTGGGGATTTTTTGAGATTTGCAGTATAAATGCATGTTACTTTTTAACTGTAGCTCACTTTTTAAAATCTGTACACAGTTCTTGAACAAATAGTTCTATATACAAACTATTAAAGTATGGTGAAGTTATTCTCAAAATTGAAAGAGGAGTAGAGTTTTAAAACAGTTCAAAATTTTAACTTAAAAAAGTGATATGTAAATATTTGTTAAAATGTCTATTTGGAGTGAAAATTATACAAAAACACTATTATTTAGAAATTTATGTTATTATTTCTAAAAATAATGTTTTACCGTATCCCCTTAAAAAAAAGAATTTCACTGGTGTAGCAATGAACTTTTTTTTTAATAGATATTTTTTAGTTGATAACTTTATATAATCTCATGTGTTAGAAACCTGAAGATGACAAGGAAGTATAATATTTTAAAGCGGTTTGGCTTTACTATTATGGTTTAAAAAAATAGTTTTATTTTAAGATTCTTTTTTCCGTGTAACTATTTATGGAACCTGCAGATGACACACCATTAAACTTTTTCATGCGTTTTTTCAAACTAATTTCAACCACGGAAAAATCTCCTACATTCGAAAAGAATAAAATTTAAAAGCTGTTTCTTTTTTCTCCTCCATCCTACAATTTCAAATTCTATAAGCAAACGAAAAAAAATCCAGAAAATAAAGAGAAAGTGACGAAATTTTTTTTTCTTGCTAAGAATTTAAAGTTTAGCAACCAAATTTTTGTCCTATAGTTAATCTTATAAAATATTCAAGAAAAGTACATTTCAATAAAAAAAATTATAAATATTATATTAAATATATTCATTTGCTTAACTTTTTGAAAGTTTTGCCAAAGTTTCAAAATTAAAAGACTCAATTTCATTTCCACAATCTATTTCTTAATAAATAACTTATTATTATTTTTAAAATGTGCATCAAAACTCGCTTTACTACAGGAATTTTTTAATATAAAAATATCATTCATTTTGTAATACAAGGAATGAAAAAAAATTGCTCTGCATTACTAACACATTGAAACTCAATTTAATACCCAAATTTCAATATGAATGGTTCACAAGTATTTCATTTGTATAATTGCAAGCTATTCTATTAATAAATATTGCATTTGCTAAATTCATCTATTTGCTTAATAACCAAATGCATTTGTAAATATTCACTTAACAAACAAAAAAGGTGAATTTCCTACAATATTGTTTATGACTCAGGAGTTTATTCATTAAGCACTTTATATACAAACATAATGCAGGTAGAGCGTCAATAGTTTACTTAGGAGAAATTTTGGACCACTTATATGCTAATGAGGTGCAATCAATAATGCTAATTTGCGTAAGTGTTTACTGAGTTTTCGTTAGAGACTTAATCGTTAAGACTTAGGAGTTTGTGTATGGAATATTTAGTGCTGAATATGAGTGGTATAATTAAGGCGGAATGTAAGTAGGTCTCTAAAGGAAATTGCCCCTTTGTCAATCCAAAGAAAAAATATTTCGGAATTTTTTTAATGTGATAAATGTAGCTTGACTTAAAGGGGCTCAGTATGTTGTATATCGGCAATGTTAAATTGGCCAATTGCAATGTACCTTTTCACAATAACTACTGATCAGATCATCTTAAAATTTTCTGTGTGTTATACCAACCTTATATATTAATCTGAGGTAAAGTTTTTATTAAATAACTGTTAGATTTTTTTTTACTTAAAATAAGTTTCAAAGTACCCAAAAAATCATGAAATTTTTCACTTTTTTGCCCCATAAAATTTTTTTCACTTTAGTTATTAAAATTTATAACCTCAGATTAATCTATACTATGTATTGCATCATATAAAGAAAAGTTTACGAGAAAACATAACATAGTTTTTGAGAAAAGGTACATCGAAGTTCAAAAAATCAATTCCCGAGTAAAACGCGTTTTAAGTTTTTATTGTTAACCCACTTCCTTACGAAGGATTTTTGCTTCCTCGTAATAAATGTCAAAAATATTTTTCAAATCGTCTTGATACTTTGTGACACTATTAATAAAGGTTGTAATGGTATTTTAAGCCAATTTCTTTTTTGCTTTTTCCACCGATTTTGGGGTACTGAACCCCCTTAAGGTCCCGACAATCCCACTCTTTGAAATTGGCTCGAATATTTTTTTGATTTTAAAAAAATAATTTTATACAAATATTCGGAAATTTCAAAAAGTGGAATTGTAGGGACATGTAAAAGACCTATATTTATCATTTAGAAAAACCATTTTTTAAAAATATTTAATACAACCAAAAAAATGAACTTAAGGAGACGTAAATAATACCTAATATGCCTTGTTTTTAATCCAAAATCATGC
This sequence comes from Hylyphantes graminicola, assembly GCA_023701765.1. Taxonomy (NCBI): domain Eukaryota; kingdom Metazoa; phylum Arthropoda; class Arachnida; order Araneae; family Linyphiidae; genus Hylyphantes; species Hylyphantes graminicola. The sequence goes on along the minus strand of CM043112.1, from coordinate 54,996,097 downwards.
CAATAGCTCTAAGAGTTTTAAAAGCAGCGCGTACAAAACCAAATGATAAGTTAAAAGATCTTTAAATAAAAGCCTGCAGCCGTTTCGGTACTTTAACAGTCAGTCTTCAGTAAGTAAAAACCCTTAATGAAAGAAACACGGAAAATGCTAATCGCTACTATGAAAAACAACCTTCTCTTAACTTTTCCCATTGCGTTTTATTCGTTGCTTATTAATACCGTAATTGTTTTTGTACCTTTTTATACGAACAACTGTATTGTTTTTAAAGATTTTTCCTTAACGCCCCCTAAAGATATTTTTGCAGTAGTCTCATACGAAAAAGAGGAAGACTCTTACAGGTAAGATTTATTCTTATTGATTTTAAGAGAAATTGACTAAATAACCTTATTTTTTTAGCTTATGCTCTTAAACGAAAAAAAAAAAATCGCAAACTAAATTTTAGCGACTTTTAGTGTTTCAATTTATTTAATATTTATCGATTTTCACAAACTTGTGAGGCCTTTCAACCTTGCAGCAAAAATAATTGTTTTAATTGCGAAAAGTTAATTTGAATATTTTTTTAGTGATTTAGATATATTTATTTAAAAAGAATTAGGATAATAAATTTTAGCTTGTTTTTTTATGAGAAATCACTTCTTTTGACTATAAAAAATACTCTATAAACCTTCTCTAGATAAAAGGTATAATCTGCTAAATTTAACAAATGTTTTGAGCAAAATTTTATTTTAAAGGAATTTCTTAAATAAGATTTTTTGAATCAATTAATTTAACAAAACCCTTTATTTTTCATTCATAAAGAAAAGTATGTTTAAGGAAATCAAACTTGCCCAAAGTTTAACTTTACTACGCATTTCACTAAATTATGTCTCAAATTGCATTTTATTTGTCGTACATAATTAAATACCTATCGAATAAAGTTTTTTTAGATAAGACACGCAAATCTTTTGTTTTCGATATCAATTAGTTTTCGAATATAAATACATAACAATTTAAAATCATGTCGTTCAAGTATGAAATTGGTTTCCTAAACATAAAAATGCTAGATATTTTAATTAAAATATCATTTCTTTTGAGTCTAAAAATAGTTTACTTTAAATTGCACGAAGGTTTTAAAAAGTATTAAATAATTAAACCGTTGCATTTCTTTGTAACAAAGTATCATTTTTTGAAATACCAATCTCGTTGAAGTGACATTTCTAATTTATTGGCTTTAATTGAACGTCGGAATCGGAGACTTTCTTAATTGCAGTTTAAAAGAAAACAAAATATAATTACTGTAGAAATTTCTAAAATAAACGAGGAACTATTTTACTCAACGACTTAATAATAAAGGAAACTTAACTAGTATCGAAATAACCGTTGAGGTGAGGGCCAAAATAAATGTCGCCAAATAAATAATTTGGCTTTTATATTCGGCAACTTCTCGTGCGCTACCAAAAAAACTTGAAGATAATATTTTAAAGCTATTTTGTTACTGTTGCGTTACGTATGTCTTCGATACATATATCAATAAAAATATTCTTAATTTTTTAAAAAAAATATAAAGAGTGTATATACTTTTAAACATTTAAAAAATGTTTGTATCAACAATACTGTCAACAGAGTGACAAATTGTTGAAATTGGTTCAACCTTTCGCTAATGTTTGGTTAATTCCCGCTGTAATCATAATTTTGTGTTAAGTTTCACTAATAAATGGTGCGTGATTCTAAATTATGGCACTCTTCACCACTAGCCCTCGTGTAGCAGTGAGATTGAAACTAACAAATGGTGATACCAGAAATACCAAGCTACGGGTTCAATGATGAGTAAAAATTTGCCTCTTCGTCGCATTATGTTATGGTTCAACGTTGAACCAAAAGTTAGTTCACTAATAAATGTTAAAACTAAGCCCCAAACTTTGTTTGCAGCTGGAATTTACCAATTCTTTTCGAAAGGTGCAGCCAATTCTTTTACAGTGCAGACATACTTATTGTTTGCATTTCTAACTAGGAAAGTCGCGTGACTTTCTGATCAATAAATATTACCTTTTTTGTTTGCGGATGCTCAGTTTAAAATATCCAATATCTCGGATTTCCCATAATTAAAATAATTACATTCGCATCTTTCTGAAGCAGAAGAGCGCCTCCTACTGTTAAATTCGGCAATTACATTTCTTTCACTATTGCCAGTTCCCCGTGCGTGGCGCTGCGATCGCAACTAAAAGCAATTATACTCGCTTCCTAGCGCAAGTTCGAAAAAGCTATTAGATTTTGCTGAAACAATTTTCACTTTCTGCAAGGGAAATTACAATTTGATTTCTTCGAATAAGAAGGAGGCCTCTATTGGGAATATGGCAACTGTTCATTATTGTGCGAATTTCCTTTTTTTTTATCGCAGCTTTATTTTGGATGATTGCAGATTTTTCTAAAAGGAATCCATTTTGGTGATGATTGAATAAGGGGATATTAATGCAAAAAAGGGAGGGGGAAGAGTCAGGAAATTGTGTCCAGGGTCGTTTTCGAATAATTGTTTTTGTTAAGAGAAAGAATTAAGGTTCTCGTAACGATAATGGAAATTAAAAGGATTTATATTTATATAAGTGTGCAGTATTTAAATGAAAAACAATAAAAAGTTTTCATTTACTTGAGCAGAGGGCATTTACGACAGTAAATATTTATTTCTAGTAGTCTTTTAAGCTTCTCAGTTAAGAATCATTTTTTGACTTCTGTTTCAACATGTAGCGCTTCTTATGACCTTAAGGGGGGAATGAGAGCGCTGGATTTCGGGTCTCCATAGCAAAGTGCTTCAGTGTTAATTCTAATGGAAAATAAATTTTCTCTGCCACATTTCTCCGGCTGTAGTGTATATTTTTACAGATTTCTTATGTGATAATGTTGCTGACTTACAGGTCCCGATAATCCTTTTTTATTTAATTGGTTCGAATTTTTTTTTTTTTTAAATTTGAATAAGTAATTTTCGCAAAAAGTATTCGAAGGAACTTAAAAATGTGGGATTACAGAGATCTGCAAGTCAGATACATTTATTATTTTAAAAAAAACCGTTTGTAAAAATATTCAATGCAGCAGGAGAAATGTGACAAAGACAATAGTTTTTTTCCTTGGATTTGAGGCACTTGAGTTTGGCGACTCTCGGTCCAGCGCAGCCATTCCACCTTAAAGTAGAGTAGCCATAAGTTTTCTCTATCATGTCGCAATAGCCTCTCCACCCAATTTAGTAAAATTTTAAAATTAGTTTGCTCTACAGATTTCCTTGAAAGAGTTTAACCGCGGACACCCTACTATATAACGCTACCAAAGGATACATTTTGTTAACAGTAGGGAATAATTTAATGCTTAAATACTTTTCTGACACTTAAGTGTTTCAACTTTTGCAGGTTATCAGTGTATTCCGAGGAGTCAGTACCACTGTTCGGTCCGACTCTCCCAAATCCACCGATCTTCAAGAACCACCAAGAGTTCCGCGAATTCCTCCTTGTCAAACGTGAGTAGAACCAATGACGTCACCAGTTTATTGGTGAGTAACGCCATCTATGGCAATGTAGATTGAATATGACTCTCCCTAATCTTTACCTATAGTTAACAGTGAGTAGAGCTTTCTTTCCCCAAATCAACCGATCTTCAAAAACCACTAAGAATTTTCACCTTGTCAACCAGGAAATGAAATCAATGATCAGTAATAATAGTAAAACCAATGATGTAACCAGCTTACTAGTGCATAGCGCCATCTATATGCCAATGTAGACTAAATATAACTTTCCCTAAACTTTATGTAGTTAACATTGAGTTAGATCTTTCTTTCCCCAAATCCACTGATCTTCAAAAACCACAAAAAAAATTCTCCTTGTCAAACATGAAATTAACCAATTATCAACATTAAAAGTAAAACCAATGATGTCACCAGCTAACTAGTGCACAGCACCATATATGACAATGTAGTTAATTACACTCTTTCAGACTTCATTTCTAAATAAGCTAAGTAGGCTGTAGTCTAGAGCGGCGTATTTTTGGGCGACAAATTTTATATCAGTTTTCAGGAAATGAAAATATGTGATTTTCTATTTCTATATTTTTTAATTTTATTGTATTTCAAATAAACCTATTTTCCATCTTTTATATTCGTTGTAATAATTATAAACAGCACATACCATCCTGTATTGCAACTAACCAGCTAGATGTTTTCTCGAAGTGGGAGAATACTGTGTCAAGGGGCCAGATGCGGCAAATTGATCTTAGCCTACAGACGGCATATCTTTAAATCCAAACTTGTTTTTGACACTGATTATTAACAAGTTGATTGAAAAAAAAGACTTATTCAAATTAAATCAATGACGTCAACAACCTATCTCAATGGTGAATAAATAAACTCCAATCCACTTATTTTCCAATGGGTGCATGACTTCTAAGTCAATAGTAACTACATTATTCCTTATTATTAGTACCACTTATTTGCTAGCCGCCTGTATAAGTTATTTTGACTCAACATTTTTGTTCCAACAAAATATCCTGTTTCGACGAGCTTTACTAAATTGACTGAAACGAAGCTCTAGCGACACTAAATCTAATGTATTCCTTACATGCATCAAATTGAAACAGTTCTAAATTAAGTTTCCAAAATACAGTAACAAAAGTTCTGTAAATGTACTTAAATTCTGAGAACTCAATAAGTAAATTGAACCCACATCACAAGGATTCCAGGATGAAACATTGTTTTAATTCCAAATTGAGTAGGCGTGTCAGTTGGGAATTCGATTTCAAAGGAAATCGAAACTTGTTTACTAGGCTGCAACTACAAAGTATCTTCATTAATACTTTGCAAAGTGTACGCTAATTATTTCATTGTAATAAATGTAAATAATTGTCTTTCCTTTAGACTTTAATTTTTGAGATTTTTCGCTAGCCCATCGTAAATGCGGTCTATCGCAAACTCATTAGCGACGGTTAGCAGGAATATTTGACACAAGAAAATGAGCTTTCTACTTAATTTTATCTAATTAAAATATTTAAAAAATGAAGATGATTATCCAGCTCAATTTATATCAGAAAAAATAAGTTATACTAAAAAAGATTTTGGAAAACTTAAAGTTAACATTTTCATTTGGTTTTGGAAGTGTTAATGATATTCAAAGTCGTCTTAAATGGGGTAAGATAGACTGTACTTAATTGAATTCAAAGCTGCTCGTAAAAGTATTTCTGAATTTTAGGAAACTTGGGGAAAATTTACGTTTTGTATATTAATATCAGTTTAACTTGAGTAAAATGTAGTGTATATGTATATCTGTAAGTTTTTAATGAGTATAAATGGTTTAAACTAATTTTAATAACTCGTTGTAATATTTATTTATTGCTTGTATACCAAAATTTAGAAACAGTCGATTCCCTCATTATTTTATATAATTAATTTTACTTCACGATGAACTAGAATAAAATACAAATTATGTTCACAAAGACCCTTCAGAGGTCAAATTTCTCCCTCCTTTACGATGGTGTGAAGAGTGGGCGACAAAAAACCATGGGCCATGAATCTAAAAAACATGAAATCTAAATCCGGCGGAGCCTCAAGGTGAGCTAAGGAGGCTAATCAGACTAAAACTAATCAGTCATTTATCAAAATTTTAAGAAAACCCATAGGGTAACAATTACAGTGACTAACACCCTCACAGAGATTATCATCCTTATTCATTATTGAAAATAATAAGATCTTAAAGCCCAAAATATATGTGACAAAGGTTTTTAAAATCCCTGCCATTTACGTTTGTCATGTTGGCAACAGTGCACCAACAATCGGAAAAGCAATATGGCCGCTATCTTATGGGGTCATCCAATCACTGTCTTATGAGGGCCAATCACTGTACTTGTTACCCTAATTTTAGAAACTACACACATGGTTATGAGAAAAAACTACAGTACAGTCCCGATTATCCGATTTTCCGCTTTAACCGAGCTTTGAAATATTTCTAGGATTTTTCCGACAACTACCGAAAAAATTCTGAACAGAACATGATCTCACGAACCTTCAGGAAAAGAAATCCAACGACAATTCCCCCTTTACTTTTCTTAAATATTGCTGCCGAGAAACGCCAAAATAACATAAAACAAAAAAACAATTAAAGACCTTTTTAAGTGAAGGAACTATTTCAATGTCCTGCATATGAATTGCACGTAGTCTGTATAACATTTGTACTTGTTAAAATATACACTTAGACATACAGAATTGTTTTATTTACATTTTTCGCTTTAACCGAGTTTTTCGGTTATCCGAGTTAGTCTCGGTCCACATTAACTCGGATAATCGGGGTTCTACTGTATTTCATTGTCAAATCTGTATTTTCCACAGTTATCAATGGCGAGAAAGCGGCCTTCAACACGCCCACGTTTTCCCAGAAGCGGGAGCGGACGCTGGACATGCTCATCAAGGACCTGTACACAGAGCACATGGCCGAAAACAGAGGGGTAAGTACCTGGAATCACTATCGACAAATGGCTTAACGGCGAATGAGGCGGAATGACCGCGGTTCTCTATAAAAAAGTGCCTCTGTGTTAATTTAATGGAATAAACTTGGTTTTCTAAGCCACATTTCTTAACGGTTCATGCCCCGTGGACCGAATCTCCATGGACAGAATCTACTTATGGTATAATAAATCTTATTGGGGTAGGATGGTTTGCCGGGTAGGGGTTCAGGTAAATTGCAATATGAAAAGGTGAGACATCCCTTAGCGACGTGTACAATGTAGCACATATAGTTAGTGTCTCAAAAGTTTAGACAAAAGACATTTTGAGAGAACATGTAGTGAAAATCCTTCCTACAATTTAAGTGCAATTCCTTTAGAAATTACAAGAGACACTAACATCATCACATTTACAACCCTTTTTTCACCCTCATTGTTGTGCTATTGTTAAGCTCCAGACATCTAGTTCTATTTATGGGGATTCGGTTCACGGGGAAGACACCTTCTTAACTTTGTTTATAATTTTTTTTTAAAGGTCTTCAAAGCAAAGTGCCCCTGTGTTTATCCATCGCAAAGAAATAATTTTCTATGCCACATTTCTCCGTATTGAATATTTGTACTAATGGTTTTTGTATAATAAATGTAGCTAACCTGCAAGCCTCCGTAATCCAATTCTTTGAATTGAATTACAATAGTTTTTGTTAAACTATCAATAAATAATTTTGCAGCAAATTATTCGAACCTTTTTCAAAAAGTGGGATTATATATACTTGTACATCAGATCCATAGCTCCATGTATCGTATTAGAAACACCGTTTTTAAAAGTATTCAATACAGCCAGAAAAATGTTGCTTAGAAAATATGTTTTTAACATTAAATTAAGTCTCATTTATTAAGCCTACAGTCACTTTAGTTGAGAGACGTGCTGTCATTCTGCCTCGTTTACCGTAAAAGTAAACAAAAATATCTCATACGAAACTATTTGTTTTATGACTGGCATCCACCCATTTCACCTATTGTTTCAGAACTTGTTGGTATGCATATGTATTGATGAGTCAAACTTTTGTCATTTTTTTAATGTATCTAAGTTAATTGGAGAGCTTTTGTAACCAAAGCAACCATTTAAAGCAGTTTAAATAAAAGTTTTTTAAAATGTCATGAAAGATTTATTACACACAAACGTGGACTTGTCAATACCTAAATTATACCAACAAGTTTGCTAACAATGTGGGAAAAAATGCGGATGTTAGTCATAAAAAAAACTCGATCGAAACTTGCCATCAGTTAACAATGGGGCCCTTGTAGCAATGTTTCATCGACCAATTATCGAATTTTCGTCATTCGCCGATGAGCCGATGAGAAATCGAATATCGGGTTAAATCGAAAATTGCCTGTTACGTCGATAACTCTTCGGTTATGTCCGCTCGATCATCTAGCTTAGGATGAGTTTTTCCGATGAGATTCCGATCAAATGTCAAGAAAAAATCGCTAAGAATCCGAAGAGTAGTAATTAAAATCTCATCGCCCGATAGAATTAAGATCATTTAATAGGGAACTCGGCGGAATAGGGTAGTCAGTCAAATAACCCCACACTGTTAAAAATGAAACTATCAAAAACGAGTATCAAGATAAACATTTTATTGTGAGAACAATATTCTCAGAAGTAAACCAGCCAAAATCTCAAATTTCAGAGGTGTGAAAACTATCAAAAATGAGTAATAAGATGTTTGATTTTATAGTTAAAATGACGGCGACATTTTTATATAAACTTTATCAGTTCCTAATTAAATAACCTGTTGATACTTTTACTTCAAATTTATTATATTTTGTTGTTATTAATATTTTGTTGCCCAAAACTTATATGATTTTTTAATCGATCGCATTTTTAACCAAAGAGAAAGTTATATATATCGTAAAATTATTAAACTTTATAAATTTTGACAACCCTGAAAACGTTTTAAACCGACTACTAACCAGCGTTAAAAATTTATTGAAATAGTAAATTTCGTTAACCTAAACAAAAAAAACTTTTAAACCGACTATATCTTTAAAAAAAAGCGAGATATTTAACTTATCGTAAGTTATTTTGAAACTACTGTAACAGGTCAACTTAAATTAAAACAAACTCTTTGTCCATTTCTCATATAGGAAGACTTATTTTTAGGCGCTATGGTGTCGAATGTATCGAAAGTCCTGCAAAAGCAGTATTGGCTGGACAATTCAAATGTCATTTCAAGACGAAGAATGACGGTATAGTTATCATAATGATTCAGTGTGTTTAATTACAAAAATCGCATACTCATTGATCATCATTTGTAATAAAAGTGTCATATCCATTGTTTCATCAAAACAAATCGCATAATTTTTAAAAGTTGAATTTCTTCAACTTATTTACTGGAATATTTATTATAACTTAGATGACTGGTAGTAACGCAGTAATGAATCAGCGCCATCTAGCGTGGATGTTATTTTGAGGTTACGGTTGCGGTGATGCTCTACAATTGTCATAATATTTTCGCAGATTATTGGAGGTCCTAATGATACTGTGGTTGGTTAATTTGACATACAAACACCCGTGTGGCAATACGATTCATGCTGTTATAGATATTCCAAGCTAGATAAGGTGTTTTTATATGTACTTCCACGTATTGCGTCGATGGAAATTTGGATGCATCAGTTATTTTGAACTCAAATTTTATCTCGTATAAATTGACAGAACGTAGTAGTCTTCTTGTTTTTTGTAGTCTTAATAAAATACACACATTAATTTAGTTGTAAATGTGTCCTTCCAGACTATACTAAAACCCGATGGGGTACTCTGTAGGGGGATTATAGAAGATAATGTCTGTGAATATTCGGGATACATCAGCTATTTCAACAACACGCTGCCTTATATAGTCAGACAGAACATAGTAGTATTCTTGTGGGGGGGGGGGTGTAAGCTTTTTTTCAATACACTTATTAAGTTAGTCGTAAATGCGTCTTTCTAGAGTGACGATCCTAAAAAGTGATGTTTTACCCTGTAGGGTGTTCATAACAGATTGCGTCTGAGGAAATTAGGGATGTATTCACAATTTCAACAACAAGTTGTGTCGTACAAAGTCAGTCGGAAGGTCAGCTTTATAGTCTTCATTAGAAACAAATTTTGTCATTCCAGACAATCCTAAAACCCAATAACATACCATGTAGGGTTTTTTTACACTGTTAAAACTAAAGATGACACTTGGCTCCCCTAGGCGATTTATAAGCCCACGATTCATCTATTCAAAACGATTTAAAGCCTTAAGATGTCAAATGAGACCGCCTTGTCACCCTGGGGTGAAAAATGGACCCCATTTGTATTAGTTTAGTTTTTAGCAATGTTTTTATTGTTTTCATAATTATTATTTTGTTACCCAGCAGATGTACAACTAAACTCTGTTCATGTTCTAACTGCTTTTAATAACAATAGCCATGTTTTGTTCTCAATTTTAAAAAAACGTAATTTTGTTCTCTAAATAAAGTAATATTCACTTCTAATGAACTCACAATCCTTCAAAACAAATGTTCAACAGATTATGAGGACTGAAATAAAGGCATAGTAGTGGATATTAGAGAACAGAAAGGAATAATTACGGAAAGGTAAATTTTTAAAATCGGAAGTAACTAGCGGTTTAGCAATGGCTGAAGGTGCAAGATTTTCGATTGCAAAACTCAACAATACGAACTACCAAACTTGGAAATACAAAGTAGAACTTTTATTGATTAAAGAAGGATTATGGAGTGTTGTTGAAAATGAAAAACCTGCAGATGCCAAAGACGACTGGGATGTTATGGACGGTAAGGCAAGAGCGACCATCGGACTTCTGGTTGAAGATAATCAACTTTGTCATGTCAAAAAGAAGCTAACAGCTCGTAGTATGTGGACATCACTACTAAGTTATCACCAAAAATCAAGTCTTTCGAATAAAGTAAACTTGTTAAAGCGCCTGTGTGGTATGAAACTAAGTGAAAACAGTGACATGGAAGAGCATATAAATACCATGACTGATTTGATCGACCAACTTACTGCATTAGGTGAAACTTTAGCTGAACCTTTAACTGTGGCATTACTATTGAGTAGTTTACCAGACAGTTATGCAACATTGATTACAGCTTTAGAAACAAGACCGGAGACAGATTTGACTCAAGAATTGGTTAAGAATAAGCTGTTAGAAGAATACCGACGAAGAGAACAGAACCATGGAAGCCAGCAAGGTCAAGAAAAGGTCTTAAAGGTAAACTCTGCTGCACCGAAGCATATAACTAAAAGAATAAACTGTTTCTTTTGTAAGAAATCTGGCCATGTGAAACATGACTGCCGGAAGTACAAGTCATGGCTACAAAGAAAAGAAACAAACCAGCATGAAAATCAACATAAAGCTAATAAGGTAACTATAGCAGATAACGATGGTGATTTTCTAGAAGAACACATGAATGAAGAACACATTTGCTTTATACTTGGTGAAACAGAAACTCCTGTATGGTACATAGACTCTGGGGCAACTTCACACATGACCAGCAGTTTTGATTTCTTCACTGAACTTGATGAAACCTGTCAAGAAAATGTTTACCTGGCAGATGGCCAAACCATTGTAACAAGCGGTAAAGGTGAAGGCTGGATATTTTATGAAGATGACCAGAAACAAGTAAGAAAAATAAAAGTTAAAGATGTTCTGTATGTGCCACAATTAAATGGAAATTTATTATCTGTTAAGAAATTAGTTGATAAAGGGTTTAAGATTGATTTTAGCAATGAACAGTGTATTATAAAGTTGAAAGATAAAACTATTGCTGTGGCAAATGTTAAAAACAGTCTGTATGTTCTAAATACACATAAGGCATTAAGTACAACAGAAAGTAATTCGTTCTGCATACATGAATGGCATAAGAAATTGGGTCATAGGGACTTACAAGCAATAAAGAAGATGGAGAAAAATTCCCTTACTACAGGAATGAAGATAAAGCCGTGCAAACACAGTGATGTATGCGAGATCTGCATTAAAGGGAAAATGACGAAAACACCATTTCCAAAGAAGTCATCAACACAAACTTCTGAAATTTTACAGTTAGTTCATTCTGACGTTTGTGGACCTATCCATGTAGCAACACCTAGTGGAAACAAGTATATTCTCACACTGATTGATGATTTCAGCAGATACACCCAAATTTATTTGTTGAAAAATAAGTCTGAAGTTTCAAGTTGTTTAACTCATTACATCAAACAAGTACAGACACAGTTTGGAACAACCCCCAAGTGTATAAGGTCAGACAGAGGTGGAGAATACATGAATGCTGAAGTAGACAAAATCTTGTACGATGAGGGAATACAACGGCAAACCTCAGCACCATATACACCTGAGCAGAATGGAACAGCGGAACGCAAAAACAGATATCTGATTGAGATGACGAGATGTTTACTTCTGGAATCTGGTATTGAAAACAAGTATTGGGGAGAAGCAATTCAAACAGCCAACTTTCTACAGAACAGATTGCCAACAAAACATCAAGAAGTCACACCCTATGAGTTATGGCATGGAGATAAACCAAATCTGGACAGAATAAAGACGTTCGGCATGAAGGCGTACACCCTAATCCCAGAAGGTCAAAGATTCAAGCTAGATGATAAAGCAAAATTGCTGACATTTGTTGGATACCAGGAAGGATCTAAAGCATACAGATTGCTGGACAAGAAGACCAACAAGATTACCATCAGCAGACATGTAAGGTTTGTCGAGAATTTTAATTCAGAAAGTGTAGAAGGAACTGCATCTAACAACTTAGTTGAAGAAGAAACCTCCCAATTGGAACTTGAGGGGGAGAACGACGCTTTGACAGATTTTGATTTTGACGAAACACAAGAACAAGCTGAAATAGAGCAAGAAGAAAATGAAGACACCACTTTGCCGACTGAAACGCTCAGAAGATCAAGTCGATCTACAAAAGCCCAAGCACCAGTAAGATTAATCGAAACAATCCAATTAGCAAAACAATGTGAATTTCAAGAAGCAGAACCCAAAACATATGAAGCAGCAATGAAGTCAAAAGATGCTGAACTTTGGAGTAATGCAATGAAAGAAGAGATAACTTCACTTAAGGACAGCAAAACTTGGGAATTAACGGAGCTTCCACCGAACAAAGAAGCAATAGGCAACAAGTGGGTTTTCAAGAGAAAGATTGATGAAAATGGACGGATAGACAGATTTAAAGCAAGATTAGTTGCACAGGGATTTTCTCAAAAGTACGGAGAAGAATATGATGAAGTTTTTGCACCTGTCGTACGGCAAACTACATTTCGAACTTTGTTAGCTATCGCCGGAAAAAGAAAAATGAACCTTAATCATTTTGATATTCAGACAGCTTACTTAAACGGTGAACTACATCATGAAGTTTATATGAAGCAACCAAAGGGGTATGAAGAACCTGGAAAGGAGCATCTAGTTTGTAAACTTCAGAAAAGTTTATATGGCTTGAAGCAGGGAGCAAATGAATGGAATAAGAAACTTCACGAAAGCTTCATAAAGATGAGATTCACACAGAGTAATACAGACCCATGTTTATACTCTAAACATTCCAATGGAGACTGGATCTATGTTCTAGTTTATGTTGACGATGTGGTTGTA